>CM061233.1:2894265-3296765 GCA_030844895.1 Ambrosia x helenae | reverse complement strand
TTAAGTTGTCTGTTTGATTCGGTTGACTTTGACTAGCATCTGACGTCGATTTCCTCTCCAGATGGGCCCACGGATTACATCCGGAAATCCTCTGTTGTTGTCGTTGTTGGGCCGGTTGGGTGTTCATTGAAGACGCGAAAGCCCATGGTTTGGTTGCATTTGCCATTATGAAAGCCTTGTGAAAAAGTCAACTCTTGGTCAACGCGAGTCAAACTTAGGTCAAAGACGGTTAACACCTATTTTGAAAGTCAAACTTGGTCAACGAAAGTCAACTTCGGTCAACGAAAGTCAAACTTAGGTCAATTTTAGGTTCAGGTCCTTTCAGGCGAGTAGGAACTCTATTCTTGTGTTTATAGGCGATTAGGGTTTTGTTGGGGCGAGTACGGTTGTAATCACTAGTATTACACGCGATTAGGGTGTAAATGCTAGTGAATAGGGACCTTTCAGGTGATTAGGGGCTATACCACATAAGAAAGTGGGGAATAGGCCCCTAATCGCATGTAATATGGGCGAATACAGCTGTAAATGTGTGAATATGCTTGTAATCGCCTAAAGATTAGGCGATTAGGGACTGTACTCGCTAGAAGGTCTGCGTACTCGCTAGAACTGATCTGTAACCTCACTTTTGCTCAAAAACTGCCGTTTTGCCTCAAAATCTTATCCAAAAAGTGTTTAAACCCCAAATGATTGGAAAAGTTTCCAAAACACTTTTAGAACAAAACCTAATAAAAAACACACGTTTTTATCCATTATCACACACCAAGAATTTGAAAATAAAGGTTTTTATCAAAAACTCAAAGTTTCAAACTTCAAAACAGGTTTTTGCTTAAAAATCACAACTTTCCCACAAAAACTACCTGTTTTTGCTCGTTTTTGCTCGTTTTTGCTATCAAAACACTCGTGATAATAGCCTCGTCTCTGATACCACTTGTAGAATCGACTAAAGGGTCACCCGACAATCACGAGCTTGATATTCAGAGTGCGGAATCCTCTAAATATGTTCTAATAACAGAAACGAATATGAAACAATGATATATGAGTAATTAACACACACAAATGGGTCAAAAGATTAAAGATTTATCACTAAAACAGAGCTCGAGTGTTTACAATGATCAAATCAGACCTTACAGACCAGGGGAGGGTGTTTGGAGAGTGTGTGTGGCAAGAACTCATGATTAGGGCAATGATTGGGACTATTTATACCTCCCGTACTCGTACAGACCTGTTCATGCGAGTACGAGGTCAGTTCATGCGAGTACGATGCTATCCAGTATGATAAACTAGCGAGTAGGGCCGTACTCGCTAGTAGGTACATGCGAGTAGGGGCTATCCAGCATGAATACTGATATGGTATAGGCTGTAAATGCCTAAAGCTATTCCCTACTCGCCTGAAGAGTCCCAAACATCCCGAAACGCGTATAAACATCTCCAAACACCCCGAAACACGTCCAAACAACATATATACTACCTAGGGACATCATGCACTTACAAGAACATAGAGCATCAAAAAACCGTGACTTCTATTTTGTAGACCTAGGGGTTAGATTAGTTAGATGAAGGACAAACACTCATCCTTTGTATCATCTATCAAATGATTCAAATGGTCTGACTTTTTGTTTATGACTTTATGTTTCGCAAGTCCTGCAAAGTTTGTAAGAACATAAATCCAACTAGCCCATCGCACATACCAAATACACATCTACGGTTCATTGTTCAAACCCGTTGACATCCGCGGCGAAGCGCGGGTACAATTACTAGTGAAAAACATATAGTAAGACTTACGTAACAGTGAATCAAAATTAGTGTATGGCATGAAAAAGTTTACAAAAAACTATTCAAACATCACAAGGTAGGGTTGAGAAATATTCTTTGGGTAACCACAAGAGATGTTGTCTAGTGCCCACTTGTTGTACGGAACTCATTTTGGCCACACACCACTACATATACTTTTTACTTTTCGTTTATTTTATACTTTTTCCATTTTCTAGTACACCTAACAATATAAATGATTCAAAGTAATAAACATCCAAATCAAATGTGCTACCTCAACCACTTTTTAAAACAAATTAATACAACTTTTTTCGTAATAATTAGATTTTTAATATAATCTGACTTGTAAGAGACTCACGCCATTTAGCATGGACCAAACTAATATATTCTTACCTTACAAATTTATATATTTGCACATGGCAATAGCAATATTATCAGATATATCGAGAGAGATTGTGGACATAAAAACTTTAAATGTCAGCGCAATTCATTTTAATTATTATTAAGAGAGGGAACTTAATTACATATTACGGAGTATCAAAATTAAGGTGGATCTTTCTACAGGTCAGATAACACACCTAATTTTTTTTTTTGTTTCATAATGTAAACTTTACCGATAACTTTAAAAAAAATTATGTATAAAATCCAATCTTATAAGGTTTTTCGTTCAAGATCCGTTATGACACACTCAAATGCAATATTAATATATATTAAAAATGCTACCTTTAAGTAGGTCTCAAGAAAATATATGATGTCATACATTTGAAAACCACAGTGAAACTGTCAACCATTCGTGTCAAACCATCCACGTAGTCCTAGACCAAATATGTCCATATATTGCAAAAATAGAATCTCATTAAAAAAAAGCTATAAATATACTTATAAACATTTTTCCTGGGAAATTGAATTTTAATAACCCAAACTATTCGAAATTGGTCACTGACATCCTCAACTAAAACATTGGCCATATATAACCTGAACTATTGACTTATTGGAATCTAGCACCCAACTAACTGACGCCGTTAGTTGGGTTGCTGACGTGGCACGCTGATGTGGCACAATTTGCTGACGTGGCACGCTGATGTGTGCACACGTGGATTGACACGTCAGCAAATCTTGCCACATCAGCGAACCCACGTCAGCATTTAGGCAACTCCGCCACGGTCAATGCATGCAATCAATGCTTCCGAGCATTCATGGAAAACCATGTTTTTCGTGATGGAACTGATACAATTTTTTTTGAGGTCAATAGAGTTTGGTTTTCGCAAATATTTCTTGTTGTATAGCTTCGCCACAAATTTGCAAAACTTGTACAGACATTCTCGTGTAGTTCTTTCAAAGATCTTTAAATATTTATCCCACGCATCGGCTGCAATCCCGTACGCCAGTTGGTGAAGTGCCTCTGTTCATTTTTGTAAGGGGGTGAATCCCCTCACCCCATTTATCTCTAGCATCGTAACGTAAGGTAAAAAAATGTGTGAAAACTCGACACGTCGTCGGCTATACGTAAGAACAGTCGCCGACTGATTCGGAACCTACGCTTAAGCATTCTTCCGTTTACAAGGGTTCGTCGGCAAAATAACTGGCTACCAATCTATCGTGGGCACCTATACATATGTTGCCAATACAAATATAGTAACGATATAAAATCTAAAAATATAAATATAATAAACATATAAAATCTAAAATAGAAAACTAATTTTCTCGGTCTCTGTTTATGGCTTCTTGCCTAGTTCGTGGTAGTGACGAGACTTCCTCCCCTTATTCCTCAACAATTATCTATGCCGCTTGCGCTACGATATTGATAAAAAAAGGTTTTCCGCTTCATGTGTAGATGACGAACCCGACAAAGTTGAAGAAGACATTTGATTTTTTTATAGAGAGTTTGAAATGTTTTTAGAATGTGTGTGCGAGTGTGTTTTAAAAAATGAAGGTGATTAGTATTTATATATGTAAAATTAATGTTTTTAAGTGACCGTTTTTTTTACCGTTACATAGTCATTCAATACCCCTTATCGTTAACGATGGTACAGGCCCTGGGACGGTGTGGGTGTGGCCAACCCAGGGCCGTACCCACACCGGTGGCCTAATGTCTGAAACAAGGTAGCATCTTGATAAGAAAGTTACTGTGAAGCAGGCACCATGCCCATATTAATTAATTAAGGCTAATATATTGTTTAAGTTAAAGTAACTATTATTTTATGCAATATTGTTTCGGCAAATGTGGTAAGTAAGTGGTTGAAGTTAAAAGGTGGATTAGTTTTCCGTTTAGAGGAAGGGTATAGTCACCCATTCTTGGAACCAAACACACACACACACAATTTCTTTTTTTATTATTATTATTCTCTCTCTCTCTCTCTCTCTCTCTCTCTCTCTCTCTCTCTCTCTCTCTCTCTCTCTCTCTTATATTGGCAAAGTCCATCTGGTACAACTTCACTGTTTTCTTCAAAAAAAATTTCACTGTTTTCTTCAAAAAAAATCCATCTTCAGTTCTCCCATCCAGAAAAGGTAAAAAGATTAATCACCAAATTAAATCTTCATCTTTTGCCCTAATATTACATGTATGTTCATCAAGATCAAAGTAAAGTTGTTGTTATGAATTGTGGGGTTTTGTCTTGTGTTAGATCTAAAGAATCAACACGTTCTTTGTTAATTTCATATATATATTATTGGTTGGTTTGGTTCTGTTTTAAAAGTTATAAAATATCATGTGTTGGCAGAAGAATATATATAAGTAATGGCGAGAGAAAAGATAAAAATAAGGAAAATAGATAACATAACCGCAAGACAAGTAACCTTTTCCAAGAGAAGAAGAGGGCTTCTGAAGAAAGCTGAAGAGCTGGCTGTGCTTTGTGACGCTGACGTGGCTCTCGTCATCTTCTCCGCCACTGGAAAACTCTTTGAGTATGCCAGTTCCAGGTACTCACTTTCCTTTAATTATTATTACTGCATGAACATTATTAGTATATCTATCTATGAAACCCTATCTTTCTTCTTTTGTTTGCTCAAAGTTTCCACTTTTGGAAATATTATATTATTACTTCATTTTGTTTCAATCTTTCCTTTTTGGGTTGTGTTGAAAGGGAAAATTTAGGGTTTTAAAAAAACTTGAAATTTTTTTTAACTCTTAAATGTAACAATATTGTTTTGTGTTAATAAAATTCAAGCAAACATTTCCATATGTTGGAATCTTGATGTAACAATATTGATTTAAGTTTCTTTGAACACTGATTGGCCGGGTTGAGGCAATTAAAAGCTGTGTTAATGCTGAATCTTGTTATCAGTATTTTTCTGAATATTGTACTCTTAGTAATTTTATAATTTTACTCAAGGAATATCTACAAATAAAAGGACATTATAGATTTACAGTCTGAAACAGTCATTTTATTAATACAGTAGACATGACAATAAATAATTAACTCGGTTATCAGAATCAAGAAAATGTGTGAAGATCATACTGGTTGGTGTAATCAAAACTTGTATGTTTGATCGTATGTAGACATGTTAATCTTCTGATTGGAGGATATAATTAATGAACAAAGTCCCATAACTTTAGGTTTCTTTTGTTTTTATCTCCGGAAGAAATTACTCCCACCATTAATTAAATGATGATGACACATCAACATTTGGTCTTTTCATAATGTTACAACAGTCTCTTTAGTTTAGATAAAAATTATTATATATCATATAACAATGATTCACATATGTAGAAATTATACGAAGGTGACAGATATTTTTGCTGAGGTGAAATCGTATGGTTTTTTGTGGTTCAAAAATAGGCATAAAGCGTGCTTATGATATATATAGGTCGGAAGAGATGGTGTAAATTTAATTAATTGATCTACTCGAGACAAAGTATGATGTTGTTTTGTTTGGTCGGTGTTTAATGAAGTTAATCTTTCAAAAACAAATATATGTGAATAATATAGATTTTCTTAATTATGTTTTTTGTTTTAATGTAGTAGTTTACTTACATTCATTAAGTTTTAATTTTAGTATCTTTTTGTTTGTTTGCCTAGCTTTTTTCCGTCTTCTTGACCTAAAATTAATTAATTAAATGATCACTCAATATTCTTACAGTAAAATTAAAACTCTATATATAAAAGACTAAATTTTTTGTTCGATTACAAAGCTTAAGTAAGAACAATTAAACTCGTTTACTTGAGATCTCATTAGACTAGACAATGGATAGGATTATGTTTGATTTGTACACGTACGTATTAAATATCATATTTGAAACGTGCCATCATATTTTTTCAACCCAATAATGACCAACATGATGCAAAGTACTGTATAAATGCTCAATTATATATATATATATATATATATATATATATATATATATATATATATATATATATATGCAGTGCGCGCAGTCTACATTAACCGACTATTATGGTTTTATCTCTCCATATATAACGTGCGTACGTACGTACTATATATTTCAAACAGTAAATTATTTCTTGGTATCTTTCTATTAATATACAGTAGTAGGTGGTAACATGTTTTTTGTTTGTGTTGTGAAGCATGCAAGAATTACTCGAAAAATATAAGCTTCATTCAAATAATAACGTGGATAAAGTTGACAATACACTGAATCTGCAGGTTTCATTCTTCCTAACCAACCTATTATATATGTATCTTGAAATATATTTTAATAACTTAGATCAGAGCTAGCTAGATTTGTGACAATAAATTAACATGATGCATGTTCTGATGGTACTATATATTAATTGATCATCTGTAGCTCCAGGAGAGTGATGAGACAAGGATGGGGAAAGAGTTGCTTGAAAAGAACCGCGAACTAAGGTTTTCTATCTATATATATGTATATATTAATTTGTAATTAGATAAGATATTTGGTTAATTTAAACAATGTCACTAATTAATTAAAAGTATGATTATTTGGTCACTTATAACAACACAACAGTCAATTACGTGGGGAGGATCTTCATGGACTAACTCTAGAGGAACTTCAACGCTTGGAGAGCTTGCTTGAAGGAGGGCTCAATCGTGTGCTTCGAACAAAGGTTCTTCTTTCTTCTCTGCTTCTACCACATATATATATATATATATAGCTTACCACTACACATTTTTTTCTTCATTATATATAGAAAACGCAGATGCTAATTGAGATTTTTCTTTCACGTAACGTTTATTTCTTTTTATTTCATACCAAGACAAAACAAGTTACATTTAGATGGTGGGTAAACGGGCAACAAGTTGCGTCGCTATCCCTATTGAATCGTAAAGTCCGTCCTGCTAAACACAAACCCTTGGTTTTTAGGGCTCTTTAATTGTATACACGTGTATAAATATACAATTAAAAATAAAAAATGTACCATGTACCATAAAAAAACTAAAAACACGTGCAATTAGCAAAAAAAAAATTTGCTTAGAGAAGATGAGTAGGCATTTTTTACCACCCACCTTCTGGTGGAGTGGTATGGAGGTCTAATGATAGGTAACTTGGGTCTAATGGTCATAAGTTCGAGCCTTGAAGAATACCAAGTTTTTACCGATTATTCACTCTCGTGCCTTCGAAAGGGTTAGTTGTTGGGTTTTCCCTACATTGGTGGACCTGGAGGACCGAGTGTCCCATGGGTATCCTGAATTCGTTATAAAGGGATTCTCACGGAAGCCAGTGACGACTTTGTTGGCCTTAAAAAACAGAAAACCATGAAGAAATATAAACTTCATCTACAATCTATTATCTATTATATTAATAAAAGAAAACATACGAAGGACACATGACACTTACTCATGAAGTCTCTTATTTTATATTTAAAACGATAAAATTGTTTTAATATGTTTCTTTACTTAATTTAATAATTCGCATTCATTTCGTTTTTAATGATTTCTGTTACAACTATGATTATTAATAAACTTACCAAAATTCAATTTAATATATGTATACCATGTTTTTTTATAAATCAAGTAATATAATTATATTTTAATACAAAATTAGAGATAAATTATTAGACATACCTTGAAAATGTGTATTAACTAAATGACGTAGACATTATTAAAAAAATATTGTTTCTTTTTAAATAATGTATATATCTATATTAAAAAAAGAAAATACATGAGGGACACATGGTACCCCTGTGAAGTCTTTCATTTTATATTTAAAGCAATAAAACTATTTTAATTTGTTTCTTTATTTAATAATCCTTGTTCATTTCATTCTTAATAATCTTTGTTACAATTATGAATATTAATATACTTAGCAAAATCCAATTTAATATATTTAAATTATGTTTTTTATAAATCAACTAATATAATTATGTTTTAATACAAAATTAGAGATAAGATAAATTATTGAACATAGCTTGAAAATGTTTATTAACTAAATGAAGTAAATATTATTAAAAAATATATATTGATTCTTTTTAAATAACGTATTTATATGATATTAATTTGAATTTAAATCGTGTACCTTAAATTAACCTATTATAATAATTTGGTCATTCACTCTAAGTTTAAAACTATACTTATTACAATGTTTCATAAATGATTATTAAGTTTTATTATTACTGGTTTTGTTTATTATTTTTAGATGTTAAATATGTTCAACAATATAAATTAACTTTCGATGTTAACATTAGTTTAAAAGTAAAAAAAATAATTTAGAAGTAACACAATGTAATTTGTTAAGCTTTTGTGACTTTCATATTTTTCTGAACAAATAAAATAAAATAAATCAAACCACATTAGTTTTTAATATTTGATTCAACACCAAATTAAATATCAAGCTCCAAAATGAATGATACTTGATTGAAATGATTTTAACGGATGAGGATGTACTTTTAAGTTAATTTCATTTTTTTATATCTTAGCCTAAATATCATTACTGATATTAGTTTTGATTTACTTGTTTTGTTGTATCTGCAATTTAAAAGGTACCAGCCACGGAATGGAATATATATTTTAGAAAGTTTGAAAAAAGTTTTACATGAAGATTTTTTTTTTTTACTTTAGTTGATGAATAATTTATATTTTTGTCAGTTGTTACAATAAATTATTTTTAATATAATATGTAATTTAATTTGTTCAATCTGTTTATTACATGAGTACATAATCTAGTTACAATAATAATATAGAAATATAGAAAAGGACTAGTATATATGACAATTAGACAAACATAAAAGCTTGCATCTATATATACAATAAACAAAAGTGGTATACTACGTGGCACTATGTGAGGTCTTCACACCTTTGAATTCTCTACAAAAGTTTTTTTTAATTATATTTTAAATAAAGATAACTATTAATTATTATTTTAAAATTTTAAATATGTTAATTATTATTTTTATTTTTTTCGTTATTTTCCCCTCACAGGTTTTAAACATTAGTAACTTTTATATACGACATTTTTTTGAAAAAAAAATACACAAAATTAACGAGCGTTTTATTATCTTTCCAACGAACACAATAGTGCTATACAAAATACAAGAAAATGACTTTTTAGTGGGTTTTGATCATGCAGGAAAAAAAAACATTGTATATTTATGTAATTTATTAATCATGTCTAGGCAAGTCACCAATCGTGTTATGATAGTATGTATGCTTTTGAATCTATTATTATATATATATAAGAACCGAGTTAAGTTATCATAATATCACAAAAAATCAGAAGGGTGATAACTGAGAAAGATATAAAAAAACATAATATATCACGAAAAATGACACAATAAGCCACAAAATATAACACAATGTCAAAAAATATAATACAATGCTGAAGAAAAAAGACACAATTATGAAAATAAGAAAAAGACACAATGTTACATTAAAGACACAAAGATATAACGTAAATTCTAAAAACTACAAGCTCAAAATCCAAAACGGCAAAAACCTACACGTAGAATTAGAAGTAGGTTTTATGAGTTATTAAGTGTTGATCCTTAAAATAATCCTAAAAAACGACATATTCCTTTTACAGTACACATATTTTGTCATTTCATATTAGATCGATTTGTCTATCTCAGAAAGCACCCGGGATAATCTAGTTTTTAAGTATGTGCGAAAGTCATCTTGTGTGCATTTAGCTTATAAATTTGTAATAATGATACTCTCGCCGGAGACGTTGGAAAACGTAAACTAGACTTGATTACTTATCTACAAATTGACTTAAATTGTTTTGTTGCTTAAAAGGGGGGTTTTCTAATAAACTAATAAAAATAATTAAAATAAAACTAAAATAACTTAAAACACAAGTTGGAGACTGGAAATGGGATCAGATGATGGGAACGCACTACCTAGGCTAGAATCCTACACATGAATGACAAACTTCTAATGGCCATGGAACTGGTGTGGAACCGGGATCTTAAAATACTAAACTTACAGGATAAACTAGAGGACCCTCGACCCTTCTCAAGGAGAAACCTAAGGTTACCTATAAGCCGTTAAACCACCGGTTGAGAGGTTACCCTTACAGGCTTACCTACTCGAATCTTAAAGTACCCGCTAGACAGTCTACCTCACAGCGCGAAAGTCACAATACACCCGAAAGTGCAAGGGGTAACTACAATATTTCTGATAAGACTTGGCCTACAAGGAATGCTAGGGAAACTAGGAAGATATTCTCACAAAGCCTCTAGAACTAGCAATTTAACACCCTAGACAAACCAACAATCTCGCACCTTACAGCTATTGAGAATTGGTAGAACACTTAGAATTACCTAACTAACAATTACAACTCCTATGGATAACCTGCAGAAATTAACCATAAACTAGCTGCTAACACCCAGTCCGCAACCTAACCCGCATTCATACATGAAAGACATTCACAAAAACGCAAGTGGAGTTTATAAAAGTTATTTAAACAAAACTAAATACGCATATACATCAAACCAGAAAATAAAGAGTTCTTTACTAAAAAATTCAACCACAACCAAAAGTTCCAAAGCCAAATAGAAAATAAATCAAACAAGCGTATTCATCATCGCCTAGGTAGCATCAAGGTTTAGCCACTAAAAATCATGATAATATCAAAACAATTGAAACATATAAAATTCATGGCGTTCACAACGGGTTAGAATAGAATAAATAAATAAATTAGAACCAACCCGTGCTGGCACCTAGGCTTTAACCCTTGACCTCCTTCCCTTTTCTCTTCTTGAGGCTGCTGTCGTGATCTGCTCCAAAGAAAATAATGCCTTTTGCTCCTCCCCTTGTGCGGCACTTTCAAGAAAATATAATAATTCCCCTCTGGTCAAAAAATATGCGCCGCCTTCTGTCTCTTCGATATCCCACTAAAAATATTCCCTAGATAATTAGCGGCCATTGGGGTTGGTGGCCCAATGGTAGAGGCAAAGCTTCTAGGAACACTTAAGGGGAGATCATGAGTTCAAGTCCCATTAGGAGTGGAAATTTGCCGTTCAAAAAAAAAAAAAAAAATCTCTCCTCCAATAATAATATGCCCTATTTTTCTAGTCTATATTTTGCTTGTGGGCTTTCAAACGTGATTATCCAAGTCACACATTTGTGTTTTATTATTTTATTATTATATTATTATTATTATTATTATTATTATTATTATATATAGTAGTATAACTCTGTGCTTCTGACTCGGGTGTTCTTGGCTTGACCAAAGTTGCTCGTTTACGCTCCAACGTCCATGAACACCTACCAAAATATAAAATAAAATAGATAAATACTAAAAAAGACCCAAAACTAATAAAAATCTATAAAAACCTATACTATATAAAATAGACCTGTACAAGCCTAAAACTAATAAAAACACTATTTAATCGACTCAAAAACTATACAAACTTTACATTGGAAATAGATGTATTTTACAATACATCAGACGTCGACTACCATTTTCATCTCCTCCTCCTCGTCCACAACCGATCTTCTCTTCTCCTCCTCCTCCACAGCCAATGTTCTCTCCTCCTCCTCCACAACCAATGTTCTCTCCTCCTCCTCCTCCTCATCCTACTCAACCAGTGTCCACTCCAGGGTACACTCCCCTAGTCTCTTTCCCTATTCCCCTACTACCAGGGTTCACTCCCCCAAATCCAGATGATTCCGATCTCACTGATGAGGAATGCCTCTGGGCATTGGAATATGTTATGGCTGTAAGGGGAATGGGGCAGCTAGGGTTGGGGCTTGGGGGAGACCCAACCGAACCCCACCCCAAACTACGAGGGTACACCCACCCTCCACAACCAGGGTACACCCACCCTAAACCCTCCTCCTCGGGAGCCATATGACGAGGAGTACGAAGCAGCTAGAGCTTCTATGGAGGTGACACAGAACGGTCGGATGCGAGGTTCAACAGTCGCGATAGCGACCGTTCTGTGTCACCTCCAGAGTATACACTGGAGAACTGGGATAACTACTCTTCGTAGTTGGGGGGGGGGGGTTAGGTTTAATTATGTAACATTTTAATAAGTAGTTTAGGATTATGTATTGTGTTTATAATAAGTAATTTTGGATTATATAATATGTTTGTTTAATGGTTTTAATTTAAATTTTATATAATGTGTTTATCTAAACTAACATTAAACACAAAAAAAAAATTAAAACTAATATTAAACACCAAACATTAAACATAATATTAAACATTACACATTAAAACACTAAACATTAAAACATTAAACAAAATAAAAACGCATCATAGACCACGACAGAAGATTGGTGATGTGGAAGTTGATTTCGTAGCGCTGCTGATAAGAGTCGTGTGTGAGTTAAATTCCTATATGTTCGCTAACGCCATGGTGCGCCTCCATCGTCGCTTCATAGACTGTGTGCCATCTCCTACAGTTATTTTGTATGACAGACCACTTACAGGCGATTTGATCAACGTTACGGTTGTTTGTTTCGCTAATTCGGTTGTACTCGGCCAAGACATTGTGCCAAAAATCCTCCCTATTGTTTAGCGGGTTCTCTTTAGTGTTGATCCACGCCGTCACCAACTCGAGTTGATCCTGATTAGTCCACCCTGCCATGCTTTCGGTTTATGTTTGGGTTTAGGTTTGTGTTTTAATATGTGTGTGTATGTACAAATGGCCAAAAAAAACAAGCCCCCCCCCCCCCCCCCCAATTAAAATCCCAACGGTCACATCAACACCCACAATGCTCGTTATGTGGGTAACCCTCTCACCCAAAACGCCCCTATAGCGCTCGGGGCCGGGGTGTTCCCGGCGCTATGGGGCCAAAACGCCTGCACAACGCTACCACTACACATATCCTAATAAAAGGTTAATCTTCAACCAGCCAAACCATAAATCTCTAGCTTCTTCACTCGAACATGAGCTCAGTCAAACTTTGAAAATGATCATTAAATATTTTAACTTCTTCAACCCGATCGTTAATCAATGTTAAACCCGCCTAAATTAATAGGGTGTCTATTTGTATTCCGCCAAGATCTCAAATGAGAAATCCAGCGATGTTGTCAAACCTCGAAATTTTACTTTGATATTGATCATCCTCTAGTGGCCCAAAAGTAATATATTCACTAATTCCCGGCGCACTGTTGTCAATAAGTCCATGTAAAAATAAATCACAACTCACACGAAAGTATGCACTTGACATTTTGGATGAAAGTGTGCACTACCGAATGCCCAAAATATATGATATAGTAAAATACCGACTCGAAAAGTCGAACCGCTACCGAACCAAAATATTGATACTGATTTTCACCAAAGCTTGGTACCGAATTAATACAAAAAATGAACGAGTATCAGTATTTTTTGTATCAGGTATTCTTATGAGACACCCCTATATATGCTTAAATAGTAGTTGTGGTAAAATCCAGTATATGAGAAAGCCTATGTATTTTTCTTGTATTTCTTCTGTCTCTAAAATGATCGTCACAAAGCCTATCATTATACAAGAGTAATGAATGATGAAGAGTTTTACTTAATTTGGAATTTAAACCGGGACATAAAACTCTAATAAAATCTAATCAAGTATTCTCAAGATTTGTCACCATATGAAAAGAAGTATTAATAATTAATAGTTTTGCTAAATTAACTTCCATTCACATTATTTTGCATGTAGTCTATATTTTTATCACCCCATTGATTATCTATGACCCATAAACATATCTTGTAACAATTTGTGATTCTTGTTTTTTTTCTTCAGGATGAGCGCATTGCAAACGAGATCGCTAATCTTCAACAAAGGGTAATTAGCTAGTGTTTTTAACAATATATATGCTAGAGTCAACCCTTGACTTCTAAGAGTAGAATGAGTTCTTAATTTTAAAACCACATGATTATGCATGTTTAGGGTAGAACATTACATATACTCTTAATTATAGACATACTTAAGTTATATACATAACTCTCATTTTCTAATACAAAAAGCTAAACAAATCCATATAGATTTTAAAGTACGTAGTTAAAACTTAATTGGTTCCACTTTCTAAAGTCAAATAAGGAATAATCATGAAAATTAATAAACAAGTGAACTTTGACTGTGAGTTTCATTTTAAGGGAAAATCACAAAATTGGCTATTGACCAAGAGGATTTACAAAAAGACGGGAGATGCTATTGACTTGTGAGCCGTCTCTCCCAAGAGACGGGAGATGGCTATTTTGATAAATCCTCTTGGTTAATGGCCAATTTTGTGATTTTTCGTTCATCTTATTTGCTTGGTCAACTTGTGTATTTTCATGATTTTATAATTAAACAGTATTTTAAAGTAAATGACTAATTTTTGTATTTGTTTGGTCAACTTTTGTATTTTCATGATTTTCTCATCAAATGACTAAATTTGACTATGAAGCTATTGCGTGTCACATACAACAATTAATTAGCTAAAAAATAATTGAATAACTAATATGAAATGAGTTAAAATATTTAATGTAACCATAACCATAACCATTGTCAGTGGCCTCTTGCCATTTGAAATCAAAGTCATCATCTACATAATAATAATAATATACAAAGAAAAGGGTTTAATTAATTAATTAATAAAAATTTATAGGAAGATTGATCACTCTTTAAAGTTAAAGGTTGAGTCTAGTTATGAGAGCTAGAGTTTATATTATAGATTTCAGGGTGTTAACGATTTTTTTTTTGTTTGTTGTTTGAATATATGTATAGGGTTTTCAGTTGATGGAAGAGAACAAGCTGTTGAAACAAGAAGCAAGACTCCTAAATTATTTAAATAATATTTAATGTTTGTTTTTCATGATTAATTAATTAATTAATTACACCCTGTTGTTTGTTTGTTTGTATATTATTATGATTATGTAGATGATGACTTTGATATCAAATGGCAAGAGGCCACGGACAATGGGTGTGGAGTTGGCTGCTAACACCGTCGAAGATCAAGGGCAGTCGTCAGATTCTGTCACCACCAACGTCAGTGGACCTCCTCCTGAGGACGATTGTTCTGATACCGCTCTTAAACTAGCGTAAGCTCCTAATTAATTACATATTCATATATATGCATATTAATTGTTATTCAAAACTAAATTATGTTATGTGAATGTGAAATCGGGAGGTGCAACGTAGGCGCAACAGTCATACCCCACACGTATACGCAGCGTTTACGGGGTGGGGTGTGAGCATGAAATGAAACTATTTTGGTGAACACATACGATGTGAAAGAACATCTAACCACTTAAGTAGTTAAAACTTTGCTAATAAATGAGCCAATGGTCTTAATTACTCCTAGACAACTTTTATTTAAAACTATATATTAAGTATAATATTTTAATTTTAGATCTAGTATATGATATTTCTTAAATAACTTGTGCTCATTAGCCTTTTAAAAGTAAGTTAAGTAAACAATCTTGATTTTTTTTAAGTATTTTTGGTCTTATAAGTGGTTTTGACACGTGTAATTTGGATTGACATTCCATATGATAATTGATTGGTTATAATGATTGATAAAATGCTTTAAAATTTTAAAAGAAAAAAAGAACATTAACCTTTCACTATAAGTTACAATATGTGTCATGTTTATATACTGAACAATAAACTTATACATGATTCATCCTTGTCTTGATTAAGAGTCAAAACCAGAACCATCTTGATTCAACTTGTATATTTACATTTATATATAATATTTTGTATCAGGTTACCCTTTAACTAAAATAAAATAGTAAGTCACCATGGAATGGAAGATGATGGAGAGCTAGCATTAATTAAGTGGTGGTTGTGGGGTTTGAACGGAATAAGACGTAATGTATCGGCTCAAGTGTTTAAATTAAGTCATGTAATGCCTCCCTGCTTTCTGTTGAATGAAAACAAAACAAAGGCTTTGTTATAACGTGTACTTGTTATATGTGACGGTAACTTGTGTAGTTTTATATCTACTTGCAATTTAAAAGACACAACCATCTTGCCTTACTGTTGCTTAATTTCACCAACCGCATCATGGGCTGCAAATTACCCTTTGGTACGGACTAGTGCCTAATTTCACTAACCGTCGTACCCATCATAAAAACCATTAAATATTAATGGACTACACTTCCAAAAGATGATATTAGACTCAAAAACCAAGTGATTTAGTGTTCATGTGATCAAGTTACTATTAAAGCAAAATTCGAATTTTCAGTAGTGCACATTTTTTTTACGTATCTTGTTTGTGTTGTTAACTGTTAGTCTAATCTTGTATAAGTTCGGGTAAAAAGTGACCGACTTACAATGCTCGGGTTAAAAGTGATCGAGTTACAAAGTAAGAGGGTGTTTTTGAGAAAGTTTTTGCATCCTAAATTAAGTCAAATAGGTTTCTTATTAGATAGATATTATTGTTTAGATAATTATCATAATTCCTAGATCACCAAGAAATGTAGTCTTATAAATAGATGGAACTCTTGTAAGAATTTCATTACATTAATTAATAAGAATAAGTTTTGGCTCAATCAATTGTATCTTTGATACCAATCTCACAACAATTGGTATTAGAGTTTTGTAGCTCGATCAAGAGGGAGGCCAAGTCGGTCTTCGAGTCCGGCAAGAAAGAATCAATCGTTGAAGGTTTGCGGTTGATAAGATCTTGCTACAGGTTTGTTCGATCACAAAGGCAGCGACAGACGGGACTTGGCGCACAAGTTTGTGAGGACTCGATTGAAGGGAAGGAATCAATTAAAGCTGTTGTTGACTATATCAAATTTGAAAAGTCAACAGGAGGTGAATTCTTATTTTCCTTTATACTTGGAGTTGCAATCCCAAAGACAACACGGAGTTTTTTTTTCTTTTTTTTTTGTGACTAACGGAAAAGTCGACAGAAACTTTTGTTTGTGGGTTTATAAAATTGCTTCAAGTCCGAGTAGTCCGTTAACATACAATAGACGAAACCGAAGGATGGGCGATAACACGAATCGAGTTTCTCCGGCGAATGAACATCTGCATAGTCTTCCATGCCCGATGCTCACTAGTACGAATTACACGGTTTGGGCTATGAAGATGAAGACTATCTTCAAGGTTTATAAAGTTTTGGAGGTTATTGATCTAGGAACGACAGTAGATGAGAACAAGGACTCAAATATTGCAAATTCCAAGTGTTACCCGAAGAGCTGACTCTGCAAATCGGTAACAGTGATTTAGCAAAGTTGATGTGGGAAACTGTAAAAGCCCGCAACCAAGGTGCTGATCGAGTAAAAGAAGCGAGACTTCAAACCTTGATATATGAGTTTGAAGCCTAAAGGATGAAGGAACCTAGCACCGTTGTTGACTTCGCTAGAAAGATTTCAGGAATGGCGTCTAGATCTGCTTCTCTTTGAATGGTCATTTAAGAAGAGAAATTGGTTAAAAAGTTTCTACATGCTTTGCCGAAAAGGTTTATTCACATGGTTGCATCTCTTGAGCAAATCATGGACTTTAAAACAGTTGGATTCAATGATGTCGTGGGTTGTCTTATAGCCTACGAGGAACGAGTTAAACTTGAAGAAAAGGATCTTCCCACTAAAGGTGATCAACTACTTCTCACCTATAAGAGTGGGAGGCTAAGAAGAAAAAGGGCTATGGCAGGGGTAAGACATGAGCCGAGGCTAGTCAGGGGGCGTGATAAAACTATGGGGCGTGGCAAGGACAAGAAACCGGAGAAAAAGCAAAAGAAGGATCGTTCTAAACTAAAGTGTTTTCGTTGTGATGGTTTAGGTCACTTCTCTTTAGATTGTCCCACACGCAAGAGAACCGAAGAAAGCAACCTTATGCAAGAAGATGGTCTTGTACTATACATGGCAAGACACGAGAAGGAAGTCGTGTTATTAAATGAAGAATTAGTCGATTTGAGGAAATTTGCATCAATTCCACATGAAGATGATACATGGTTCCTTGATAATGGGGCTAGTAACCATATGTTGGGTATTCTCGAGTGGTTTACTAACCTTGATCATCACACGGATGGAAAAGTGAAGTTTGGGGATGGGTCGTGTGTTGAAATCAAAGGCCAGGGAACGATCACCTTGGAAGGAAAATCCGGAGAACAAAGGATGTTGCACGATGTTTATTATATTCCGTCACTAAAAAGTAATATAATAAGCATTAGTCAACTTGACGAGATCGGGTACAAAATCACGATTCAACATGGTGTACTTTGGATGTTCGAAGAGGATGGAACATTGCTAATGAAGGTACCTCGTTCCCCAAATCGGGTTTATAAAATTAACTTAAAAGTTGTGTCACCAGTGTGTTTACACATTAAGCTAAACGACGAAGCTTGGATTTGGCATGCTCGTCTTGGTCATCTTAGCTTTGAAGCATTCAAAAGTTTATCCAAGCAGGCGATCGGCTGCCCAAGATATCACATCCCAAGCAAATATGTGATTCTTGCATAATGGGGAAACAAACAAGAGAGCCGCTTTCCAAAAGAAGACCCATTACCGTGCTACCGACCCGTTACAACTACTATATGCAGATGTTTGTGGTCCAATCACACCAAATACAAATGCAGGAAATCAATATATACTCCTTCTAGTCGATGATTTTAGTCTCTACGTGTGGGTAAGATTGATAAAAACAAAGGATCAAGTGTCGGGTGTTCTAATCGAATGGTTGCAAAGATTGAGAATGACTTTGGCAAGAAAGTTAAAGCATTACGAACCGACAATGGAGGTGAGTTTATATCACACGTCTTAGGTGATTTTTGCAAACAAAAGGGAATTACGCGTCAGTATACCTCTCCTTACACCCCATAACAAAACGGGGTGGTTGAAAGGAGAAATCGTACAGTTTTGGGCACCACACGAAGTATGTTGAAGGCGAAGGGACTGCCTCAAAATTTCTGGGGTGAGGCGGTACATCATTCAATTTATCTTTTGAACTGATCACCAACAAAAGCTTTAGAAAACTCGATGACTCCATCTAAAAAGTTGAAGAGTACAAAACCAGATCTTTCTAACTTAAAAATATTTGGTTGTTTGGGTTCCGTGAAGGACCTAACTACCGGGTTGAAAAAATTAGATGATAGAAGTGTGTTAATGGTACACTTGGGTTCTCAACCCGGGAGTATGTATTGTATGTTCGACCCAGTTAATGGACGGGTACATATAGCTTGAGGTGGAGATATAAAATTTAGAGAAACAAAGTGTTACAAATGGGATAAATACTTAAACGGGTTTGATACGAGTGAACTGAACCGGGATGGAAATATTTTATTATTCATGCTGAAAATAGTGACACAATGGATCAGTCAGCGACCAGATTGGCCAGTCAGCAACACAGCAAAGCTTTAGCGACCACTCTATGATAGACCAGTCTTTTAGCGACCAGTCTGTTACGAATCAGTCTTTCAGCACATTGGAAGGTTCAGAAGGCTCGAATCAGGTCTAGAACAGCTCAGAACAGGCTTTAAACACAACAAGTGATTTGAATGAGTTACGAAGGTCGATGAGATCGACCGTAATGCCTAGAAGGTTCAATGATTTTATCGTAGAAGAGTTACCTAGTGCTTCAAATCAAAGCTTAAATTTAGAAGAAGGAAATTTGTTACTTTTAATTGATGACAAACCAACGAACTTTCAAGAGGCAATAAAAGAAGTTCATTGGAAAAAGGTGATGGACAGCGAGATGGCTTCAATTGAGAAAAACAAAACTTGGAAGTTGATTAGTCCCCCACCGAATGTAAAACCCATTGGGTTGAAGTGGGGGTACAAAGTAAAAAGGGATGAAAAAGGGATGATAACGAAGTATAAGGCACGACTTGTGGCTAAGGGCTATATCCAAAGGTTTGGGATCGATTATGCGGAAGTATTTGCACCAGTTGCACGTATTGATATCGTAAGATTTTTGCTTGCTTTGGCAGCTAACCGGGGGTTGGTAATTTCACCACTTAGACGTTAAGTATGCTTTCCTACATAGTGAGCTAAAGGAGGATGTTTATGATTATCAACCAGGGGCTATGTGAAACAGGGTCAAGAACGCCAAGTTTATAAGTTGATAAAGGCTTTGTATGGGCTTCAGCAAGCACCAAGAGCATGGAATACACGACTCAACTCGGCATCAAAGGAACTCAGTTTTACTAGATGCAAACATGAGCAGGCGGTTTACAGAAGGGAAAGGAGCCAACGCCTACTTTTGGTTGGTACCTATGTTGATGATTTAATTGTGATTGGAGCAGCAAATCAAGACATAGTTGATTTCAAGAAATAAATGGAAACTCATTTTGAAATGAGTTATCGTGGCTTACTCCATTATTATCTCGGGATCGAAGTTAATCAAGGCGTTCGGGGAATCAGTATCACGCAATCTGGGTATGCAACTAAAATTCTGAAACAATTTGGCATGTGGGATTGTAATCCTACTCACTTCCCTCTATACCCTGGTTTGAAGTTGTCAAAGAGTGATGAAAGAGAAGGGATTGATCCAACCGGTTATAGAAGGATAGTTGGGAGTTTACGGTATCTAACACAAACTCAACCGGACCTGAGTTTTTCGGTCGGGTTTGTGAGTCGTTTCATGCAAAGACCCACGAAAGCACATGAGCAAGTCATGAAGCAGGTTCTGAGATATGTGAAGGGCAGTCTTGAACTCGGAATCATATATCCAAAAGGCGGTGATCGGACGTTACTCGGATATAGTGATAGTAGTTATGCAATGGATATGGATTATGGGAAAAGCACGACGGGCATAGTGTTTTACTTTAATGATGCACCAATTACCTAGGTTTCTCAAAAACAAGAA
Organism: Ambrosia x helenae; assembly: GCA_030844895.1. Classification (NCBI taxonomy): domain Eukaryota; kingdom Viridiplantae; phylum Streptophyta; class Magnoliopsida; order Asterales; family Asteraceae; genus Ambrosia; species Ambrosia x helenae. Next base: position 3,275,906 of record CM061233.1, on the reverse strand, counting down.
ACGGTTGCCTTATCATCCTGCGAGGTGGAGTTCATGGCGGTAACGGAAGCGGCTTGTCAAGCATTGTGGCTTAGGGGTTTAATCTCGGAGGTAACGTGTAACACCCCGATGTGTTACGGGTCTTCTAAACGGGTCGGGTCGGACCCAACCACCCGATTGTGAAATAAAATAGTCAAGTTCGAATCTCGCGACAAACCGGTTCAATCGAAAATAGAAATAATAATTATTGGATTATTATTGTCTCGGTTAAACGCTCGTTACCTGTCAATTAAAACGCCGCCAAACGTTTTATTTAAACGTTTATACTCGTTGCCAAGTACCCGCATTTCAGTAATTATCCCTATGGCCAAGCACCCCTCTAATTTTAATCCCTATATAAACCACCCCTTTTCTCTAACTCTCGTTACTCTCTCTCTCTCGCTATACAGACATATATACACACACCTATGTGTGTGAAATGAACCCAGCCATCACCACCCCTCCGGCCGCCTGAGCCACCGCCGGAAACGCCGCCGCCGCCGGGCTTCCTCTCCTTCCTCCTTTCCGGAAAACACATGACACCCACGAGAGCAGCAAGGGCCTGAGAGCCATGGCAGCGCTGCTGCCTCTGTGCTCCAGTCACCCTGCCGCGTCTTCTTTTCCGGTCATCACTGCCAACGCCGCGTCTTCTTCCTGGCCGCCGCCCCTTTCTTCTCCGGTAAGTTAACTCCTCTTCTGGCTGCTATTAACCGCCGGTGAACACCACTATTCTTCCTTCTTTCTATTACGGATAACATCAGTCAATAACCCGATCTATTCCAGTTACAATTATTGAAGTTTCACCTTTGTTTATGAAACCCGTGTGTTGTTCCTCAGAACGGATCTGGACAGTCACCGGCCATGGTGACTGTCAGCGGAACCTTGCAACTCTTTGTATCGGGTTTTAATCAATATTTCCATATGTACTCGAGGACTATGTGAACCGGATCCTATAATCCTCTTGGTTCCAGCTTGATCCCGAACCATTCTTGGGTTGAGCGGTTCTTGATAACCAATTGCAAGCCTTTCAATTATTTTGTATAATAACTGATCGGGTTTTCTTATGTGAAGTGATTGTGTTTTAGTTATGAACAAGTACCATTAATTATAATTATTAACATGTTGTTATGTTAATTGTTATAGGTACCAAATACGAAAGACGGGTTCGATACCCGGTTCGATATAACTTTCCGGTCAATCTTTGATTACGTTCCGATAATAAACCGGAGAGTGTCCGGTTATTATTTGGGTAAGAATATCTGATGTGTGAAAATGTGTATTAAATAAATTCGGGTCAAGTTTTAAAAATGGAAAAACCCGCTGAACCACACACTAACGGCAAGTGCACCGGTCGCAGTGTAGCAGAGCAAGTAAGTCCGGAATATCGATCCGTGGACACAATGTGGCGTCTCTCGGTACTAGACCTCTATCGACTCCTAGCCTAGTAAATTGGATTTTTGTGATATTTATATTAATTAATTACTAAATTAAATAAACTAAAAGGCTTAAATTAAAAGATAGAAGAGGATCACTAAGGAGGAAATCAAAGATGGGAAAGGCAACCACCTAGGTATCGAATCCTACTAATGAAATTGGGACTGCCCCGGCTTTGGAAACTATGTTGGCAATCAGGATCTTATAATATTCACCCCTAGTATCCTAGTGGCTCCCGGATCATTTACCAAGACTGACCGAAAAGGAATCCTAAAGGCTACTAATCTCACTGATTGGTTAGATCACCTCTCGGTCTCACTAACTATGCTAAAGTACTCGCTAGACTGGTTTAGATTTCTCACTCTCCAATCACAATACACCCTAAAGTGCAAGGAGTAACCTGTAAAGTCAATCTATGACACAGATAAGCAAATAATACTAGAGAACCTAGGAAAACCTGATCTCTCAGCGTTTCTAGCCTAAACCTCTAGCACCAAAGACAAATCTGACTACCTATCACCTCTCGGTCTCAAGAGTAGGAAGAATACTAATTACCTCTAAACTCTCAATTAATGTTCCTATGGAATTTAGGCCTAAAACCATAAAGTAAATTACAAGCACAAAGCAAGTAATTCTAACAAGCATCCAAACATGAAAGACATTCACTAAGACACCCGTGGAACATTAAAAGATCATAAATTAGTAAAAAGTACGCACACACATCATAGAATCATAAACAAGTTTCTTACTAAAACATAAATCCAACTATAAAATTCAAATCCGAAACATAAACCAAAATCAAATAGTCATCATCTTCAACCTAGGTGGCCACTAATGTTTAGCCAATAATAATCACGGAAAAAGATAAAAACATAGGTTCAAAATAAAACATAGTCATGGTACTAATATTTAAGAACACAAAGTAAATAAATATAAACCTAAAACTTGTAATGATCGAACCCGTAGCCTTCAATCTTGATCCAAGCCTTCCTCCCCTCTAATTTATTTAGACGCTGCTGTGCTTCTCCTCCAATCTGTTGATGATAATGATGCTCTCTGGCGGCTCCTTTTTAAGATGTTGCGCCACTTCCTCTGTCCCATTAATTGTAGGGTTTTTTTGTATTTATTTATTTTTATTTTTGACTTTTGGGCCATGTAAGTCCACGTGAATTTTTCAAATTGACGTTTTCTTTTTTTATTTTATTATTATTATTATTAGTAGTAGTAGTAGTATACTTCAAGCTCGTATCTCGGGTGTTTCTTGGCTCGACCAAAATTCCTCGTTTACGCTTCAACGTCCATGAACACCGGCTCTCAAGTGTTGGTGTCTCGATTAAAATTCATTCGTTTTGAGCTCATTCTCTCCAAACACCTATAAAATAATAAAATAAATAAATAAATAATAAAACCGACACGAAACTAATAAAAAACTAATAAAGCGCTAAAATAAATAAAATAGACAAGTACAAGCCTAAAACTACTAAAACTCTAATAAAAAGACTCTAAAATGACTACAAAATACATAGGAAATTAGATGTGTTTTGCAACACATCAAACATCCCCACACTTAAACATTTTTCGTCCCTGAAAAAGACTGCAATGGAATCATAATTAGAATTCTTGGTTTCAAAAAGTTTTAGGTTCATTAATTAAGATCTAATTACGCATCAACCAAAACTGTCGGTATTGTTGTCCACATAAACCCAACCACTAGCTAATCATGCCCCAATCATGTAAAGCAATTAAGTTCATATTATTACAATCAATCTATGGGTCTCACACTCAAGATATCCAGCTTCACCTAATCCCACCTCAAGCTTTCGAAGCAAAGGTTAAACCATATAGATTTACCAACCACTGCAAACTAAACTCCCTAATGCATTAGAAATTAAATTTATGATGGATGAAGTTTATGAGCTTAGACACATTTGTTTTTTTTTTTTTTTTCATACCTAACCCAGAGGTTGTCTCAATCAGAGTCACCATCCCCAAGAGCGACAGCATGAGCTTTGGTATTTTTTTTCAACTTGACCTCGAGGGAATTTCGATCAGAGGCTTCAGTTTTTTTTTTTTTTTTTTTTTTTTTTGTCTAGCTCAATTGATGGACATGTGGATTTTTTGGGCGCCACTTTTCACCGAATTTATTCTCATAAAAAGGATCAAGTGTGCCATTTAATTAATAATACATATGGGTTTTCAGCCTACAGTGGTACCTCTAATTACTATCAGCAGTTTCAGTTCTACCGTTTCTCCTAAGATGAGAACCCACAAGATATCATGATTATTAAGGTATATTAAGACAATCCTGGGAACCTTTCAAAGCTAGCTGGGCCTACCGACACATCTTAAGCAAACACGCTTTCAATCTATTTAGTTTCTCATATATATAATATTTTGAAAACCAAAAATCCCAATTTTACTATCATTTTCCATATAAAATGCACAAAAAATCAGGGACATTTTTTTTTTTTTTTTTTTTTTGACTCAACCTACAACTAAGCAAAATAAAGACGAAGTCTCCCATCCCCACACTTAGAAAGGCACAATGTCCTCAATGTGCTCCAGGATACAACGTAAACTAAAAATAAAAATGCAAAAATAAAGTAGAAACAAACTAAATATATAACAACAACAAAATAAATGAAACGAACTCCCCTGGAATATATTGCGATAACTCGCAGAAAGTGTTATGTCCGTCCGCATCTACAACCGTATAGCATTTCCTTCGCGGCCATAGTCAGAATCCTGCAAAAATAAACTAAAAAGAAAGTGAAAGTAAAATGACTCAATGACAAGTGAGATGCCTGTTTACAAAAAATAATTTTAAGATCGACCCCCATCCGAATGGGGATTGAGTACGGGCGGGGGGAGATCCAGCAATGAAAAGGCCATGGCAATCCCATAAGACTCGTTAAACTAAAAAAAATAATAAATAAAAAAGAATGAAAATAAAATAAAATAAAAATAAAAACATATATGACAAATGATGATACAAAACTCTACACTTGGGTCTTCACCCGTGTGATCCTATTCTTATCAAGCACTCTAACCTGGATCAACGGGGATATCTACACCGTCCTCACGTAAATCAATCGTCCCACTTATGTTATCTCTCCCAATGCACGATCTTTTCCACCTAAATCTAGGATCACCAGAAAATATTCTTAAATGCGAGTGGTGAATCAGGATCCTATCCCCACACTTAGGTTTATTCACTACCTCAAGGCTAGATTTAAACAGTACCCCTCTCTCATCATCTATCTTGTGCTCACTTTCACACTCGGGCAATAGCAAAATATGAATCGAGGGCTCATCCATCACCTCCTCGAAACTCTTAGCAACCTCATCTACCTCTAAGCTATCGGGAGGCTCACCGGCTGCACCGCCCGGATCATGCTCCACAATTTCTACTGTCTCTATCTCCTGCATCTCCTCTGCCTGGTGCCGCCTATCTAATAAGTCTGCTCCACAGATGTAGTCAATGCACCGGTCGACATGTGACATGAAAGTGCCAAGAAAGCACACAGATTCGACCTGACTACTCTTACTCTCCCTAGACCTATTAACACCAAAGGTGATGGAGTCATCCCCTACACGCAGTGTAATCCGACCGTCCGAGACATCTATCAATGCCCTTGCAGTGCGTAAGAAGGGTCGTCCTAAGATCAACGGCACATGCTCGTCCTCCCGTATATCAAGTACGACAAAATCAACGGGAAACACGAAGCTCTCCACCCTTACTAGCAAATTCTCTAGAATGCCCATAGGGCATTTAACAGATTTATCAGCCAACTGTAAGCACATCCTAGTTGGATTCAACTCCCCAAGATCTAATCTTTTAAACATAGAATAGGGCATGAGATTAATGCTAGCACCTAAATCAGCGAGGGCGTTCCTAACTGTCAAACCACCTATCTGACAAGGGATAGTGAAACTCCCAGGATCGGTCATCTTCTCCGGTAGTTTATTAAGAACAACAGCCGAACACTCCTCACTCAGAGTGACCTGGGAAAGCTCTTTCAACTTCTCCTTACGGGACAACATCTCCCTCAAGAACTTCTCATACTTAGGCATATCTCTACGAACATCAATGAATGGCCTATATTGCTCTAAGTTCTCACTCTTATTCAACCTACCAGGATAGGGTGGTACTGGTTCATAAGGGGCAGGTGGAACATAAACCTTTTTGGGCTCCCCCTCAGACTGTTTCTCCTTCAACCTACTTTTGGGCTGTGCGGTACTTGCTGGGTCTAGCCTAGTAGGGTGCACCTTGCCCGGAGACTCTACCCTAATCTCCTCATTGACACTCTCCTCTTCAACTACCTCACTCTCTCTCGACACCGGGTGATCAACTCCCGTGCTCTTTCCACTTTCGGTGAACACAGCATTCACCTGAACATCTGTCGAATTCCTGGTCATCTTACCAACTAACTCTCCTATGACCCTCTCTAAACTCTGGAGCGTGGACCCCTGATTCCTAAATAACAGCTCAAAATCCTGATTTTTCTTTTCTTGCTCCTGATAACGGGTCTCACGTTGCATCAGTATGGTCTCTAAGAGCTTATTTGTCCTAGCCTGATTCTCCTCATTTTTCTTTATTAACTCACTAATCTCAAACTTAGGATCTCCTATACTCTGCCATCCAGAGTTGTAACTTTGGACATAGTTCAACTCTTCACTAAGACCTACGTGGCAATCTATGGTCTCATGACCCCCTCTACAAATCTCACACTTAGCACTAATCTTAACCTGAATATCCTTCATGACCTTAGCTAAGGATTCTACCTTTGCGGCTAGTGCAATGCTACTCTCGACAGAATGGATACCCTTAGGGGCAGCAGTAACGCCCCCAAAGCCAGGCTCAATGTACGTGCTAGTGGCTAGGTCCTCTATCATCTCAAGGCATTCAGCAGCGGTTTTGGATTTCATCATATTACCGCCAGCTGTAGAGTCAAGAAGTCTTTTGGTCGCGTCAGAAACTCCAGTGTAGAATTTCTCCACGACTCTCCAGTCCTCAAGACCATGATGAGGGCACTTATTCAGAAGTGCCTTGAATCTGTCCCATGTCTCATAGAAGGACTCCCCTGACTGCTCAGTAAAGGCATAGATAAGATTTTTAAGACGAGCTGTTTTAGCAGGGGGGAAATACTTCTGTAGGAATTTCGTCTGAAGATCAGTCCAAGAGGTGATGGCTCCCTGTGGGAGGGAGTCCAACCAAGTAAGGGCCTGATCAGTAAGTGAGAACGGGAACAAACGCAGAAAAATGGCGTCATCAGTGACACCATTAAGCTGGAAGGTGCTACAGACTCTACCAAATCTAGTTAAATGGCCATATGGGTCTTCATCACGCATGCCGTGAAACTGAACTGAATGAGATATGGTGTTGATCAGAGTGGGTTCAATGGTCCAGTTGTTCGACTCAACAGTGGGTAGTGTAATACTGGACCGGATGTGAGTGGGTGTAATGCTGATGTGGTCAGCGACAGTCCTACGTGCAGCCATTTCTATGTGATCTATCTGGTGGGCAAATGTTCTAGGACTGCAACGGGGTACTTCCTATGCACATAGAGAAACTAGAACTATACTAGAATAAAAAAACAAATAGCAAACTAAAACTATACTAGAGTAACTAAAAAAAATATTTTTTTTTTCTTTTTATAAAATTAAAAATAAAAATCTACCAAACTAAGAAAGCAATAAAATGACTAGATCCCCGACTCGGGTCGTCCTCGAAAGCGCAGTGTGTCCCCGGCAACGGCGCCAAAAACTTGATGTGTGAAAATGTGTATTAAATAAATTCGGGTCAAGTTTTAAAAATGGAAAAAACCGCTGAACCACACACTAACGGCAAGTGCACCGGTCGCAGTGTAGCAGAGCAAGTAAGTCCGGAATATCGATCCGTGGACACAATGTGGCGTCTCTCGGTACTAGACCTCTATCGACTCCTAGCCTAGTAAATTGGATTTTTGTGATATTTATATTAATTAATTACTAAATTAAATAAACTAAAAGGCTTAAATTAAAAGATAGAAGAGGATCACTAAGGAGGAAATCAAAGATGGGAAAGGCAACCACCTAGGTATCGAATCCTACTAATGAAATTGGGACTGCCCCGGCTTTGGAAACTATGTTGGCAATCAGGATCTTATAATATTCACCCCTAGTATCCTAGTGGCTCCCGGATCATTTACCAAGACTGACCGAAAAGGAATCCTAAAGGCTACTAATCTCACTGATTGGTTAGATCACCTCTCGGTCTCACTAACTATGCTAAAGTACTCGCTAGACTGGTTTAGATTTCTCACTCTCCAATCACAATACACCCTAAAGTGCAAGGAGTAACCTGTAAAGTCAATCTATGACACAGATAAGCAAATAATACTAGAGAACCTAGGAAAACCTGATCTCTCAGCGTTTCTAGCCTAAACCTCTAGCACCAAAGACAAATCTGACTACCTATCACCTCTCGGTCTCAAGAGTAGGAAGAATACTAATTACCTCTAAACTCTCAATTAATGTTCCTATGGAATTTAGGCCTAAAACCATAAAGTAAATTACAAGCACAAAGCAAGTAATTCTAACAAGCATCCAAACATGAAAGACATTCACTAAGACACCCGTGGAACATTAAAAGATCATAAATTAGTAAAAAGTACGCACACACATCATAGAATCATAAACAAGTTTCTTACTAAAACATAAATCCAACTATAAAATTCAAATCCGAAACATAAACCAAAATCAAATAGTCATCATCTTCAACCTAGGTGGCCACTAATGTTTAGCCAATAATAATCACGGAAAAAGATAAAAACATAGGTTCAAAATAAAACATAGTCATGGTACTAATATTTAAGAACACAAAGTAAATAAATATAAACCTAAAACTTGTAATGATCGAACCCGTAGCCTTCAATCTTGATCCAAGCCTTCCTCCCCTCTAATTTATTTAGACGCTGCTGTGCTTCTCCTCCAATCTGTTGATGATAATGATGCTCTCTGGCGGCTCCTTTTTAAGATGTTGCGCCACTTCCTCTGTCCCATTAATTGTAGGGTTTTTTTGTATTTATTTATTTTTATTTTTGACTTTTGGGCCATGTAAGTCCACGTGAATTTTTCAAATTGACGTTTTCTTTTTTTATTTTATTATTATTATTATTATTATTATTAGTAGTAGTAGTATACTTCAAGCTCGTATCTCGGGTGTTTCTTGGCTCGACCAAAATTCCTCGTTTACGCTTCAACGTCCATGAACACCGGCTCTCAAGTGTTGGTGTCTCGATTAAAATTCATTCGTTTTGAGCTCATTCTCTCCAAACACCTATAAAATAATAAAATAAATAAATAAATAATAAAACCGACACGAAACTAATAAAAAACTAATAAAGCGCTAAAATAAATAAAATAGACAAGTACAAGCCTAAAACTACTAAAACTCTAATAAAAAGACTCTAAAATGACTACAAAATACATAGGAAATTAGATGTGTTTTGCAACACATCAATATCTCTATTTGGTTATTTGGTTAATAATCTTATAATTTGATAAGTTATTAATATATAATCATGTTGATTGCGAGGTACCGTTAACCGTATCGAGGAATTAGAGTCGTTACCGAGTCGACTCAGTGACTCGGTCAACACCGGAATAGAACCGTTCCAAGGACTAGACGAGGATTATTATAATTATAAGAATTATATATATAATACGAATAACGTACGGACTTGATAATAATAATAAGAGAATAATAAACATATATAAAATATATATGTTTATATATACAAGATTCGATATATAAAACGATATACTAAACTCGGGTTTAGAAGTGTCTAGAGTTCTTTTAGGTTCGCGTGCCAAGCTGTAATGGCCAGCTTTATTTCTTTTTGCCTAGGAAGACCAAACCCCGAGTTTAGGACTATCTAATATATATCAGACTCTATATATATATAAATTATATATATGATATATATCCTAAGTATTACAATCTAACAAGTCTTACGCGTAAAACGTATCCATATATATAGAACATATAATTGTAATAAGAAGATTTGCTGAAGATATAATGCAAATCGGTGAGTATCGTGAACTCCCCACTTTTATTGTTTTATTAAGTGTTTTTGGGGGAATACATGTCATTTATTAAAACCAGAATTGCTTTACATAAAATGATTATTAAAAGAAGTATGACGGGGACATAGAAACAACGAGGACAGTACTGGACGGTATCCGCCATTTCCTTTCTTGCACCAACTAGAGGGCAGGAACCAGTCGATACAAGTATTTATCACAAACAGAGTGGTACCAATAGGAATGGCACATGATAGAATTGGGTTATGACTGAATGGATGTATAATAGAGTTGGCTATATAGAATATATTTTCCCCTTCAGAATTATAAATGTAAAGCATGTTTATGAAAGAATGTTTATAAAAGAATTTATAAAAGAATGTTTTATATAAAAGAATTATCAATAAACGAATTGGCCATTCACTTTATAAAATACACGACCTCACCAACTTTATGTTGACAGAAACTATTTTTTGACATGTGTTCAGGTAACCCAACAGATATGATGACGTGGATCCTGAAAAGACTAAAGACTGTTATTATCCGAATTCCGCTGCGTAGCTCCGATCACCCGACCCGACGGCCCAGCCACGTCAGCCAGGGTCGTTACATAACGGGTGAGAAGGAAGAGAAAGTGATTCTAAAGGTTGATAATTCATCCGCAATCGAGTTGATGAAGAATCTGGTGTTCTTTGGTAAAAGTAAACACATTCACACCCGGTATCACTTTATACGAGAGTGCATTGGACGAGAGCAAATACAAGTGGAACATATAAGTGGGAATTTACAAAGGGCGAATATTCTTACTAAAGCCTTGCCAAGGTTAAAGTTCAATGAGATGAAAGGACTCATTGGAGTCACAATATTAGGGGGTGATTGTTAATTTAATCTTGTGTACGTTCGGGTAAAAAGTGACCGACTTACAATGCTCGGGTTAAAAGTGACCGAGTTACAAAGTTAGAGGGTGTTTTTGAGAAAGTTTTTGCATCCTAAATTAAGTCAAACAGGTATCTTATTAGATAGCTATTATTGTTTAGATAATTATCATAATTCCTAGATTACCAAGGAATGTAGTCTTATAAATTGATTGAACTCTTGTAACTCTTTCATTACATTAATTAATAAGAATAAGTTTTGGCTTAATCAATTGTGTCTTTGGTATCAATCTCATAACATTAACTTGTTTTGTCAATAAAACTTGAAATCGGATGGATTTGTCGACAACTAAGACTTTCAACCTAAAATCCATTAATTAAAACTTAAAACTAAAAATAGTTCAAAAATGGGTGAAAAGGTGATTGTATATGAGAGCACTAACACCTAGGCGCCACAGTTTACTAATAGTTTTTAAAAATAAAATATTAGTATTAAAAATTTTAAAACATCCATAATAATACAAAATGATGTCGATTGTCTTTCGAGAACAATTTCATTATGGGTTGTGTGTAGGGATCAAATTCAGGTTTGGTTTTTGGTTGTTGGATATTGAGAACTGTCGATTCAAACCAATTAATAACTGCAACACAGATCTAGTTATGAGTAATAAACTTGCACTGGTTCATGTCAGAAAAGGTTATTCGGGTTCGAGTTGGGAACGTTTGGATTGAATGGGATGTTTGGGTTCACGGTGTTTTGTAGGTTTGGAGATCTAAATACACCATAATGTTGTTCCACATACCTTTTTGAAAGTTGTTGAAAAGTTTACTATATCGATTTGGGTTACTAGTGAGGATTTGTCTATTGTCACTCTGCATATGAAAAGTTAACTTGCATTAGAATCCATTTAAGCCAAACCAAGCCAATTTGAAGCTCCTTTTACTTGCGTCTTATTCTCCATTTTTTCCCTTAATGTCCCTACATAAAAAGTTTGGAGGTGTCACCATCTCATGTTTATTTGTCTTAAAAGCAAAAGGTAGTTTATTTCTATGAAATATAGAAAACATAATGGAACAAAAAAGAAATCGCTAGAGTTGGATTAAAATGGATTTAGATTTGAAACAAAAGCTATGTTCAAATGGGTAATAGAATATGAAGAAAAACTGAGACAATTTACTTGATTATAAAAACTAGATAGCAACTTGAGGGAGCAAATAAATAGATTAACCATTAACATTTGTTGTTTGAATCGTGATGGGTAATCAAAATTAAAGCTTTCCGATTGCTTAAGCAGAACTAGGGAACTCCCTTCTACCCCTTTGGATCATAAATATTTACAGCTAAGATAAGATTTAGTTAGTTAAAGGTATTAACTAAACAAAACACACAAAATGGTAGTTGTGTACTTTTACAATTGAGAGAAACCTTTGCACACATCATTTTTGTTCATCCAAACTAATTCGTTGCGCACCTCCAATTTGACAATAGCGCCACCAATTCTGATGTACTCGTTTGTACTTTATGTTGGAGATCTCCAAACACTCGTCAGAAGATATTTCATGCGATTGAATCGGTAATACACTATTTAGCGTCACAATTCCATTCTATTTTAGTTTTCAATTTGGTCTTCTTCAATTCCTCAATTGTTTGTTGATTTGTGAGGGATTGTGTTGTGTTTGATATCATTTTGTTTGTATGATTATGTAATTGAAGATGTGGCGTATCAAGTGGACTATTATTGAAGAACATTAGCAAATCATAAGATACGAGCCTTTGATTAAATTGATCTAAGGACCCTTAAAGGTGGTTCCCTGTTGGAACCTAAAAAAGTAAGGAATCGAGGAACCATCAATTTAACATGTAAAAAAAATTTTTTTTTTTCAAAATATTGTTTGGAGCTTTTGCATATGAATGCATGTAGAAGCCTTTTGTATAAAGAAAAATTAAAAAATATTTTTTTTATAAAAAAGATGCTTAAAATGAGTTAAAAAAATGTACAAATGTTTTTTTTTTAAATATATTTTTATTGAAATGGCTTCTGCGTATCTTTATTTGCAAAACTTTCAATTTATTTTTTGAAAAAAATAATTTTTTACATGTTGAATTGAATTTTTATGATTTATTTACTGAAAATGAATCGACACGGTACGATCTGGTACGGGTAGTTTTTTTTTTATCCGGTACGGGTAGTGATTGTACCAAGTTGATACCGAACCCGACAAGGGTGGGTTAACCAATCCGCGCCGTAACCTTTGTTTATTCCCTTTTTTTTTACCTTATCGCATAGCATAGCATAACAACACCAATCTATCTATATAATAAACCAAAACACTAGGGTTGAACCCTAGCATTTTAGAGGGTCTTGAAGGATCCAACTACTATATGGAGCTCCAAGACTAAGACCTATATAAACCTCTTTTTATTTACTTTTGTCAACATCCATTTCTCATTACTCATTCCTCTCCTACTAATTCCTTTCTCCTTCCTATCTCATTGTCATTTTTGCAAGGTATGTTCTTCATCATAATGTTTGCAATCATCTAACATAAAAGATAAAAACAATAAGATTGTATCCTTATTTATTTACAATCAGAAATGTGAATCCTATATCTAAATCCTTATTTTTTTACAAACAGAAATGTGAATCCTATATCTAAATGGCGTGCTACAAAACATCCAAGATTTCCGGTTGACTTTTCTGATTCATTTGAAATCCGTAAAGCAAATGTTTCAAACCATTTTACATATATAATAAATACAATCGTGTTCTTATTAAAACAACTTTCAAATCGTATTGTTTTTCGATTATGTTTAAACCAAAAAGAATCGTTTTTTTTATTAAAACCATTTGATAATCTTTTTACAATCAACTCTATGCTTTGAATGTAATCGATATGCGAGTAATTCTGCTCAGCTTTAATCATTGAATATATGATTGTGTTTTTTAATAAACAGATTGCAATTGAAATCGGTTTTGAGTATGTGTGAATATAAGAAACAAGTATATAAAAAAAAAACAAAATACCGGATTTCATAAAAGAAGATAATTAAAATCAGTTTTTAGTATGAGTGGCTTTATGTATATACTAACAAAAGTTTGTTTTTTGCATACGAAGAATAGGATTTCAGTAGGACACATAACTTCGATATGGCTTATCACAAGGGTGACAAATTCTTCAAGGTTATTCATGACCCTTCCGCACGAGTTTTGGTATGACGTTTCTAATATTTTTTAAGTAAAATAACCTTATTTGTTATTATAATGTTTGTTTTTACGTGTTTGTGCAGACATTGCCTAAATCCATGAACAGGTTTTTGTTATCTAAAAACTTACGAAACAACAACATTAAAGTTTCAACATACCATGGTCAATCTTGGTTTGTTTTGTTAGAATTTATAGATGATGAATTCTGCTTAACAAATGGATGGTCAAAAGTTGTACATGATTTATGCTTCTCTATGTTTTACGTGATATTTGAGTTTATTGCTCCGAATGCTTTCATGAATCAGAAGGTATTTCTATTGGAGACTACTGCCTTTTCAAATGGTGTTCGCATAAACGTAGGCTTTTTGTTACCAAGATTGACACACAAGAAGTTATTGATTTCTCACAAATCAATTAATCCCTGTTAAATGTAATTTTTCGTTCATTCCATTAAACACATATTTCCATACACTTGTATGTTTATTGTTAGTTTTTTATGTATTTTTATTATATTTCCTTTTTTAACTTATTTTAAATAAATTTTACTGATTATAAAAATGTCTTTTGACCTTTGATTATGCTATAATACTTTAAATTCGCCATTAATGATTTCAATGCTTGACATTGACTAAATGTAATCAATACATTAATTTATGATTAGACTTTAATTTCGGCTTTAATGGTTTAATTCTTGACTTTGACTAAATTTATTCAATACATTAATTAATTTATAACAATAATATATAAGAGCTAATTCAGATGCTAATTATCCTCCACTCTTTCATCCATTCCTTATTGTTGAATTGATTGCATACCTATATTATGCTTTACATAACATGTAAATAACATTTAGTTTAGTAACATCCAACAGATAAAAAAAATAACATCACAAATATGTATAATCATATGAATTCGGCTTTAATGGTTTAAATTCTTGACTTTTACTAAATTTAATCAATACATTAATTTATAACAATAATATATAAGAGTTAATTCGAATGCTAATTACCCTCCACTCTTTCATCCATTTCTTATTATTGAATCAATTGAATACATATATAATGCTTTACATAACATGTAAAGAACATTTAGTTTAATAACATTGGATAAAAGATGAGGAAAAAAAATCAATACTAGGTATAATACTTAAAATTCGCCATTAATTATTTCAATGTTGACTTTGACTAAATGTAATCAATACATTAATTTAGTTTAATAACATTGAAGAAATAAAAAAAAAATTCACAAGTAGGTATAATCAATAAATGATTGACCTTGACTAAAGTGAATCAATACATAATGTTATAACCTTTAAATATATGCTAATTAACCGCCCACCATTACATCCATTTCCTATTATTCGCTAAATTCATTTAGTTTAATAACATTGATTTAATAAAAAAAACAATTCACAACTAGGTATAATACTTAAAAGTCGCCATTAATTATTTCAATGCTTGACTTTTATTAAATTCAATCGATACATAAAGTTATAACAATAATAACAATTCTAAGTCGAATCCTAATTACCCTCCACTCTTTCATCCGATTTTTATTATTCAATTGATTGAATTCCTATATAATGCTTGACATAACATATAAAGAACATTAGTTAAATAACATTGAATAGATCAAAACAACTTACAACTAACTATAATGCTTAACATACGGCTGTGTTGCTTTGAATACTTTACTTTGACTAAATTCAATCAATACATAAACTTATAACAATAATGTATTCAATCGTAATTCGGTTCCTAATTACCCTCCACTCTTTAATCTATTTGTTATTATTGAATTGATTTAATTCCTACATCAATACCTATATAATGCTTGATAAACCGATTTAATCAATAAATGATTGACCTTGACTTAAGTGAATCAATACATAATGTTATAATCTTTAAATATATGCTAATTCAAATCCTAATTAACCGCCCACCATTACATCCATTTCCTATTATTCGCTATATTCAATAACTATATAAAGAAGTCAAACCAATTCACATACGATTGTAATAAGACACGTTGGAGCCACTTTAAGTAATCGCAAAGATATATTATTAGGTTACTATCTGTTTCTCATATTTAATTACATAATGTCGAAGTTATTTTGATTTGATTTTTATTTGTTGTGTTATTGAAGTCATCTTTTGTTATTTACATCATTTTTTTCCAGTTAACAAGATCAATGGCTGCTGTAGATGCAAATGAGTTTACAATGGTTAACCAAATTCATGTAAACCGAAACAGTGTGGCGTTAAAGCTAAAGATTATTCGGGTTTGGCGTCTACCCGATCGTCGCAATCCTAATGATGTGTACTCAATTGAAATGATCCTATGTGATGAAAATGTAAAACTTAACCACACGTTTTTTTTTACATCCTATTATTTTTAAATTTCATTAATTTTTTTTATATTGTGATGCTTTTAATTTTAATGTATATCATTTATCTTCTTTTTTTTATAATCAACAGGGTGACAGGATTCAAGCCAATGTATTTAAGCGGTTGTTTTTTAAATTCGAGAGGTTTCTGATTGAAAATTCTTCTCTTATTATAATAAACCCAGGAGTTGGGGTCAATTCTTCTAAATACAAGTATGCTCCAAACTCAAACAAACTCTGCTTCAATATGAATACTCAAGTTTCCGAATATCATGGTTTCCAAGGTCCAGATTTTGGTTTCTCTTTTGTGCCCTTTCAAAGAATTCTGGAAAGGGATGTTGATGAATATGTTACAATAGGTATATTTTCGTTTTAATGTTTTTTTTTAATCACAACCAAACAATCGCAGTAAATTTATAACTTATCTTTAATTAATGTTTATTTTATAATTGATCTTAGATGTTATTGGACATGTTAACAAGTTCTTTAGCAATGATGATAAAGAAAAAAAGGTTGTCGCTGATAAAAAGAGGTTAACAATGGAAGTTCAAGATATCGAGTATGTATTATTTATTTATTTATTTATTTTTTTTGCATTTTATATATAAAAAAAATTACGTACCTTTATAAATTCTTTATTTATTTTTTACTAAAATAATTTGTACTTTTGTGAAGGGGCTTGCGCATCTATTTAACGTTGTGGGATAGTTATGCCATGGAGATGTCTAAATATGTTGCAACTCATCAAACAGAGAAAGAATTTATAATAATAATGCAGTTTGGCCGTTTGAAGTTTTATAATGGTTGTATAATGTTAATCTATTTATATATTGTTATAATTATATTTATACATTCATTATATTTTGCATTATATATTAAAACTTCAAACCTCTATTATTTTTTTTTATTAAATAAAAAAAATATTTTTTCCTAATTTTTTTTTTATATAGGAAAACCGTATGTTTCTAACTCTTTTGGAGATCGTGTTAGTCGACTTTTCATAAATGGAGATATTGAAGATATAAAGCTCTACAAAATAGGGTATGTACTATTAGGTTTTTAAATACGAATTACACAACCTTTATAAACAGTCTCAATAAATATGTAATGTGTATGTATGTAATTATTTTTCTCAGGTTGGGTAAGAAAATCGCTGATAATCCTTCCTCTTCTCTTCAACCATATGGAACTTCTATGTTTTGCTCTGATGAAGATGAATTTGTCCATAACACTCCTTTTAGTAACATTGGCGACATTTGTGAGATTCAAGATGTAAGTATAATGTTCATACTTAAATACGATATTTATAATTAAATATAATAAATTGTAATGAAGTTAAAACTATAATTTTATTTTAATATTAATTTCCTTTGTATACCATATACTATCTTATTTTGGTAACAAACTATAATATTCATACAGGCGCAGCCTCTGGTATTATTGGGTACTATTAAACACCTGTTTACTGAAATTGGCTGGTACTACATGGGATGCCCCAAATGCACAAAAAAATGTAGTATTGATTATATAATCAAGCAGGTTGGTGAAGGAAGTTCAGATTTTCAGGAAGAAAAGGTTTACGAGTGTTTGAATGATAGTTGTAGTGCCAAAAAAGTTGACCCTACACCAAGGTCGGATATATTTTTAACATCTATTATAATTTTCACAAATCTACTTTCATTTCAACCCAACTTAGTTATAAATTTTTGTTGTTTTTTTTTTCAAATTTTTTTTCTAGGTTTAAAATTCAGGTTCGTGTGCAAGACGTTAATGGTGCTGTATCGCTTACGTTGTTTCATCGTGACGTTGCACAACTTATTAGTAAAAGTGCTTCTGAATTGCTTGATTTGAATACGGTATTCCTTATTTTTAGGAACCGATTTTAAGTATACAATTATTTTTAATAATTCCTTAATTATGGTTTTGTAATAATTATCTATTTGGTTATTCCTTATATATATAGGTTGGTGATACAGTTGAATATCCTGAAGAGATTAAGACTTTGTTAGACAGAGAGTTTGCTTTTAAAATCTTTGTCTCTGGCTTCAATTTAAACAACAAATATGATGTTTATGGTGTAACTAAGATAACTGATGATCCAACAATTATCTCGCATCTTAAGAAAAAGTTGTATGTAGGACAGGTACATATTCGAATTCCATCTCACATAACTTTGCAAATTTTATTTACGTAAGACTTTGTTACATTTCTAAGTTTTTGCATTTTTTTTTCAGCCTGCTGAATCAGAATCACTTCACACGTCTCTCATAGCAATGCCGTCTAATGTTATTTCTGCTTCCAAGGTACCATTTTCACAAACACATATTTTCATAGTAATACATTTTACTCATTTTTTCTTTCATACACAATCACTGATGATCCTGATATATATGTTTGTAACTATATTTTTTTTAGGAATCTGACACAGGCGATAATGATACGCCAATTTCCATTGTTGATAAGAAAGTTTACGCTGAAGGAGAACAATGTTCTATCAGTTCCAAGTATCAAATGGTTAAGCGTAAACTGATTGACGCGATCTCTGATGATGAAAGCACACCAACTCCTTCAACTAAGATTGGAAGTGGTGGTAGTATGGAGTAACTTAAAATTACGTTGAGCCTCTCGTCTTCCTAAACCCAAAATGAAGAGGATTTGTTTGCTATGCTTATGGTCAACGAGTTTCATTGCTTTATGTTTTGTTTTTTTAATAATTTTGAACAATTTCTACTTTGTTATTTTCTCTTTATACCATGATATGGTTTCCTCTTTTTATTAAGTTTCATAACGATCTTAATATTTAATAAATGCGTTTGCTTGATTGATAAGTACGTTTTCATCCATTTCAATATTATGTTGAGTAAATATAGATACAACTAGATTGGTGGATGTACTCATCAAACATAATATTCAGTTTTATTTTTGTATGATTCATATCTAATTAAAACTAAATAAATTGTAACATAAATATGTAGATATATTCAATTTTTTTACTGAAATATATGTATGTGATACAAGGCAAAATGATCGGCCCAATAGCTTGCTAACACAATCCCATATAACATACATATCATACATATTATATAACATATTGGGTTTACATTTTTTTAAGCGGCATAGGCCCGATTTACATGTTTATATTATGTGAGCTTCAGCCCAACAACAATCTGTGTCATTATATACCTACCTAAATCATAATTGTTTCACTTTTTCATTTATCTTCTTCCAAAAAACCACTTTACCAATATGTAAGATCTTCTTCACTTTTTTAATTCCTTTCGATTATTTCAATGATTTGCAGATCTTATCTTAATATTGTGGGGTATATGTTAATAATCTATGTATTTTTTTTATTATCACTATGATAACCGATTCCTTTTCATGATTCATGTGCAATCAAATCTCTCATCTATCTAAACTAATCGTGTATTTTCAGTTGTAAGTTCAATTGTATGTATTTTTTTGCAGCTGTATATACCGTTGAGTTTCAAAAACGTGGATTACCACACGCACACATTTGTTTGTTTATGGCTGCTGGTTATAAGCTTCCTACAGTTGACCATATTGACAAGTTCATTTCAGCAGAGATACCGAATAAAGATGAAGATGCAGAATTGTATGAACTTGTACGTGAATTTATGATTCACGGTCCTTGTGGTCCTTTGAACATGAGTTGTCCGTGTATGGTCAATGACAAATGTTCAAAAAACTTCCCAAAAAATTTCCAGAATGAGACTTCTATTGATACCGAAGGTTATGCAGTTTATAGACGCAGAGATAATGGGTCGTTTGTAGAAAAGTCTGGTGAGCAATTAGATAACAGATATGTTGTTCCATATAACAAGACACTTCTTAAAAGATACCAGGCTCATATCAACGTTGAATGGTGTAACCAAGCTGGATCCATTAAGTATTTATTTAAATACATTAACAAGGGTCCAGATAGAGTTACTCTTAATTTTGTCGAAAGCAAGAAAGTACCCGGTGAAGACAAAGTTGTTGATGAAGTCAAAGGATTTTATGATTGTCGTTATATTTCTGCGTGTGAGGCTTCATGGAGAATATTCTCATATGATATTCATTACAGGTCACCTCCTGTAATGAGACTACCTTTTCATCTACCTGGTGAACAAAGAATTGTTTTCGATCCTACGCAAGACATTGACGACGTTCTCAATAAACCCTCTTGTGCTTCCTCTATGTTTTTGGGTTGGATGAAACGCAACAAAATTGATGCCAATGCAAGGCAACTAACTTACATCCAATTCCCTTCACAATATGTTTGGAAAGCACAAGAACGAAAATGGGAGGTTAGGCAAAGAATAAAGTCAATTGGTCGAATTCATTCAGTTCCTGCTTCTGTTGGCGAAGCTTATTTTTTGAGAATGCTTTTGAATAAGGTTAAAGGACCAACATCGTTTCAAGATATTCTTAAAGTTGATGGGAAAGTACAATCATCTTTTAGGGATGCATGCTACGCAATGGGACTCCTAGATGATGATACAGAATATGTTGAAGCAATAAAGGAAGCGGCTTTTGCAGGTTCTGGTCCTTATCTAAGAAACTTATTTGCAACTCTTTTAGCGTCCAACAGTTTGTCAAGACCTGACATTGTGTGGGAGGAAACATGGAATTATTTGTCTGATGACATTTTACACAAGAGAAAAATAGATTCAAACTGTCCAGGTATTAACTTTTTTTAATATATTATTACTTTAAAATAGATTTTCTAGAATTTTTTGGGCATATACTAAATTGTAATGATTCATAATTATTAGGAATGTAAATTATACTAATTTTAATAGTTCCACATATTCAATTATTAATTTTATTTGTTAATTTTATTCTATATATTCCATTCTAAGACATTTTTTTTCCCAGATTTGATCCTTTCAGACGACGAACTTAAGAATTTAGCTTTGCTAGATATTGAGAAGTTCTTATTGCGTAATAGTTGCAGTCTACGACATTTCGTAGGTATGCCATATCCTGAGAATGATTTTCTATCATTATTAGAAAATCGTCTTATTTGTGAGGAGTTGGGCTATGACTCAAACAGTTTGGTTGAAGAATTTGATTCTCAGTTCTCTTCTTTAACAGATGAACAAAAAAATATTTATAATTGTGTAATTAAATCTGTTGAGGAAAAAAAAGGAGGGGTTTTTTTTGTTTATGGTTACGGTGGTACGGGTAAAACATTCCTATGGAAGACTTTATCTTCATCCATAAGATGTAAAAGAAAGATTGTTTTGAATGTTGCTTCGAGTGGTATCGCTTCTTTGCTATTGGCCGGTGGTAGGACAACACATTCCAGGTTTCGTATTCCTATAAACCTAACTGAAGATTCTATGTGCTTCATACCACCTAATAGTGATGTTGCACAGCTGGTTAAACAAACTGACTTGATTATATGGGATGAAGCACCCATGACTCATAAACATGCTTTTGAAGCACTAGATCAAAGTTTAAAAGATGTATTTGGTGTGCATGCTGATGAGTCGTCTGATTTGTTATTTGGTGGAAAGGTTGTTGTGTTTGGGGGTGACTTTAGGCAAATTCTACCAGTTGTACCAAATGGAACTAGGCATGACATTGTTAATGCCTCTTTAAGTTCATCATACATTTGGCACAAATGCACTGTTTTAGAGTTAACAAAAAATATGAGGTTGCTTTCTGGAAGCTGCAGTTATGATATTGAGGAAACTAAAAAGTTTGCATCTTGGCTTCTGGACATAGGAGAAGGAAAGGTTGATACAATAAGTGATGATCAAGATGTTATTTTGATACCTGATGACTTACTTATTTCTCAATCTTCGGATCCTGTTTCTGATTTGATAGCCTTTGTTTATCCTTCACTTTTGGATAACATCCACATTCCGACTTATTTTCAAGATCGAGCTATATTGGCACCGAAGAATAAAGTTGTTCATGAAATTAATGATATATTACTTTCAATGTTTCCGGGTGACGAAGTTGAGTATCTAAGTTCGGATAGTGTTTGCCAGTCTGAAGATGTGAACAAACAGGTTGATGAAAGATTAGTTTCTCCTGATGTCCTTAATGGTCTTAAGTTTTCTGGAATACCAAACCATCGTTTGGTTTTGAAAGTTGGCGTTCCCGTAATGTTACTCGGAAACATTGATCAGAAAAGCGGTTTGTGCAATGGAACAAGGTTACAAGTTGTTAAAATGAGAAAACGTGTCATTGAAGCGAAAATCATATCAGGAAGTAACATTGGAATGCGAACTTTTATTCCAAGAATTACTTTATCCCCCTCAGATAAGAAAATTCCTTTTAAATTTAACAGAAGGCAATTTCCACTTGCTGTTTCTTTCGCAATGACAATAAACAAAAGTCAAGGACAATCCTTATCCAGAGTTGGGTTGTATTTGAAGGATCCAGTTTTTTCACACGGGCAGTTGTATGTTGCGCTTTCAAGGGTTAGAAGTCGAGATGGACTTAAGATTGTTATAGTAGATGAAAATGGTGAATTGACAAACAAAACATCAAACGTTGTGTACAAAGAAGTCTTTCAGGATTTATGAATAATTTGAGTAATTTTTATGCAATTTTTTTATTATCTTTGTGGACGTTATGTATATACAACTTCAATAATAAAGTATTATTTTAAACTTTTTTTGTTTGCTTTGAATAGTGCCTTGCATTTTGTCAATAAAACAAGTTATGTACTAATTACAATTACATTAAAAATAAAAAATATGATAAAAAGTCATTTACAAAAACACAATGTATTCATACCTTTGTTATTTTTTTCAAAATTTTATACTTTTGTTGAGTACTGATCATAATAGTTAATCGGTTTTCATTACTAACGATACTGAGGGCTTATAAAAAATATCCACTTTGACGTTTTTATAAGAAAACAAATTTCAGGCTAACCGTTATTTTTAACACTTTACGTTTGTAGCCAGTAAACTTGAACAATACAACTCTTAGTTTCATATAATTTTTTTATTTACTATGGTTTGCACCGTGGGTCCCCACGGGTCTCAAACCTAGTACTAAATAATATTAGTCGCTTTGACTTTTGATGGATCGTCGCCCTATTTGCGGTGGAGGACAATCATCTCCCTAATTAGTGGATTATTGTTCTTCTAAAACCCTAATAATAATAATAATAATTTACTTTATTATTAGTTATTTTGATCGATCGATCGTCTTCTCAAAGTAGGAAACCCTAATTAATTAATTAATTAATTAATTGTCTGGTCTTCTTCTTCTTCATTACTGCTATTAGTTTGACAAGGAAGGAAGGAAGATATGTCTATATCGAATCCTACGTTGGAAGGTATTGAACAACAACAACAGTCGGATGTTGGCGTTGACCACCACCATACTTTTACATTTATTATGGATACAGGTTACATCATACCTAACCTTCTTCTTCCTTTTCTAATTCTTTCTGCTATTAGGATCGTCTTTGACTCTATATTGACTTTACAATTCTATTTTCTATCAATCACTTACATTCTACTGTAATTCATCAACATATACAATAATACCTCACTAGAATTCTGGATCCCTAATGTAATTTATATAGTAACACCTAGTATTAACTATGATTGTAATTTCCAAATTCTACACATGGAACTGTCTTCCATCAGGGCTTGGTTAACAGATACTGTTTACCTTTTCTCTATTACAGACCGGTGTAAACGAGACGAGCCGGGCCCGAGCCTGACTGGGCTCAAGCTCGGCTCATCATGCTTTTATGAAGCTCAAGCTTGGCTCGGTTCGAGCCTAATACTTTGAGCTCGAACTCGGCTCAAAATAATTATACAACAATTTAAAACGAGCTAAAGCTTGGCTCGATCTTGCTTTGATAGCTTAAACGAGCCAAAGCTCGGCTCGAGCTCGACTCGCCAATGTTAAATAGTAGGTATACTATATATAAAATAATAATAATATAAACTTTGTTTGGGCTCGCGAACCTAAACGGTCTTTGTATGAAAAGCTCGAGCTCGGGCTCGATAACTAAACGAGTCATGTTTCAAGCTCATCATTTACACCCCTAGTATTACTTGTCAATGTCATGGGCTTTACATGCATTTAGAGGTAGTACCTTTCTTGCTGGAGTTATGGTATTCTCTTTGTTTCGTTGCTCATTTATTTGTTATTTCTGCTTAATCATGCGACATAACATATTCAGATCATGTTTCATTTACAGAACGCTTCCCTCAATCCGACTCGGACAACCCCGAACCTAAGCCAATCCTAGATTCTGTTCATGTTGTTACCCAATCTAATGCAGAACCTACAACTGGACCGGATGTTAATGCTTCTCCTGACAGCCAACTAAATTCATCCCAACTTGTATGTTTTAATTTATCTGTTTTGAATGTAATCCAAAACAAACAAAAATTTTGGAGCTTGCTAACATTAACCGATATGGTTGTAGGATTTGAATCCATATGAACACCAAAGTGTGTATCAGAAATCTGCATCAACGTCTTCCGATATTCCAGAAAATGATGGTATTTTTTTCATTTTATGTGTTAATGTTATACTGTTTACTATTTTGGAATTTCAGAAACTATTGCAGTCGGTTTCCATTTTTATTACATAACTTAATTTCTACTTTATGAAATTGAAGACCTTTTTACATCAAAATCTCTTTGGTAGTGGCAGTCTTTTGGGTCTGTGTGTTATTGGTTTAATGGACCCTTTTATATCTTTTGTGACCAGATGTCCTTTGTGGACCATCTACAGATCATTGCACAGGGGAGTTGGAAACGGTGAGAACTCTTATGGTGTGTATGGTTTGGTGTATGGCGTTGCTTTGCATGTTTGGTTTTTATTAGCTTGTATTTTCACTCCTCTTTGTATTTTTATACAGGACAAGGAAGAGTTAACTACAGTTGTGTTCTATCCTGACCATATGGTGTACCGTGATACTCATTGTACAGATTGTGTTTTAACCTTCACTAGCAGTTGCATAAAGATAGAGGGTTCGACGTTAGCCGATGATGACAATACCTTGAACTTACAGTGGGGTGTTCAGGATATACTTAGTATCAAATCTCAGTTGTATGACCTGGTAAGCCCACTTTAAGTTTTGATCATTACTCATCTTAAGGGTCTGTTTGGTGTAAGTGTTTAGGATTGAGAGAGTGGGGGTGATAGTGATGGATATTGTTTGTTTAGAGGTTATGGGTTTAAGAAAACCTATGGATTAGGTGGATCTTCTTCTCCTCTTTCTCCTCTTATCTTATGTCTGTCGTCTTAAAATAATTGTTAAATTTTAATTTCATGTCATATTCAAATATACAAAATAAACTATTTTTTTGAAGTGTCATTGACCTATTTGGATCAGATAAACTTGGCACAACAGCAAATATCGAATAACATCAGTTATCAGAAATGAAAAGAAGAAACTAGACAAATTCTGGTAAAACTTGATCAACTCTTATTGACAAAGACCTAATTTATTGTCCCTAAAATAAGACAAACTCCAGAAATACACTTAACCTAAAGTGAAATAAAATAACTTAATAAAATGGAAACAATTGCCCCTTCATTAATCAACCCCTTTGCAAACACCGTCTTCTTTTCCGCGAATTTAGATAGAACCCAAACGTTTAAATCCAACAATCATATCTTTTCTCTGACAAACCATAAGCAACCCAACTGTTTATAATTGTTGCATCTTGAAATATATGCAGGTTGGGATGGCAATGGTGACAATTCATGTACTCATGGAGGATACAATGCAGGCTGAAAATGTTGAATCTACTTCAGGTTAGATCTGTTATACCTTTTGTGCTGTTGTTTTCATATTGTTTAACATGTCCATTTAGTTGCTGTAATTATGTTGTTTTCAATACCGCTCCCTAACTACACAGAAGAACGGTAATGTTACATAAATATTTTTCCCATACCGTGGATTAAATAACATAAGTTTCGTCCCATGGGAAGTGCTGTTTTTAGCTTCTTACATATATGAAATGAACGGTGCTTATAGTAGTTCCCAAAATTGTTTTACTTTCAAGTTGAAAATTGTGAGTGTACTACAGTACATTAAGTCCTAGCAAAAGCGGATGAAGGTTGGTACTTTGAGATGAATGGGAGTCAAGGGTAAATTGGTCATTTCCTTCATGCAAATGATATGTTATGTTCTTGATTCCTCAACCGTATACTCTTTTTCAGGTAATGAGCTAAAGTTTGCAATTATTGGCACTAACTGGTATGGGAGACAGGAAGCAATCACATCTTTGAATGTCAAATACGAAACTTTATGGAGTAGTATGCTTGAGTCAGAGTGAGTTCTTTAACATGCTGCTATTGTTATTTGTTATTTTTATTTTTAAACATTTTGCTATATATTTTAAATGATTTACCTATGCCAATGGCATCATCCCAGGTCAGACGTATGTTACCATCAACCATCCCAAAATAATCGTCCACAAACAAGAAAATACACAATTTAAGACATGCACACTGAATGCAGTTTTCAATATTAGAATGCTGATTTTAACCTTTAATGCATTTAAGATACAAATTGACTTGGAAAACTTGCAAGCTTAAATGATAAGGTAACTAAGGGTGGAATTGGTTTAGTAAAAAAAAAAAAAAAAGACTACTTTTAAAAGTGGACAAAATTTTGAGACAAAGCTAAACTAGAAAGGCGAGCATTTATATTTGGATATGAGGGAGTATTTGTTATATGTCTGGATGTCCTGGGCCAGCTTTTATTCTGGTGTAGTAATTTTTTGTGCCGTTTGAGATGGACATATGGTATTGTATGATATTATTCTCTGATAGGTCTTCTGTGAGTTTCTTTCAGCTGGAACTCTTTTAGATCCTAACCTACAACTCAAATGGGGTTTGTGTAATTTAATCTAATAACACCTGCTGTGGTTGTGGGAATTAATTGGTTATAAGTATGAATAGTGAATTAGTGATTAATTAAATAGCTAATCTTTCATGTGGTGACGATATTTGATTTTGCTGTAGGGCCCCTGCCAATGGGGACGCTCTATCATCTTTTACAAAGTATTTTCCCAAGTAAGTGAAAGAAATATTCTTCCCTTTTATTTGTTTTTGGAGGGGTTTTTTTTTTTTTTTTTTTTTTTTTTTTGATATATGATAACCTTAAGTTGATCAATTAGGAAAAATTAATATTGCAAATTGATTATGGATTTTACATTGCTTTGGGTGCATGTAGCTTTGATCAGCCGTTCGACGACATTATTTATCCAAAAGGGGATGTTGATGCTGTTTCTATTAGTAAAAGAGACGTTGATTTGCTCCTACCAGACACATTTGTCAATGATACTGTCATTGACTTTTATATCAAGTATGTTTGTCTGCAACTTCTTTACGATGTTTTCTATTTTAGTCA
The DNA here is from genome assembly GCA_030844895.1 of Ambrosia x helenae. Lineage (NCBI taxonomy): Eukaryota > Viridiplantae > Streptophyta > Magnoliopsida > Asterales > Asteraceae > Ambrosia > Ambrosia x helenae. Next base: position 3,248,558 of record CM061233.1, on the reverse strand, counting down.
TAGACAGGACAGTCTTGTTTTCAGGATATAACTCATTAGATAGGAAAACTTCCAATGAGAGAAAATAGCTATGAAAGTTGTGAACTTATAAAATAAAAAATATGAAAGGATATAATATAATTCGGATCTGTTCACTTTCTTAACAGAACCCTAAAGTATCATAATCGTCATTTTCTTAAGTTGTTTTTTTTTTTCAGTTTGGGATTGGTTTTTTGGTTTTATTTTTTAGTTTCACCTTTGTCATAATGTACCGAAAAACCAGATACATGAAGAACAAAGGTACATTATGACAGAGGTGAGAAACTGAGAATGAAAGCCAAAAACCAGTCCATAACTGAAAAAGAAATGACCAGAAAAAAAACAGCCTAAAAATATGACGATCCAGTTTTCTGTTTTAGAGAACACGAAAAATTGTGGTATGTTTAGGATTTTGTTAGGAAAGTGAACCAACAACAACAACAACAATCATACCCAGTAAATCCCACTATAGCAAAGCTACTGGTAGGGTCCGGGGAGGGTGAGAAGTAATCCAACCCAAACTGCATTATATCCTTTTATAAATTTACGAATTTCATAGCTATTTTCTCTCAAAAATGTAAATGCTATTGGAAGGTATTGGATGTTTGATCCTGCTATTAATTGATCAATTAAGCTGAACTTCACATCTTCACCATATTTTTTTGTTTCCACTTACAAGTGTTAAAACTTGGAACATATGACAGGTACTTGAAGAACAAAATAAAGCCTGAGGATAAGAACAGGTTTCATTTTTTTAATAGTTTTTTCTTCCGAAAGTTAGCTGATCCAGAAAAAGGTCCCCTTCATGCCTCTGAAGGGAAGGCAGCTTTTCAACGTGTAAGAAAGTGGACAAGAAAAGTCAACCTTTTTGAGAAAGATTACGTCTTTATTCCTGTAAATTACAAGTAAGTTGAAAATCTTATATATCATTGTCCTTTGGGAAACCCGTTATATATATAAACAAAGCCTGAGTTTATTTGCAGCTATCATTGGAGTCTTATTGTAATCTGTCATCTTGGGGAAGTGGCAACATACAAAGGTCAGTTTTTGTTTGTTATATATTTTTTTAGAATGTATATTGGTTATGAATATTTGACTTATGATGCCATGTTTTGGTTTAGATGATGATGTAACCAAGATGACCAAAGTGCCATGTGTTCTGCATATGGATTCTATTAGAGGCAGTCATACTGGCCTGAAAGGTCTTATGCAAAGGTAACGTAATTTTTTATTCATAAATCTAAGTAAAAATAGCATTTACAAAATTGAAGAACATGACAGTCTAAACTAAACAGCCGTGGTTTTTATTAATATTATTTTTGGAGAGAAACCTCTGTCATTCAGTTATTGAACAATTATGAAACATTTGAATATATAATGTAGTTACCTTAAAGAAGAGTGGAAAGGGAGGCTGCAAGAGGCATCTGAAGATATTTCCTCAAGATTCGATAATATGCGCTTCATCTCACTTGAGGTATACTGTGTGTGTGTGTGTGTGTGTGTGTTTTTTTTTCAAAATAACTTGATGTATAATGTGGGGCTTTTATCTCTTCAATATATGTTTGTTCTTTTTGAATCCTTTAAAACAAAGGGCTAGGCCAGCTTACATTTTTTGGAAAAATGAAGAATGGTAGTTAAATAGTTATGCCATTTTTGGTTTTCCATAAAATTTAAATGCTTGCTAAATGTTGGTTTTTTATCCACTTAACATTTTTAGAAACAAAAAAGTGAATAGAAAACACATGTATTATGTATAGTCAGATGGGATCTTGTAACACATGACATTTTACTAAATGCTTTTGCTTTTGCTTTCAGTAGTATGGATCTCGAATTCTGATTTTGCTTTTTTTTGTTTTTGTGCAGTTACCCCAGCAGCCAAATTCATTTGACTGTGGTTTATTCCTGCTCCATTATGTAGAGCTCTTTTTGGAGCAAGCTCCAGTTTATTTCAATCCATTTCGTTTAACGAAGACTGTCAATTTTGTAAGTAAACTACCTCCTTTTTTTCTCAATCTCAAGGTTTTTGCAGTTTAGTGCTACAACTAATTTTCCTAATGGTTTGTTGAAATTGTTGTGTGACATCAAAACGAGACGTGTTCGTTGGAAAGCTCATATGTTTTTGTTTGTATGTTTTTTAGTTCTCTTATCTTAGTAGGTTGAAAAAATGCGGGAAAACTTTAGTTTGAAACTTTTAAAACAATACTTGAACTTTGTGTCATCTGCGTCACATGGTGCTTTTTATTGTTCTATTTTAACTTTTCTTTCACGTGTGTTTAGAATAATACTGTATATGATTAAGAAAGTTGTATGTTTACTAGAGCATGATGGTAGACAGATTTATATATAGTTTCTATATACTTGTCTTGTAAAAGTAAAATAAAAAGAGTTCACTAAATTTTAATAATGTCTTTGAGAACTAGAAAAGTTAAATTGTGGATCTGAACTTCATTTAATAAAATTTCCTTTTCTGGTTAATAGGAATAATGAGAAATTGAAAAACCCGCTCGGTTGCTCCTTTAAAGGAATTTTATAATGAACTGAATTCACCTTTTTATCATCATTTTATATTACTAGTTTTCTGGAAAATTATCGTTAATATTATTATTAATTACTTGCTTGTCAGTTAAATGTGGATTGGTTTCCACCTGCTGAAGCATCCCTCAAAAGGACGGTTATCCAGAGATTAGTCTATGGTCTTCTAGAACAACCTGCTATTGAAGCTCCTCCATCCATGGCTACCAATGATGATGATGATATCCATAAAAGAACTGCTGTAAATTTCTTCCCAGAAACGTGCAATCCTTCAACGGTTGGTCAAAGTTCTCAAGTTAATCAGGGACTTGAAATTTCTTTACTACCGTCATTATCTATGACAAATGAACCATGTCCTGTGGGTCGTACCGAATCATTTAAAGCAGTATCTGAACCAGGATCATTTCTGGGCATGCAATTCCCATCATTCAATGAGACGATGTTTGCTGGGTACAAGAGTTCTCTAACCCCACCAATCCAGGTATTTTTTTTGTAATTCCGTTTCCATGTAATTTATATGTATTGAGCGGGTTGAAACACTATTTGAGCATTTTTTAGTCAAAATGAACGGTTTTTAGGTACGGTTCGGTTTTGGTTGCCTTGAACTATTTTTGTCCATCCTTTAGTCAATTAGTGTGGCTGACTTTCAGCCCGTTTTCTTTCAAGGTAACTTAATTTTGTTTTTTGAGTGGTTTTCTTGTCTAGACTTCAATTCTTTAGAAGTGTTACGACGAAATTGTATTATTTTAGTTAAACAAAGAAAATATATTTTGCTTGAAATGATAGTAAGAGTTTTCATGCCTCAAAAAGTACACTTTGGTTGACTTTTGACCCATTTCTATATGAAGGTTTTTTTTTTTTTTTATCTGTTGGTTACTTGAAACAGGAAGATGTAGAAAACGGGGGGCAATATATTTTTCCTTCAGCTGAAATTGATCTCCAGCAAGACAATGGAACATCACCCGATATCCCCTATTTGTCGCTAGACTTCAAAAGCAGGGAATCTTGGCATCAGAACAGCAATCTTGAAACATCAATTTCAGGGTGTGAAGAGTCATTGGAAGTCATCAATGGAAGTGATCAACCTTTAATGGAGCCTGTTGAGATGCTTGATTGTGATGATAATGGTAATCAGTTTGATCCACCAAGACCACCATTAATGGAGCCTGTTGAGATGCTTGATGATGTTGATAATGGTGATCATATTGATCAACCAAGATCACCATTAACGGAGCATGTTGAGATGCTTGATGATAAAGATAATGTTAATCAGATTGATCAACCAATATCACCATTAACGGAGCATGTGCTTAATGATAATGGTAACGCTAACGCTAACGATGAGGATGGCAATCTTACATTATCTTCTATTTCTTTTGAAATGCAAAGCAATGGGATCACGGGTTCTGATGGGTCAACAGCGTTAGAATCAGATGTGCAGCATCCTATGAAAAGGATGCGAATGACTGAACCACTTCTTGAAGGCGGGCCGACTTGTAGTTGAATATAGTGTTATTATAACTAGTCTACGTTGAAAGATATCTAGCAGTTGGTGATGAACAATCCGACATATATATTGTTAGTATTGACATTCTAGTGCTCAAACATGAGGATTTTAATTAAGAATAAGATTATTTAATTATTCCAATGATTTTATGTTTTTAAGGTTTAGGAAGGTGAATTTCTTGGTTGAAATTTAGAAGGCGCATGGTTTGGCATTCTTTTCATCTACTTTTCTCATGTATATTTTAGTGGAGTGAATTTTATATAGCTAGAATAGAAAAGATATGTCATATTTAAAAAATATATACATATAATAGCCAGTATATTAAATATGGGGTGAATAACTTATGCAACCAAATGTGGTCTAATTGAAATGTTGAAGTGGTCAGGACATATATATATATGATGAAAGTTGACCTATTGGTATCAACTGAAGATGACTTTGGGTAAGACCTAATATGTCGCATTTATTTGAAAATAAATAGTTTATTAAAAAGGTTAAAACTAAAGCTTATGATTGGAATGATACGGACTGAAACTTTTGTATGTGATGGAATGGGGTTTGTACGGAACTGTATATGTTTTATAAAAATGCTATACAAACTTATATCGATAGATTGATGCGATGACTGATGACTCCGTTCGAGGGTGTTTGGGATTGAGTTTCAAAACAACTTATTGGCTTTTCTAAGAAGCCAATAAGTCAATAAGTTGTTTGTGTAACCCAAAGGTACTTTCTATTTTGACTTTTGGCTTTTGGCTTTTAAGAGTGGAAAAATTGTTTTTAAAAAGTTAGAAATCCTGGCTTTTGAAAAAAAAAATTACAAATCTACCACCCATACAATCAACATTCACAATAAGTTAAGCGAAACACTTAAAAAACAATCTGTTCACTTTTTGACGTTTCTCATTCCAAAAGCTAATCCAAACACTTTTTTTAAAACTTTTTTTTTTTCAAAAAGTCATAAGTCAGTAAGCACTTCTGACCAAAAGCACTTTTGCATTTCCAAACTCAATCCCAGACACCCTCGAAAAGGTGCATCCTTCTTCACCTTGCAAGGAGGGGAGGGTTTGTTGCTATGGCATGAAGCCTAAGGAAGACATAACATTATAGGTCAGCTCGGGGGGGGGGGGGGGGTCTACGCCTAAGTCAGGGTGTGCCCGGGCTACCTCTCAACTTCGTATGCGAAGTGTTATTTTTTTTATTCTTGTTCTCGTTTTATGTATATGATACCTATAGAATACCCCTGAACATGATAGTTGAACTGAAAAAATAAAAATGAAAATAGGTACTGGAACTTTTTCCGATAATATTACAATATTACAGTGCTGCTTCTTCATTTTAGTTGCAGGTGAATGGGTGATTGAGAAGATGATGATGACTCACTATATATTTTATATTTTATGGTAAAGTAGTAGAGTGTTTTGTACTAGTATTTAAGTTGTGGACCCATTTGTATGGAAGAGAAAAATGAGTTTATTACTATTATTATCTCTTTGTTATAAATATATTTTATTATGTGACTATCCATATTCCTAACTTCCCATATCTCATTTAAGTTGTATTAAGTTATAGCCCTATAAATAGTGGCCATTGTATTTCATACATAGATCAATGAGAAGAGTTCTATATTCTCTATTATATCTTTCTATCTTTGTTCTTATAATCTTCATTCTTATAGTTCATGTATGGGTTACTAGTGTCACACCCTCAAATTTCAACTGCGGGGTTTTACCGCGAGGCGCATGACATACCAGGATCCCATAGCCATAAGTCATATGAACGAACTCTAAATGCCCAAACCATTTAGTTCGTTTTCAAAAACCAAGTTTAGTTAAGCTGCGGAAGCGTAAACCAAATTTAAACCTTTTTTTTTTAAAAAAACTATGCGCAAAACAATGCGCCCAAATTAAAACCATACGAAAGCATAATATATAATTTATGTGTATGCCCGAGAGCCCAAATGCAGTGAAGTGTACAGTGCTTTCTAATCCTGGCACCGGAAGCTAACTACCTGCAAAAGCATGTAAATGGTGGGTCAACAAACAATGTTGGTGAGTTCACAAAGTAAAATAGGTGAGTAAGTAAAAGTGTAGGTTTCCCAAACCATGTAACCAAGTACAAGCACCGGTCTCCCAGACCACATAACCACAAGTAAAAACGTCGGTCTCCCAGACCACAAGTAAACAGCTAATTCACATGCCAGGGGTAGCTAACCCACTCATGATAACTAATACCGGCGAATACCGAACTACTAATGAACAAGTTCCCATAACCGGGAGAAAAGTGCCTTGCGTCATTGCCCATCAACAATGACATATGTTTTAAGTTATTAGTTCACACCCATGCTCCCAGCACGATGTGAGGTTTGTTAGACCTAATAGCGCTATCAACTAGTAACCCGCTTGCCCAACCGGCAATTGATTCGGTATTTTGAAGGACTTAAATGATAGGGTTGGTTTAGTTCATCAAGGACATATAACATGAATTAGTAAAAGTAGATTCACCCCGTGAATCATGCACCCCGAAACCCGGGATGTGTAAAAGTAGTCCCAACCCGGACTAGAAACGTTACGTAAGTTGTCTCGACCCGAGACACATGCTTTTGAGAAAAGAGTAGTGAAACTCACCTTAGGTTGCAAGCAAAAATATCCAAACTTCAACGTAATAGAGACTCGCTACCGACTCCCTATTATATGTGTCATTATGTGAGTACACGTGCATAACCAATATACCACATAGTACGTTTATTCGATTCTTCTAAAAGTTCAAAACCGTGTAGTGACACCTAGTGACTCTACATGCACAAGTATGTCCTACGTATCCCGTTGGTGATCATGGTGACTATTATGAGTTTAACACATCAAACACATCCCATGCAAGTTTCCACACAAATATATGTCAATTGCATACCATAAACAACTTCAAATAGTCACATAAGGACTTCGTACACAATCTGCGTTTTTAGGACAGATTGTGCACTGTGAAAAATGCATCTTTTAACCCACTTAACGAATGAATTAAAATCCCAAATTTTTACTGAGTGTTCATGGGGATTCATTTGTAAACCACTATTTTTATTTTGTCCTAAAACCAAACACAAAAATTATAAAAATTCGTACATCACAGCTGTGTCCAGAAAATTTCCACAACAGGTCAGTTTAGTAGAAAAATTCCCAAAAATTGTGTATTCATCCAAACGGGATGAATCCACTTGGAAAAGCCGAGTTTTTCCAATGTTGACATACTGTAAAAATTTCATAACTTAATTCTTTGTAAATCTCCAGTTATGACCATTTAAAGTTGACCCAATTTTCAGTTCCGAAAATCTGATATGACCTCTAATCAATTAAAATTCCAAAAACGACTCAACCGACGTCCAAATCTGATGGTTTTGCCCATTATGAAAAGCTAAGCCTATGTTCATCACAATCATGCAAAGAAATCATCAAAACTATCAATTTACCAACCCATTACAGCCCCTACAAAACGTCCAAACGAATCTGCCAGAATTTAAAACTTGCAGCCCAAGTTATCCACAAACCCTAATCATGCTCAACAATCTCTAACACATGCATAATCCATACTCTCATGATCAAACACATATATTATTATGCAAAAACCCTAATCATGGCAACTAACAACAATCATCATCATTAAATCATCAAAAACATTCAAGAACTCATACATATATATATATATATATATATGCGATTGTGTGTATGTGGTTTTTAGAGTTTTTAAAGTTTTTCAATTATCATAATCTATCAAAGAACATATAAACGCATACCTTGTAGTGCTAAAACTCCCTAGAGCCTTGAGATTAAACCCGAACTAGCTTGATTAAGTGTGAGATTAGTTAATTGATTGAAAATTGAAAGGGTATGGGGAAGGGGGATCTCACGGCGCAAAGAACAAGTAGGTTAGGGTTTTTATTTTATTTTTTTGAACTATAATTATAAGATAAGGTTGCTTGTTCTCCAAGTAGTTGGATATTAGGGCCCTTCTAGTCCCTTAACTTGACCCGTTAATCATGTTTAAGTCCAATACCGGGCCCGATAATATTAATTACTCTAAATTGCATAAAGACTACTGTTTTTATAATTACATGAGATATTAATCATCAAGTGTATATAATTTGCATGGTTTACGTATTAATCGTCAGTCAAGTGATAATTCACATAATTCACATAATTCATATAAGCAGGCACTCCACATCCATCATGATTTAATTGCACATATTATAATTATACATGCCACATAATTCACCAATGTTCGGGATACAGGACTCGTGTGTGTTAAACAATGCTTTTCCTATTTAACACATATGTTAATATCATCTAACATGTGTTAGGCCTACTTAACTAACCCTAGTTAAGTATCTAACCCTGAACAACACGTAAGTTAACTAAAGTATATCATGTAAGTTAACTAGAGTTCAGTAAAAGTATTAACCTGAAAATGCGGGGTGTCACATCATCCCCAAGTTGAAAAGAATTTCGTCCCGAAATTCAGCAAGTAAACAATAAAGCCAGCTATAAAAATGTGTGCTTGGTTCCCGGATGTCACATCATCCCCAAGTTGAAAGGAATTTCGCCCCGAAATTCACTTTGAAAGAGCTGCTTTTTGTTTAGCGTTCGATCTATGTTCAGGTTCAGGTTTAGAAAAGAGGTGTGGGTATTTAAGCCGTATTTGATCCATGCGTTCCCACGTGTATTCCGGTCCTAGACGGGAATTCCGTTGTACGTTAATAATAGGTATAGTGTTTTGTTTGAGTTTCTTGACGCCCCGCTCAAGAATCTCCACTGGTTCTTCCATGAACCGTAGCCGATCGTCCACCTGGATCTCCTCCAGTGGCACCATCAGTGTTGTATCCAACAGGCATTTCTATAGATTCGGTACGATATGTGGGATACATCGTGTATCCTACCAAGTTTGTTAAGCAGGTTTAACCTGTAAGCTACCAGACCAATCTCATCAACCATCTCGAATGGTCCAACGTTTCACGGGTTCATCTTCCCCCGTTTTCCAAAGCGTGTCACACCCTTTCAAGGTGACACCTTTAATAGTACCTTGTTCCCATTCCGGAGCTCTAAAGGTTTCCTACGCTTATCAGCGTAGCTTTTCTGTCGATCAAGAGTAGCAGCCATCCGTTTTTTGATTGCACTATCTTCTCAGAAGTTTGGTGCACAAGTTCGGAACCTGTCAGTTGGCTATCCCCAACTTCAGTCCAACATATGGGAGATTTGCACTCCCGTTCATAAAGTGCCTCAAAAAGTGCACACTGAATCGAAGTGTCATAACTAATGTTATAAGAGAATTCAATCAAAGGCAAGTGCTTGTCCAAACTGTTTCCAAAGTCCACCACGCACGCTCGCAGTAGATCTTCTAGTGTTTGGATGGTACGTTCACTCTATCCATCCGTCTGGGAGTGATAGGCTGCGCTCATGTCCAAATGAGTTCCCAAAGCATTTTGGAGAGTTTCCCAAAAATGGGAAGTAGATCGCGCGTCGTGATCCGATATGATAGAAGTAGGCATCCCATGCCTAGAGACAATTTTCGTAATACAAAAGCGGCTAGACGTTCCAACATGTCCGCCTCTCTAATTGCCATGAAATGCGCTGATTTGGTCAAACGGTCAATAATGACCCAAATCATATCGTGCCCGCTGGGCGTTTTAGGAAGTTTGGTGATAAAGTCCATGGAAATACCATCCCATCTCCACATGGGATTTTCCGGTTGCTGAAGTAGGCCCGAAGGTTTCTGATATTCAATCCTAACCTTGGCACACGTTAAGCACTTACTAACATAAGTGACTATCTCAGCTTTCATGTTTGGTCACCAGTAAAGAGTTTTGAGATCTTGGTACATTTTATCTGAACCAGGATGTACCGAATAACAAGAGGTGTGTGCCCCATCGAGCACTAGTTGCCTGAGATCTCCAACACGTGGAATCCAGACTTGATTCATGAAGTGCTGAAGACCCTATGTCCTCCGTTCCAGGTGCTTATCAGCACCGTGCAATGTTTTCCCTTTCAAAGCCACGCCCTGGGCTTTACGTATCTTAACAAGAAGATTAGGTTGTAGGGTAAGTGGCAAAGCTAGCACTCGTTTGGGGTTTGTTTCCTTACGACTCAGGGCATCTGCTACTACATTAGCCTTCCCTGAATGCTACTTGATGGCACAGTCATAACCATTCAGGAGTTCGACCCATCGGCGTTGTCGTATGTTTAGCACCTTCTGATCAAATATATGCTGAAGACTCTTATGATCTGTGAAAATCGTGCACTCTGTCCCGTAGAGGTAGTGCCTCCAAATTTTTGAGAGCGAGGACCACCGCTCCCAGTTCCAAGTCGTGAGTGGGGTAATTCTTCTCATGAACTTTTAGTTTTCGTGAAGCATAAGCGATCACCTTTTCGTGTTGCATCAAAACACACCCGAGACCTTGGATAGATGCATCACAGTACACCACAAAGTCCTCCGTACCCTCAGGTAGTGATAATATTGGAGCACTGCAAAGTTTAGTCTTTAGTAACAGAAAAGCAGATTCTTGGGCATCTCCCCACTTGTAGGTAATCCCCTTCTGTGTCAAGGCAGTGAGGGGTTGAGCGATTTTTGAGAATCCCCGAATGAATCTGCGATAATAACCTGCAAGGCCAAGGAATTGCCGCACCTCCGTAGGAGTCTTAGGAGCCTCCCACTCTTTTAATCGCGTCAATCTTAACGGGATCGACCTGTATTCCTGCCTCGTTCACCACATGACCCAAAAATTGGACTTCACGAGTCCAGAAGTTGCTCTTAGAGAACTTTGCGTATAACTGCTCATTTTTCAGAAGTTCCAAGATCAGTCGCAGGTGTTGCTCGTGCTCTTCCCTACTCTTGGAATAGATCAAAATGTCGTCTATGAACACTATGACAAATTTGTCCAAATAGGGTTTGCACACACGGTTCATTAGGTCCATGAACACAGCTGGTGCATTGGTCAGCCCGAAAGGCATTACCAAAAATTCATAGTGCCCATAACGAGTTCGAAAGGCTGTCTTTGGCACATCCTCCTCTCGGACTCTCAGTTGGTGATACCCCGACCTCAAGTCAATCTTGGAATAGAAACTCGACCCCTGGAGCTGGTCGAATAAATCATCAATACGAGGTAAAGGGTAGCGGTTTTTAATCGTCACCTTGTTCAATTCCCGGTAATCGATACACATACGGAAACTCCCATCCTTTTTCTTAACAAATAAGACTGGAGTTCCCCAAGGTGAAGAACGAGGTCTAATGAAACCCCTGTCCAATAGCTCTTGGAGTTGGGTGGATAGTTCTTGAAGTTCGCCTGGTGCAAGGCGGTATGGTGCACGCGCAACTGGGGCGGCTCCTGGTGCACGGTCAATTTGAAATTCCACTTGTCGAACAGGTGGAAGTCCGGGTAATTCCTCTGGGAAGACATCTGGAAAATCCTGAACTACAGGGATGTCCTCAATTTTTGTTTCAACTTCAGCTCGAGTATCAGAAATGTTAGCCAATATGGCTGGGTAGCCCTTCCGAATACACTTCTAGGCCTTCAGATAGGAGATGATGCCTACCATGGCACCACCACGATCACCCTGTATAGATAAAAGTTCTCCACTTGGGAGGGGGAATACGAACAATCTTCTCCTGACAGAGAATTTCAGCGTGTTGCTTGGACAACCAGTCCATGCCAACCACGAGATCAAAGCTACCTAGGGTGATAGGTAAGAGGTTGATGGCAAATAATTGCCCATTCAACTCGAGCTTACAGTCACGATGTATATGGGTTACCTCGACAGGCTTCCTATCAGCCAGTTCAATCGAGTATGGGGTATCTCGAAAAGTAGGAACCATCCCTAATTGTTTACTAAGTTTTGATGAAACAAAACTATAGTCCGCACCAGTATCATATAAAATAGAAGCAAGAGTGTCGTTCAAGGAGCACATACCCATCACGACATTGTTATCAGTCCTAGCTTTCCCCAGGCCAATCACAAATGCTCTTCCCGAGCCCCGTTGTTGTTGCTACCGTTACGGTTGTTGTTGTTGCAGGACTTATACCTCACACTATCCCACGTTCTCTTGCCATCACCAACCGTAGAAAATGAAACACCATGCTTCATAAAAGTACCATGATCGGCAGTCTCATCTGTGAGTTTGCGAGTCAAGTGAAAGATTTGTAGGTGAGCTGCAGTGGCCAAGCCATGAATCTGAGGGGCCCACCCTTTCGGTATTTGTAAGGTAGGTTAAATAGATTTGAGCCTATAGTGGCTATCTCCTGTAGCTTGGTAGTGTAGGCGTCGATCTCAGACCCATCCGTCCTTATATAACAAAATTTCTAGATTTCACCACAGGGTGTTACGTTCTCCATCCAAGTATTTGTAACTCATCGAGTGTGCATGTAGCATACATTACCCCATCCTGCCTGGGACAAATGCACATGGTAAAGACTTATACCATCGAAGCAATCAGACGGTTTCCTTCAGTTCCGTTGGAGTTATCGAGGTTTACAACCAATAAAAGGCTTGAAAATACGATGTGCGTTCAAGGTATAAGAAAGTTCAAATGTGGAAGTCAGGGGAAAAGAATGATTTAGAAAAATAGATCTTTACTAGCTTGGAAAGATGCGAGGGCCTCAACCACCCTATCGTTAATCATAAGAACTCAGTCTTATCTAAGTTAGCCAAGGGAAATGAAAGAAAAGATAGGTAAGAAAAGGTAAGAGCCAATCGTCGCCATGCTCTGTCTAGATAGTAGAGCCTTCATCCTCACTTTCCATGTGCTCGTCCTGCTCAGGTTCCCCTTCCATCTCTTATCCTTCCTCTTTTGCGATGTCAGTGTTATGGTTCTCATCACGTACAATCTCCTTCTCTAGTCCTATGTGAACCAGTTTAGTGGTAAGCTGTACCACTCGTTCCTCCAATCGTGGCCATCAGCCATTAGTAGGTTTCATCCTCCCTTGTGATGTTGCATTACATCGCAGGCTTTACGTAACTCCCCAAGTGTGTGTGTAACAAGTCCTGATCTAATGTATTCCCATGAATCTACCATATACTTATGAGTAACAGGGATATGCAGTCATACGTCCGCCCGCTCATACTAGGCGTAAGGTACTAAAGTAGGAAATAAGTTCTATATGCGTAACCTAGTCCCGTCTGAGTTTCGAATGGGAGTAAGAAAGATCAAGTAACAATGAACGGAATCTAATTGTCTCCTTGCTCAGTGAAATAGGATAAGTCTCAGTATTCGAATTCCTTCATAGTTGATTTAATGGTACCACGTCATGCGCATCGTGCAGCTTCCTGTGTACGTGCGCCACAACGCTCGCAAGGGCTCCCTCCCCTGTACTATAGTTGTCTCCTCGTCCATGAGGCTCTGATACCAATCTGTCACACCCTCAAATTTCAACTGCGGGGTTTTACCGCGAGGCGCATGACATACCAGGATCCCATAGCCATAAGTCATATGAACGAACTCTAAATGCCCAAACCATTTAGTTCGTTTTCAAAAACCAAGTTTAGTTAAGCTGCGGAAGCGTAAACCAAATTTAAACCTTTTTTTTTTTTTAAAAACTATGCGCAAAACAATGCGCCCAAATTAAAACCATACGAAAGCATAATATATAATTTATGTGTATGCCGAGAGCCCAAATGCAGTGAAGTGTACAGTGCTTTCTAATCCTGGCACCGGAAGCTAACTACCTGCAAAAGCATGTAAATGGTGGGTCAACAAACAATGTTGGTGAGTTCACAAAGTAAAATAGGTGAGTAAGTAAAAGTGTAGGTTTCCCAAACCATGTAACCAAGTACAAGCACCGGTCTCCCAGACCACATAACCACAAGTAAAAACGTCGGTCTCCCAGACCACAAGTAAACAGCTAATTCACATGCCAGGGGTAGCTAACCCACTCATGATAACTAATACCGGCGAATACCGAACTACTAATGAACAAGTTCCCATAACCGGGAGAAAAGTGCCTTGCGTCATTGCCCATCAACAATGACATATGTTTTAAGTTATTAGTTCACACCCATGCTCCCATCACGATGTGAGGTTTGTTAGACCTAATAGCGCTATCAACTAGTAACCCGCTTGCCCAACCGGCAATTGATTCGGTATTTTGAAGGACTTAAATGATAGGGTTGGTTTAGTTCATCAAGGACATATAACATGAATTAGTAAAAGTAGATTCACCCCGTGAATCATGCACCCCGAAACCCGGGATGTGTAAAAGTAGTCCCAACCCGGACTAGAAACGTTACGTAAGTTGTCTCGACCCGAGACACATGCTTTTGAGAAAAGAGTAGTGAAACTCACCTTAGGTTGCAAGCAAAAATATCCAAACTTCAACGTAATAGAGACTCGCTACCGACTCCCTATTATATGTGTCATTATGTGAGTACACGTGCATAACCAATATACCACATAGTACGTTTATTCGATTCTTCTAAAAGTTCAAAACCGTGTAGTGACACCTAGTGACTCTACATGCACAAGTATGTCCTACGTATCCCGTTGGTGATCATGGTGACTATTATGAGTTTAACACATCAAACACATCCCATGCAAGTTTCCACACAAATATATGTCAATTGCATACCATAAACAACTTCAAATAGTCACATAAGGACTTCGTACACAATCTGCGTTTTTAGGACAGATTGTGCACTGTGAAAAATGCATCTTTTAACCCACTTAACGAATGAATTAAAATCCCAAATTTTTACTGAGTGTTCATGGGGATTCAGTTGTAAACCCCTATTTTTATTTTGTCCTAAAACCAAACACAAAAATTATAAAAATTCGTACATCACAGCTGTGTCCAGAAAATTTCCACAACAGGTCAGTTTAGTAGAAAAATTCCCAAAAATTGTGTATTCATCCAAACGGGATGAATCCACTTGGAAAAGCCGAGTTTTTCCAATGTTGACATACTGTAAAAATTTCATAACTTAATTCTTTGTAAATCTCCAGTTATGACCATTTAAAGTTGACCCAATTTTCAGTTCCGAAAATCTGATATGACCTCTAATCAATTAAAATTCCAAAAACGACTCAACCGACGTCCAAATCTGATGGTTTTGCCCATTATGAAAAGCTAAGCCTATGTTCATCACAATCATGCAAAGAAATCATCAAAACTATCAATTTACCAACCCATTACACCCCCTACAAAACGTCCAAACGAATCTGCCAGAATTTAAAACTTGCAGCCCAAGTTATCCACAAACCCTAATCATGCTCAACAATCTCTAACACATGCATAATCCATACTCTCATGATCAAACACATATATTATTATGCAAAAACCCTAATCATGGCAACTAACAACAATCATCATCATTAAATCATCAAAAACATTCAAGAACTCATACATATATATATATATATATATATATATGCGATTGTGTGTATGTGGTTTTTAGAGTTTTTAAAGTTTTTCAATTATCATAATCTATCAAAGAACATATAAACGCATACCTTGTAGTGCTAAAACTCCCTAGAGCCTTGAGATTAAACCCGAACTAGCTTGATTAAGTGTGAGATTAGTTGATTGATTGAAAATTGAAAGGGTATGGGGAAGGGGGATCTCACGGCGCAAAGAACAAGTAGGTTAGGGTTTTTATTTTATTTTTTTGAACTATAATTATAAGATAAGGTTGCTTGTTCTCCAAGTAGTTGGATATTAGGGCCCTTCTAGTCCCTTAACTTGACCCGTTAATCATGTTTAAGTCCAATACCGGGCCCGATAATATTAATTACTCTAAATTGCATAAAGACTACTGTTTTTATAATTACATGAGATATTAATCATCAAGTGTATATAATTTGCATGGTTTACGTATTAATCGTCAGTCAAGTGATAATTCACATAATTCACATAATTCATATAAGCAGGCACTCCACATCCATCATGATTTAATTGCACATATTATAATTATACATGCCACATAATTCACCAATGTTCGGGATACAGGACTCGTGTGTGTTAAACAATGCTTTTCCTATTTAACACATATGTTAATATCATCTAACATGTGTTAGGCCTACTTAACTAACCCTAGTTAAGTATCTAACCCTGAACAACACGTAAGTTAACTAAAGTATATCATGTAAGTTAACTAGAGTTCAGTAAAAGTATTAACCTGAAAATGCGGGGTGTCACAACTAGTAGGCCGTTGTTTTACAACACATTATCAGCACGAATTGCTTTTGGAGTTGATCATATTATGATAAGGTAACTCGAGTTTGTTTCAAACAAAATTCATATCGTAATTCATACAATATTGGGTTATGTTAGAGATTTTTTTTTTTCTTTTGTCAAACATTAGTTCTATTGCAATTCCTATAAGTTTAGATAAAAAATTATGCGGATGTGTTGTTCACTTGTTTGACAAATCTTTACTATCAAAATAAGAATTATAAAAAAAGAGATTTTCTAACACATTGAAAAGCGTATTAATAAAACTGAAAAATACTTGTGCTCTTTTAAGTAAAATTGGTATATTATTAATTTGTATTATATATCATGGCATGTTACATAATTAAGTCTCTACATCTTTGTGACACGATAAAGAAATAAACGAAAACGAGGTGATTAATGAAATGATAGCCTATCTTCAATTTTTCATTCATAAAATAATTTATTTCACATGTATTAACTTATCTTTTATACAGAATGTCTAATTTGCCTAATGTATTAATTTGATGTCAAACAATCATAAAGCGTGTTTTATGGTCATTATAGGCTATTAATTGTCATTATAATAATATTATTTATCTCCACCAATGTGGAATTAAAGAGACATTAGTTGCTAATAAAGTTTATTCAATTTCTTTGGTGATACAAGACGTCAAGACTATTAATAACGACTTTAGTTGTCTTATTTCAAGATTTTGACAATCACATAATAGATGGGTAGCATATAACTGTTTTATATTATGGTATCTAAAATGTTGAAATTGTATATAGTTTCTATGGATATTTGTGAATGTTAAATTCATGCTTATATTTTGATATTTGAAATGTTTGTGATGAAAAGGCTATATTGTGATAAACTAATACATAAATTATATGATTTTCTTTTAAATGATGAAACACTTTATTTCACAAAGATTGTACCATAACTTGTTTTATTTGGTAACATGTTATAACATCATATGTTGAATTATGTATACAATTGACTGTCATGTATTTTATACGCTATGATTTACTTAGCATTGAACATAACAAATAAAATAAAGTTATGGTTTATTATCACTCTCATGAAGGATTTACATTTGACATCCAACGTGTCTTACACCTTGAATCTCATTATCATGTAATAAAAGGCCGTAAGATGTTGGGCCGATAATATTATATGACTTGGACATATAATTACTTCTCCATGGTTGTTATGTGAAGAAAAGTTTATATATGACGGAAATTGGATAAAAACAAATTTTGTTTGTTTGTCAAACCTTAAAATATGCTCATGGAGTGGCAAAATTATTAAAGAATATATAAGGTTTGAAATGACCATCATGAAAGGTGTGTAGTTCTCATCCATTCCCTGAAGTGAATGTGATGAAAAATGATCGGTATAAAGGTTAAAGATCATGTACATAACTAAGGAAGTTGTAATGATTCCACCATGAAAGTTTTGTGGTTATAATCCATTCCCTGAAGTGAATGCGATGCTATAATAAAATCACGATTATGGTAATTGTGAAAATTGTTATGTTGCTCATGTTAATGAGATCAGTTTTGTTAATAATATGATGATTACAAAATGATCGTTATAGAAGTTATGATCATAGTAAATAAGAAAGTTGCTCAATGGTAGACGTTTTAGTTTGAAGATTTCATACATATGCACATATCTTACGTTTGTATTACATACGTGCAAGTAATACGTATTCGACCATAAACTAGAAGTTTAGTTTGTGGATCATAATTATTTAATTAGTTGGCATGACTGGTAAGACCACACCGAGTCGATGATGATGTGAACATAATGAAGAACTTAAAGATTCTTCCATATGATACAAAGCATGTAATGTTTGCTCTTAAGCAAAACTATATATTTTGGAATTGATTAAAGGATAGGCATATCCTAACATGGTACCATTTAGTATTTAAAATCGATGCATCGTCTAAATGGTTATCAAGTTTGCAACCTGAAGTTTGCTTGATTTAATGCTTAGCTAATAAGATAGCAAGCATATTATTCTAGATTGGCATATTTAATCAATTCCCAAGATAAAAATGATCATTGGAATAAGTGTTGAACTTCATATAGCTTATGTTCATAAAATATTGCTTTCATTGAGATGATCACTAAAACGTCTACCATTGATTGCAATGTCAATGATCATGAAAGCAAAAGTTCATGTTTACATTTGATTTGACATGCAGTAACATTTCTTCACATCAAGCCAATACGTGGTAATAGTTTTTCCCCATTATAGTTGGTTTTTGGTCAGGAACCAAATATTGCCCATCTAAGTGCGACATATATTGAAATTGATCCACCACGACGCACGGAGATGGGGCCTTAAAAGGTTATTGAGAATATATGATGATTTATAGAGCCTTCTGTGACACCCGGCAAATTCAGGTTAACAACGTTGTCTAAACTAAAGTCTACCTTAGCGAGTCACGCGTATATTGTACTTAACTGGGTTAGTTAAGTCGTGTTATGGTTCGGGAACTGTTAGTTCAGTATAGAGGATCATCGGATGTTAGTCTAGAGGTTCATTAGATGTCAGTCCTTAACCAAGTGTACAAGTGGTGACGATTCGTGGAATCGTCAGAGCATAGGGAACATACAAGTCTCGAGTCCCGGGAATTGGTGAACGAGTGTGAATGTGTTTATTTGCAAGTATTATGTGTTTACAATCATTATGTGACTTGTCGGTATGTGAAAAGGTGTTAACATACGTTAAAACGGAGTTTAACGCGCCAAATGTGCTGAACCAGACCCTATAGGCGAATAGGGGCTGTATTCGCCTATAGGGTAGGCGAGTAGGGAACCAAGAAGGGCGAATAGGCCCTATTCGCCTATACTGGGGGCGAATAGGATCCCTATTCGCCTGATAATGCTGCGTAATCGCCTATAACGTGCTGGACGACTAAAAACGCCTATAAATACAATACTTGACCTCTTAAACTTCATTATATCAACCCTAGTCGTCCCACAACTCATCCCAACACCCACACAACCTCTGGAACACGATTTTGGATCAAAACACGAGATTTCAAGCCTATTACATCAATCTATTACAAATCTAAGGTGTGGTTTTCATTCATGCAATCTTTAATAACGTTTTATTAAATCCCTAATAGTCCAGACCTGTTTATAAACGTAAATGTCTTCTGGAAATTCGTTATTAATTGTGGTTAATTGGATTCTAACTGTTATGATTGTTGTATGTGGGTTTATGATTAAAAGATAGGATTTTTATGATTCAAGAAGGATTAGTAACATGATATTAAGGTAGTTACAGATTAGTAATGATAGCATGTTGATGAAATCTGAGTAATTGTTCATTAGGGTTAGGGTTATGCATGTTAATGTGATGATTCATGCTATATGTGTTGTTTTGGGATACATGGTTGCATGCAGGGCTGATAGAACGAGATTAAACGAAGGGTTTTGATTGAAATATGTTTGATATAGTTGTTTGATTGATAATTGATGTTTACACGCGTTCTGGATTGGATTTGGAATGTTAAACGCGCGAAAAAACCGGAACAGATGTGCTATAGGCGAATAGGAATCCTAATCCCCTATACTATAGGCGATTAGGAGCCCATTCGCCTGAAGGGGAGCCCTAATCGCCTATAGTATAGGCGAATAGGATCCTATTCCCCTTTACTTCATGCATTTACGATCCTAAATGCTAGTTAAGCCCTGAATTGCATGCTTTACGACGTAATCGCCTATAAACTCAAAAATTACATATGAGATAGCCCTAATCGCCGATTAGCATTCCTAAATGCCTGTTGACCCACGTAATCACTAGTTGACTTTTCCTAATCGCCTGAACTGCTGCTGTAAGTATATTTTGACATTCCGAGACCCGATTTGACACCTAGGAACATGCTAGGAACCCCGTAACATATCTAATAACTTGGTAACATATGTTCGGACTTATTTACGTGATACTTGAACTACGTGCTGTAACTTGTTGGACGTTAACGTATGTTAAGTGTAATTGCATGATTGTATGTTTGAGAGTGTAAGCATAACACGGGGAGTCTCGGGTCACCAATGGGATGTCGAGTCTTGTACTTTGGGTTAATTTAACAGTCACGGTGTTTTCAAACGAACTTGGTTATGGTCTGGACATCTAGGGACTAACTAACCTACGGGTTATTAGTCTAAGTACTTGTAACTGTCATATGTTAGGTCGCCGCTTTACGGGGCTAGCATAGCTTGCTGATATTATTCGTATATCGAAGTAACGCAACCTAAGGTGAGTTTACGGCCCCTCTTTTAACTGGTTTCACTTTTCGGGGGAGAAAACATGTGTTAAAACTTATGTTTGGTAACTACTGTCATACTATGGGTTTCTATGGTTTACTATACGATCTTTGGAAGTCCCGGGGGGAACCATGAATGTGCGGGTTAGCACAACGGGGAAATGTGAATAGCGCTATTGGGAGTGACCAACCCCGCTCGTCGGCTTGGAGGGCCGGGCGAGTGCATATTGTCTCAAACAGGAACAACAGGTTTACTATTCGGGCACGACATCTGGTTTGCGAGTTAGTAATGGTTTTCCAATCGTAGTAGTAACAAAACATACGCCTAGCTAGCGTACTTTGGTTTTCGATTTGTTATAGTATGGACAGGTTGAACTTGGTACTGTGATTACAAAACCTGTAAACTCACCAGCATTTTTGTGCTGACGTAAACTTTTACATGTTTTCTCAGGTCGCTAAGGTAGCACAATGGAACTAGGGCGCACGCGTCTGCACGGCGTCTAGTTAGGATTGCATGGTTTTCAAACATTGAACATTTGGTTTACTATTGGATTATGTTTTGAGAATAAGCTTCCGCTGTAACTGGAGATTTAAACTATGTTTTTGAAATTGCATATGTTAATTTAGACTTGTTTATTGTGATCGTTGGTTTGGATCCTGGTTTGTCATGCGCCTCGCGGTAAAACTCCGCAAGTGGATTTTGAGGGTGTGACAGATTGGTATCAGAGCCACTCATGTGCCGTTCGGGATGGTGGGTGCACACCTCATCAAGGACGATGAGACTCTAACAGGGGGTGAATGTGACACCCCAAGGAACACACCTCATCAGGGACGATGAGACTCTAACAGGGGGTGAATGTGACACCCCAGGAAAATCCCACATCGGCCGTGGCCAGGAGAGATCCTTGGTTCATAAGTAATGTCTTGCCTCTTAAATCACCAACGCGTTTTGGGGCTTAATGTTAGTGGATGAGAGGAGAACTCCACAGTTAAGCGTGCTCAGGTGGGAGAAATTTCAGGATGGGTGACCTCCTGGGAAGTCTCCACTTGGGCAACCAAAAACAAATCCGTGAGCTCTGGATGGGCAAAGCGGACAATATTGGTGGTGAGAGGGGCGGGGGTGTTACACCTTCAACAAGAGATTTATTTACATCTCAGTTAATTAATATCCATCTCAATGGATTAACATTCCCAATATCAGGGGGAGATAAAAGGCAGTTGGAATTAGAAATGAGTTAGAATGAAATATCATTGATCCTCGTACTTTACAATGTGAACCAAAAGTTCAAAGGATAATTCATTCACGAAGATTAGCGAATTAATTACCAGACGCATTAACTGACCTAAATATGATGAATAGCTAATCAAGTCACATATACCAACTGCTAATGCTCCATTTAAGATGAGTGTCCGGGAAGGACAATCATATGTTGGCAATAAGCCTATTGCACGCCTGAAGCGTGTTAGACTAGTCGATTCCAAAGAATAAAAATCCTCGAGAAATTGGAGCAAGTAAGAAAGATGGTCAAGTCGAGGTTATAGTAAAAAGGTCTCCTGAAGAGACATTAGACATGATGGTTCCAGAAGAACCTCAGGTACCTGAAAATAAAGAGATCTCATTATACAGTATCATGTCTACGAAATGTATGGAAACGAAATAAAATCGACGTCGTTATAATTTTTATGTAATGTAGCGCTTAAAATGAGGATCAAGATTTAAGATCTGCCTATGAATGAATACAAAGAAATGATTGGCCAAAATGGAAAGACGCAAATACGGCAGAGTTGAATTCTCTATTGAAAAGAAAAGTTTTGGACCAGTAGTCCATACAACAAAAGTTGTAGAAAGGTCTTTTGTGCGAATCAACATTTGAAAAGAAAACGATATAAGGAAAAATTGGTGGCACAAGAATTTCGCAAGGACCCGTAATTGATTATGAGGAGACACATTCTCCAGTGGTGGATGCAATGACTTTTCAATATTTTATTAGTCTGGTAATGCAAAGAGATAATTGAAAAGCGTCTAATAAATATCGTGATTTACTTGACACTGAAAGTTTACATGAAAATACCTGATGAAGGATTTAATGTGTCAAAATCTTGAAATGTAAGTTCTCGAGAACGTTATGATCGGAATAAATAGATTCAATTCTGAATATGTTTTGTTTGTTATATGATTTAATTGAATATAAGTGGAACTCCTCATGAGTATCCTAAATCAACTGATTGCTTAAAATGTAATATGAAACATCGTAGGATGTAATTATTGTGCACCAATACACCACAGATGATAAATTGAACCTGGTGATTATGATATTTTAATGTATAAGAACGGTACAATATATATTGGAGAAATAGATGTTATTGTTCTTCCAATTGAAGAGTTAATGCACTTGCGTAATTGGTCAAGATGGAAAAGTCCTTGATGGATTGATGATGCCTGCAACATTGATATCAATACCTTAAGAAGTATTATGTAAAGGTAATATAATATGTATGGACTAAAATAAGGGGGTTGAGTGTTTTAAAACTCATGAGATATCTTGATAAAGAGTAACATAAGTTTGATTGTATTATCCAACTTGTATCAAAAGTTTTCTTTGAGCAACTTTCTTAGAAAGAATAATACATTATTTCCTTCATGTATCAAAAGTTTGATTTTCACGTCAAGTGATCAAGAACGCAAATCATTGACTACAAAACTTTGAGCAACTTTCTTAGAAGATCGACACAATCATTCAAATGATACATATTAAAATGAGGGGGAGTATTCGACACGTTGCACTCTTTTCCCTTCACTAAGTTTTGTCCCATCGGGTTTTCTTAGTAAGGTTTTTAACGAGGTAACACACCTGATCCAGAAGTATCAGGGGGAGAAAATACGCGTTGCACTCTTTTTCCCTTAGCTGAGGTTTTATCCCACTGGGTTTTTCTGGCAAGGTTTTTAATGAGGCAGCATCACCTAGCGTATTAGAAAGAATAATACATTATTTTCTTTTATCACGTGGATAGTCAAGGGGGAGTGTTATAAATATATTTTATTATGTGACTATCCACATTCCTAACTTCCCATATCTCATTTAAGTTGTATTAAGTTATAGCCCTATAAATAGTGGCCATTGTATTTCATACATAGATCAATGAGAAGAGTTCTATATTCTCTATTATATCTTTCTATCTTTGTTCTTATAATCTTCATTCTTATAGTTCATGTATGGGTTGCTAGTAGGCCGTTGTTTTACAACACTCTTTTGTATATTTAAACACTCATTACTCAACCACAAAACCTTTAGTACCGAAAAGACAAGTCACACTAATTGAAATACTTTTTTTCTTTTATTTAACTCAAAGAAAATATTAGCTTTAATGCGGAGATATCGTATGAACAATTCGATTTAAGAACATGTATAAGAATTTTAGAAACTAATAGTTTTTAGGATGTTAAAGAGTATGAATTACTAAAAGTTGATCAACAACTTTCTAAAAATTCTAGAAGAGAGCACTCAATTGGTGTAACTATTTAAAATTGCTACGATAATTTTGTTTTGTTTATTGGTATCACAATTATCATTCGACTATGGACAACTTTTATATAATTTTATTTTAGGGCCATTTGTTTCTACTCATACAGGGCCATTCTTAGAAACGCCCCTGAATCGTTTAACTTACTTTATTATCGTGTTTTTTCTAGTATTGTATGAATATACGGTAAGAAGGGATACCCATGAATTTTTGAGCTAGATCCGCCACTGGGTGGTCAGCTAATGCCACCCTTTAGCTAATGCATCACTTCAGTAAATCATACAAAATGTTCTATCTTACAATGTTCTTGTTTCCTCAACGACACAAGTGATCACAAATATCTCCAGTCTCTTTTTTTCTGAAGCTCCAGCATCACCTATAAAGGATTCTAATATACACCTACTTTGCAGGATGGGGTGTATGTATAATATATATTGCATTTTTTGTGTAACCGCTTTTTTGTTGTTTTCTCGATAATTGGGGATCAATAAACGTTGTGTATAGCAGCAGCAGCAGCAGCAGGCATGGCAACCTAAGGTGCATGGTTTTATGCATAGGTCATTGAATAACTTTTGCTAACGGCAATGGCCAAAGATCAATACCAAATTAGACAGCTTCCAACCTTTATATGTAATTCATCCTTTATATGTTCTTTAATTTGTTTCAGCAGTATTAGAAATAGAGCCTGCTTGTTTTTGTAATAACATACCTCCTTCAAAACAGTATCAAGCCTTTGCAGGTAGTCATCATCACTGCAAGATAACATTGTACTAGCCTACTATGTCCGGCTTTGGAGGGGTCAAATGGGACCCATGCCCCTACCCTGTCCGAATGTTGGTATTGAACAAGACCCGAAAGGCGATCAGGGTTCTGTAACCATACCAAATGAACAAAGAAGACGACTGTATAAAAATACAAAAGAAAGGGACTGTATAACATTAGGAACTGATTTTTAAATATTTTTTTTCGTAAAAACATTCGAATTTTGTTAGCAAAGAAAGGACTATGTTTAAAAATACTTTTCATATGCCTAAAATACACATCTAAAAGGTTTATAAAGAAATGTACTTTGTGCTGCACTACGAGGGGATTGTATACAATTTAGCGAAAGAAAATATCATAATAGCATGCCGCCTCAACCACCAAATGCAGTTAAACATTTATAATTCTTTTACATACACCAACAAAAATTACAACAAAATAACATTTCAAGCCTCTAAACTAGAAAAAATAAAATGAGACGTTACTATTGTTGACACATGCAATCGGGTATAGGATAGGTATATATGGACTGTGTTTCTTTTCTTAACCTAACTTGCCCTTGTCTATTTTTATGCCCGTTTTCAACAGCCTGCTGAAAGTCGGGCCACTCTATGGTTTCGTTAAGAAAAAGCTGGCTCAAGAGCACCATGTTTGGTCTAATAGTCTTCATGTTTCTGTATGCTCGATATCCCAGCTGGAAAACATGCATCAAAGACGGTTTCTAATGAGAAAACAAGGCAGTTGCAGGGTAAAGAAAAAGAAAGTCACTGGAGTTTTAAATTTTATTTTATTTTTTATGATTAACGAAATAAAAGTTTAGGGATATGCAAGAAATAAAGACTTTTCATATAATTTTTAAACTAAAAGGGGAAAAGGACCTTTCATCAAAAATAAAGTCCAATTGTTAGGTTTTATGAGTTAAAAAGATTTAATTAAACAAAAGTGAAGTACAGAAATAACTCAACCTAGCAAAGAAGATGCGAAACGGGTGGGTTGGGTAATGTGTACTGTTGTTTCGCTTTGCATTTTGGGGGAGATTTGATGATTGAGGTAAAGCATACATACCATTGCATTGTGCATATTGCCCGGGGATGCAGAAATGAAGATGTCTGTGTGCATACTGACATAATAATCAACAGCAGCTAATAAAGATGCCTTTTTTTCAACTTGAGCCCGTTCTTCGTCTGATGCAAGACTTTTTTTATCCTCCATAAGAGGGAACAATTTGCGCAGTGCAGAGATTCTTGCTTCTCCACCATAAACCTTTTTTAAAAAACAGGAATTAAAAAAAAAGAAATTTCAAAGACAGAGCAACAAGATTAATGCTTGGTTTACAGTGAAAAACAAGTAACTAACTTAAGATGTTCAACTACTCACTCGTTATAGTTTTTTCTTAACTTATCGTTTATACGGTTTTTGTTCTATTTACTCCTTCGGATTGGAACTACTTGTTTCCCCATTATCACCATCACAAAACTATTGACGCTATTGATTTGGGTCTAAGAAGATTTCTTATTTTCTCTATTTTTGAAGGGTAGTTAGATATTGAATGAACATGAAACAGAAACGAACTTACATTTTGTTTCTTGATTTTAGCAGCCAATTTCAAAATTCGGTGCAAAATAGAGGCGTGTATCGTACCTTGTGGGATGCGAGATAGAGGCGTGTATCATTGTTGAAGCCCAAAGCTCTCAACAGCAGCCCTATCTCTTCAGGGGTAAGCGGACAACGTCCTTGTTGTCTCAGCTCATCATTAGTGAACTGAGTTTTCATGACTCGGCCCTGCCAAATTACTTGGCGGTATTTTGCAAGAGCCAACTTCTCAGCTTTTCCGCCACCAAAATCACAAGCTGAATGGGCAGCCATATCCTGTCCAATAACAAAAAAAATTTGTAAAAAACATACATAATTACTTATTTATAATCTATGCATGAGAAATATATGTTTCAATACCAGTCAAGGGGTTGTGTTACTGGTCAAAATAGATAACTTTTGGTACGAGCCAGGTTGGTTGACCGGAGGCCCTTTTTTGTAATTGATGTGTTAAATAAAATTACAGATTATATTACTTCAAATTTTTTAATACTAATTAAAATTTTCTGAGTACCATGATTTGAGAGGTTTTATGCACTAATAGACAATTCAAGCAAATTTCAACCCATTTGAGTGATTTCTCTATCAAGTTTGACCGGTAGATATAACACCTGGTCATAAGCAAATGGATTGACATTTCCGCCTCTTAATTATAACAGGTTACAGGCCCTAAAAATGTTGGTAATAATTGCATTAGCAAAATGAGCGTTCGACTAATCATGGAGAGGACTTAAAGAAAACAGGTCAGGTCAGGTCGGCCCAAAACACTTTTAGGTAAATTGTATAATTTATATTGTTGCTCATGAATAACTAATCTGTCAGCTACTTGGAAGCTTTTATGCATTAAAGAAAACACTTTGGGTGGATTTTAACCCGTCCAACAAGTTCCCTTTTTAGCTAAGTTTCTTAGTTTTCCCTTTTGACCCGTTAGGCATAAAGCATAACTCGAATTGACACATTGGATCGAAACTGCTACCTCCAAAATGAGAAAAGGTCAGCCACCTGTTTTATCCCGAGGGTCAAGGCTCAGCTTTGATCCTTTTACCTTCTAAATGATAATGATAAAGAAATAGGGATAAGAACATACTTTGTCAAAGCGGAGATGTAAAACGATAAACTTCCCTCTTCCCGTTTCATGATCCTTTGTTCCTTTGTTTGTACTAGGAGAGCTTCTAAGGCGTTGGACCAGCTTGTCACCTAGCATCTTGATGTGAGTAACAAAAGCTAATGCTTGGAAGTTAACCTTACATCGTAGAAGCTGGATCTCTTTAGGCAAGTTATCAAAAGCTAAACGGTGCGAGAATGGGGCAATAGCAACAATTCCATGACTGAAACAGTAAAATCAAAATAACACAAATGTGAAGACGAATAGCAAACCACTGCTTGCAAATGGTACATAAAGCTAGCATCAATGCAGGCCATGATCATATGTGTTACTTAGATAGTATTATCAATGACGATTCAATTATGGATATATATATAGTACAACTGAAACTCTAAGATGGATATGTAGAAAACATTTTCCACAGAAGGTAAAAGTACCAGATAAAAACAAACTAAAATCATAGTTACTGATAAACTTCAGACAAGTGATCCAACAGAGTGATTTTAAAGACTAGTTGATATGTAAAATGCAGATAAAGTCTCAGATTAGGTCAAAAATATGTTCAATTTCAGCTTCAAGTCAAAATATAATCAGATATTCAATTTCAAGACACGAATCCAAACACATTTCAAAGTATTGTGAGTAGTGACAAATAAAACAATAATCACGGACCTATCTAGCATAGGCAGCACATTTTCCAGGTACCAATTAGCAGAAGCATGAACAGGTGCCGTTTTAATTCTAGTAGGCCGTATGCCTGTGGCATAGTACTCCCTTGTGCTCCAAGAATACATGCTGGGAAGCTCTTTAACTATGGAGATTTCATCGTGCAACACCTCAATAAAATGATCAACATCAAATATATCTGTAAAAGAACTGCAAAGTGTATTAAACTTTTTACCAGTGGTTTGGGAAAATCATGAAAGAAGGAAAATCCATGATAGTTGCCCAATAAATACCTTGAATCTTTCCAGACAGGATTTACTTCAAGGTATGGGATTACGAGGGTTGCGTTTAAGATCTTAGCAACAGCAACTGCATCACAAATCTATCCAAGAAACAAGAATTAAAAACCAAATAGATAATAACAAAACAGAACATTCAACATTGTACGTTGAGGAAACAAAGAGCACATACCCCCATTCTCTGTTGGTTCAATCCTCCATCTAGAAACACCTGAATATAACCCCGGGATTTTTCTGGATTAACTTGAAAAACAGGAAAAAATATATGATTTTGAAATAAATATGATCACACTTAAAAAAAAAAGAAAATAGTGTAAGTTTAAGGGACTGACATGAAACAGCGGCGGAGTCGAGACAAGGTTTCCATCCTTGGTGAACCAAAGGAGACCAAATATCTGAGTGTTGTTTCACAGACTAAGGCATAGAAAGAGTAAAAATGATTAAAATGAAAGCGAAGGTGAGTTTAATGAGAAAGATAGGAGGAGCAGAGGAGGTACTCACAATTTGCTGATGCAAGGCACCTTCTAATAAATGGATGTGCTTAGCACTGGGACCAATCCATTCCTACAATAATAATAATACAAGTCACACATGATAAATACACATGAAAGAAAGCTTGAGTTCACATGAGGGTTGAAAATGTTAGTAGAAGCAAGCTGTAGTTATGTGGATAATAGAAAGAGACTAGAATAGAATAGAATAGAATAGAATAGATATAGATGAATGTATTGATGAATCAAAATTCGATTGCAAACCCTATAATAAAACATTATGGAGGAGACAGAGACAGAGATAGAGATAGAGATAGAGATGGTAGGTACCGAAAAGAGTGAAGGATAAGCACGGCCTAAAGGATGAAAGAGATTAGGGCAAAAATTGGGTAAAAGGATCAGCAACATTCCCACCAACAAGGCACCACCTCTCTGCGATTCCAGGACCTTCATCTTCTTCCTCAATTACTGGATCCACCAGATATTGAGTTTTCACATCAAAATCTTACACTCCACCACTACTCATAACTCTTTTATTTTCTCGTCTTCTATTTTATTTTAACTATAATCGGATTTTCTCAAAATAGACAAATCAAATATAAAGTGACAAAATGTGTATAACATAAAACGAATAGACTTTTTTTCATAGTTTTTTTTATTTTTGTAAACGATCAATACTCAATACCTCATAAAACATATTTCTAATTCTACATGGACACCTCTTGCTCGAATAAAAACTTTATACCTACACATGATTAATGAATTACATTTTTTTCATGTATGAACAAAAACTCATTAAAAAAAGTCGTTTTTTGTATAACGATATGGCACTCATTGGAAAGATAATAAAACACTCGTTAATTTGATGTTATATTTAAAAAAATCGCGTATGTAAAGTTATTAGCGTTTAAAAATTGTGATGGGAACAGGAGAGAGAGAGAGAGAGAGAGAGAGACTTTTGGAGGTACATAAGGGGAAAGAATGAATCACCTATTACATATTGTCATGTGTCACTCAAGTTATTTTTTAAGCCATGTGGCATACCTAAAGAGGGGGGATGGTCACTAATTCCCCAACTCACACAAATGCTATATCAGTGTCAAATCATTTTCCTCTTCCCTCTCACAAACCAAAAAAAAAAAAATTGTTTCCCTCAATTCCTCCAGTGTTCAAGTAATATGGGCCAATCAAAGTTCTCGGTGCACTCGATAGAATTTCACCGAAGTCTCCGATTTTTTTCGGGGGGTGGGGGGTCCCGCTTCACAAAGGTCCACATCGACCCCACCGATTGCTATCCCGAAGTCCACACCAAATGGTCTTATAGATGAACTAGAATGGTCCTGTCGGTGCACTTATTATCTTCAACCGAACCAAATCAAAGTCATTGCTTACCTTCCTTTTTGAACTTATTATCTTCAACTAAACCAGATCAAAGTCATTGCTTACTTTCCTTTATTAACCAATTAGTTTTTGGTTTATTATTTAGATTGATTTTTTTTTTCGATTCCCTTTATTTCTTTTATTAAACAAAACTAAACATGGGCTAAACCCTTGCTTACAAATACATAAAATTGAGGCATAAATACATAATGGATGTATGAATACATGAAATGAAAGTATAAATACATGAAATGACGGTATAAAATATGAAATTTATTATACATACGTTATATTTCAACTTAATTTTTTCATTAAAAACCATAACAAACTACAAGAGGATGGCACGTAAATGGGTAACAAGTTGCGCCGCAACCTTTTTGAATTGCAATTCCTACCATACTAAAAATAATCCTAAGTTCTTGGAGGACGGAGAATCATTGTGCACAACCTTTTGCTCGGGAATCGGATTGCCTCAGGGGGCAAGGGATCCAAATGCAGCAAAAGCAAAAAGCACAAACATGTGTTGATTCCCCTAACAAATTGTCTAAAGTTTAGCCACCTTTTTAGATTTCGCCATCAAAATAGCTTGCCCCGCCAAAAACCCAGTATCCCAGAGTCCCACCAGAGGGGACACTCTAGTGAGGTTTACACATGCATGTTTACCGCCCGCCTAACCAATCACCAGGACATCTGTTAGGCGTATGATAGACCTTCCTTGTAACGGGTTTGTCACAAAGTTTACGTGGGCTTATTTCCTAGGGGAGACACGACCTGATTAGGGATGTCATGTGGGATGTGATAAGGAGAGATATCTCTCCTCTCTCCTCATCACATCCCACATGACATCCTTAACCAGGTCGTGGCAATATTTGAACCCCGGCACCTCCTCATCACATCCCACATGACATCCCTAATCAGGTCGTGGCAGTATTTAAACCTCGGCACCTCTTTACAGTGGAGAGCGTGCTCCCAAAATTTATCCAAACAAGTCTTTTTTGCAAACAGGACAGGGCTTGTCTATATAGAACAGAGGGATCATAAGCCTATATTTAAGGATAGCCAAATATTGAATCACCAACATATGTTGGCCAAGCCCTTCAATAGGAAGAACATTCAAGAAATCTTGAACGTGGGCCCCTTGGAGACATCCAAGCATCGCTTTTTGACATAGGAACATAGCAAACTTCTTTCCCTGAGTCTGAAGTATTTTACAGTAAAAAACACTCGTTTTTTTTGGGCTTTCTTCGGGACGGTGTGACATCCGTCACCTTTAACTTTTAACTTTGTTCAACCTTAGTCCTTCATGTATTTCTACTTATAGTCCTTATATTTTCAAAGCTCTTTATAAACTAAATTTGTATTTATTGATCCTTATTTTAGGCAAACAAAAAAAAATTCTTTTATAAAGTTTGTATAAAAACAAACATAAACTCATTACCTACCTCATTTTAAAACCATAACCCATCCATTACAATAACCAAGTCCATATCTAGGCCCAATCCGCCAGCCCATTTCAGGCCCATATGCAGGCCCAAAAACCTGCTGCTACTCCTTTCCCTCCTCCTTCCTTATTTACGATCAGCAAGCACGTCCCAAACATACCCGGATCTGACCCAGACCTAGCGCAACGAACCAGCTTTAAACGCGCCCATAAAATTGAGGCATAAATACATAATGGATGTATGAATACATGAAACGAAAGTATAAATACATGAAATGGTGGTATAAAATATGAAATTTATTACACATAAGTTATATTTCAACTTAATTTTTTCATTAAAAACCATAATAAACTATAAGAGGATGGCACGTAAATGGGTAACAAGTTGCGCCGCAACCTTTTTGAATTGCAATTCCTATCATACTAAAAATAAACCTAAGTTCTTGGAAGACGAAGAATCATTGTGCACAACCTTTTGCTCGGGAATCGGATTGCCTCAGGGGGCAAGGGATCCGAATGCAGCAAAAGCAAACGGCACAAACACGTGTTGATTCCCCTAACAAGTTGTTTCAAGTTTAGCCACCTTTTTAGATCTCGCCTTCGAAAGAGCTTGCCTCGCCAAAAACCCAGTATGCCGGAGTCCCACCGAAGGGGACGCTCCAATGAGGTTTACGAATGCATGTTTACCGCCCGCCCAACCAATCACCAGGACATTCGTCGGGCGTATGATATACCTTCCTTCTAACGGGTCTGTCACAAAGTTTACGGGGGCTTATTTCCAAGGGGAAATCCCAGCTCTCCTCACCACATCCCACATGACATCCCTAATCAGGTCGTGGCAGTATTTGACCCCCGACACCTCTTTACAGTGGAGAGCATGCTCCCAAAATTTATCCAAACAAGCCTTTTTGCAAACAGGACAGGGCTTGTCTATATGGAACAGAGGGATCATAAGCCAATATTTAAGGATAGCCCAATATTGAATCGTCGACATATGTTGGCCAAGCCCTTCAATAGGAAAAACATTCAAGAAATCTTGAGCGTGGGCCCCTTGGAAAGATCCAATCACCGCTTTCTGACACAGGAACATAGCAAACCTCTCTCCCTAAGTCTGAAGTATTTTATAGTAAAAAACACTCGGCTATTTTTTGGGGCTTTTTTGGGGACGGTGTGACATACATCACCTTTAACTTTGTTCAACCTTAGTCCTTCATGTATTTCCACTTATAGTCCTTGTATTTTCAAAGGTCTTTATAAACTAAATTTATATTTATTGATCCTTATTTTAGGCAAACAACAAAATTTATTTTTTTTCTTTTATAAAGTTTGTATACAAACAAACTTAAACTCATTACCCACCTTATTTTAAAACCATAACCCATCCATTACAATAACCAAGTCCATCTCTAGACCCAATCTGCCAGCCCATTTCAGGCAAACATGCAGGCCCAAAAACCTGCTGCTACTCCTTTTCCTCTTCCATCCTTATTTACGATTAGCAAGCATGTCCCAAACATACCCGAATCCGACCCAGACCTGGTGCAACGAACCAGCTTTAAACGCGCCCATTTTTTAAACCAAATCCCATATTATGAGCGCCCTAATCTCATCTACCTTCTATAATTAACAAATCGTTTGATTGTACGCGTTTGGGCGGTCAAATTGACCGATTAATAGCCATTATTAATCTTCCTATTCGACATTTATCAAACCACTATGTGTACTCGTTTTTATCTCGATTAAACTCGCACAAACAATCAGAAACCCGCGACTAAGAGAAACCGTGTGAAAGTTTTCACAATCAAATCGTTAAACCTCTCCAATTCGAAGCTTTTGGCTATGAGTTTGTGCCCGGGTTTCACCAACATTCGATACACTCTAATTTTGATTCTTATATGGTTTAGGGTCGATTTTTATCAAGGATTAAAAGCCCTAAACTTTCGTCTGTACTCTGTATTGAATTCATGGCTTATTGAATCGATTGTGAGTTAGGGTTCAGAAGGTTTTTAATTGGGGATTTTGTTGTTTCAGTAACAAGAAGCAACATGCAAGTTGTCACACCGGAGATAATCATTCGGGGAGTTGTAGTGGAGGCCATGGTAAGAACACCCATAGCCAGGACTATGCCCCCCAAAGGAAGAGGATGAATCCACCGCATATGTAGAGGATGGCAATGACTTGGTGAAGCCATATCGACCAAGAGACCTCACGGAGAAATCAAAATTATGTCTCTGTGTGGCCCTAGCACCGATCCCGGGAACAACAAAACCTCCTAGCAGTATCGGGAAGTATGATGACATCTGCGACCCCGATGACCATGTACATGACTTCCGAACGGATGTGAGTGCCTTAAATTGGCCTATGCAAGTTTGGTGCCACTCTTCGCACAAGCACTCACGGGCGCCGCGAGAGTCTGGTTCGACAATCTACCAGCACGTAGCATACTCAACTTTGACGACATGTTGGCTAAATTTGCTCTACATTTCTCTCACCAGAGAAAACACAAAAAGGACAAGGCGCACATATTGTTGTGCCAACGTTGAGATAACGAATATGTGGAGTATTATATTATCCACTACAACAGGGAGGCCCTCCATATGGGATGCGGGGAAGAACTCACGCGGGCGGGTTCCTCCAGGGCGTCAACGGTGAAGACCTGATGAAATGCCTCATCGACAAAGATGGAATACCAGAGTCCTGGGATAAGGTCATCAAGGCAGCTAAGATCTTTGCGGTATCAAAAAGATCCTTCCGCCAAGCTCGCAACCATCAGAGCAACAACAACAACAACAACAACAACAACAATAATAATAACCACTCTAAAAATAAGAACAAAAACAAGCAGTCTCAAGTGCTAGCAACAGAGCAACAATAATAATAATATCCCGTATCTCCGGATCCACAGATAAAGGCAAGTACTTATCCCAACAGGAAGCGCATAACTTAATCAGTGGAAAGCAGTCCCGCGACCAGCGCGGGAACCCAAAAAAAATTAGGACTAGACGCCGCTGACCAAGACGTCATCTCAAGTGCTAGCAACAGAGCAACACGACTTCAAATAGCCCAAGCCTATCGGGAAGCGGAAGAATGCTGATACCAGCAAGCACTGTGAGTATCACAATGATTTCGGGCACAATACGGATAACTGCTACAGTCTCAAGATGGAGATGAAGCCGCGTTAATGTCTGGACAACTCGACCACTTGGTTAAGAATGTCCAACGCAATGGCCGCGGGCAAGATAACGATGACCGCGACAAAGGATCCAACAAGCGCATCCGCAACCTGCAAACACATTTGGTGGAGCTAGTACAACATGACCAATGGTAGAAAGTCGGCCCGCCAGAAGAACAATAGGTCGTTGGCGGATACAACAAATGAGTCTTGGAAGGATCAATAAGTCATTATACCAAAGGTCAAGGGTAGAGCCTCTTCTACATCTCCCCTCATCATCACTGGCGTGTTCGGAGATTACCGCACCCAGTATATGTTCTTAGACCCGTGGAGCAACACAGATATCATGTACGAACAGTGTTTCAACCAACTAGACGAAGAAGATAAGGCACGCCTTATCCCAGTTTCGGAGTTAATCTCGGGGTTCATTCACGAGTCGACAATGCCCCGCGGCATGGTCACTTTTCCCGTCACTTGGACAGATGGGAACCATTCGAGAACGGAAGATTGTGAATTCATGATTTTGCGAGTACCATCATCCCATGATGTATTGATGGGTCGTGAGGGGCTAGCAAGGTTTAACAACAACGCCTCTACCCCGCACCAAATGGTTGGCTTTCCCACCCGCACAGGGGTAATAAGCGATATCATGCCACGAAAGTGAAGAAGCCTTTGAACATATTTATTGATGTCAGAATTTTGTCTCATTTGTGTTTGCGGACAGTTTTCATGTAACATATTGTTGAACGAGAAGATACACGTTGTAACATAGTTCTTAACTTGTTTTTTTTTTTAATGAAAACACTAATATAGTTCACAACTCTGTGTTTTTTGGATATATATGTGTGTGTGTGGAAGGAAAATATCTTGAAAATGTATAATGTTATAGTTAAAATATATAAACATTAGTATAACTGGATTGGTTAGTATGGTTATGCCTACTGCCAGAAGTCCTTTGGGGCCACGAGTGGCCCCTCCCCCGTTTTTTTTCGTAGTGTATTTTTTACAAAAAAAATTCCGAGTATTTTATATGTATTGAGTCTGCTCCTTCATTTACTAAAAATGCAGTTCAAGATATGCTAATGATTATGCACACACCAAGACAAATATGTTGCTTAAATGATTATGACTTAACAGAACCAATGTAAATTTTGTTTCCCACCACAACACGCGGGACCCTAGGGCTGGCAATAGGTAACATGTATAAAACACGATTAGACCTGTTAAATAAAAAGTACACTATGTGAACTTTTCCCTTTTTAAAAATAAATAGAATTAGGATGATATGATTCATCATGTCTCTTTGTTGGTACATAAAACACATAACTGTGTTATAAACATACGGTATATAGTAGTTAAAAAAATTGTGTTAAAGTTTAGAACTTGTGTTGTTTGTATCGTCAGTGACCTGTTAAGACACGATTTGCCAAGAAATACTTGAGAAAACCTAAATAAATAAACAAAAGGAGTATTGTATTGATAATTTGATATAGATGCGGCGGTCACGTGAGTAAAATTTTGAAAGCCTCTCTAATTTGAATTCAAATCTGAAAACACCGTTCCTTCCCAACCTCAAAACATTCATTATTCATTCTCCCTCTTTCCCATTTTCAAATTCTCTCTCTCTCTCTCTCTCTCTCTCTCTCTCTCTCTCTCTCTCTCTCTCTCTCTCTCTCACACACACACACACACACACACCAAACACACACACAGTTGATAGTTGAAGCAAACCCTATCAGTATCATTATCAGGTAATAAGGTAATCCATTTGCTTAACCTAATTCCAATCATCATCACCACTGTATCTCTAATTCCATTTCCTTTCTAGGGTTTGCTATCTGAATCCAGACATGGAAGGTTCCGATGCAAAGAACAACAACAACAACGGATCTCAATCGGTTCGAGTCGCTGTCAACATTCGACCCTTGGTCACTCCCGAGCTTCTCGTCGGCTGCTCCGACTGTATCAGCGTCACTCCTGGTGAACCTCAGGTACCTTCTTTTCAATTCAATTTCCTTAGGGTTTACTATATCACTTTCCTACTAAATCATTCATATTCGCTTTGGATCTGCTGTTTAGGTACAAATCGGTTCCCATTCCTTTACCTTTGACTATGTCTATGGAAGCACCGCTGCTCCGTCTTCCAGGATTTTTGCTGACTGTGTTGAGCCTCTCGTCGACGCACTTTTCCACGGATACAATGCTACAGTTCTAGCTTATGGACAGGTTTTTCTTTCGCTCGTATTTTTTCATAACTATTTGCTGTCTTATAAAGGTTAATTATGTAGCACTGTAGCTTATTGTTACTACTTTTTGTTTATCTCTACTTAGACGGGATCCGGTAAAACTTATACAATGGGAACAAACTATAACGGGGAATGCACTAATGGAATCATTCCTCAAGTCATGCACATGATTTTCAAACGTGTAGAGGAGACCAAAGGCACTACTGAGTTCTTGATCAGAGTATCTTTCATCGAGGTATATATAATGCTGAATTCCTCTTTTGTATGCTTGGTTTTAAAAAGCGCGCTTTAAGCGCAAAGCGCACCTAGGCGCAAATCCGTGCGCCTTATGTAACCCTAGGCGAGCATTGTACGAAAAGCGCACAAAAAAAGTGCAAGAAAAGCGCGCTTTTTGTACACATGATGTTTTTATGCTTAAAATTGTTAATACATGTAGCTAAAAAGGTTGTATATTTTAGTTAAATCATATATATACCTTATTTGTATTTGTATTTTGAGTAAATACTGCTAGAAACCTATAGCATATATAAAAAAATTATATAATTGTCTCGCGCCTCGCGTACGAAAAGCCCGCCGCTTTTGCACTTTGCGCCTCGGTTTTAGACCTCGTCGCTTTTGTGCGCTTCGCGCTTTTTAAAACCAAGTTTGTATTGTAAATTGCAATTATTTACTGAAATAATATGTTTCCGTTTCAGATATTTAAGGAGGAGGTTTTTGATTTGTTGGAATCGACTCCGGTAGTTTATGCTAAAGCTGACGGGAACGCAAAACCTGTAGGGCCTTCTAGGGCTCCTATTCAAATCAGGGAAACTGCTAATGGTGGAATCTCTTTAGCCGGTGTAACGGAAGCTGAGGTTACCTCGCAGGAAGAAATGGCTTCTTTTCTGCTGCGTGGATCTGTGTGCCGTGCCACTGGGAGCACAAACATGAATAGTCAATCAAGGTTCTTTTAATTCCAAATTTGAATTGACATAATTGTAAATGTAAATCAACTTTGTTTCATACGTTTATATTGTTTCAGTCGATCACATGCCATCTTTACAATTACAATGGAGCAAAAAGGTTGTCCAGCATTACAAGTGGAGGAGTTCATGATGACGCTGGAGATGATATATTATGTGCTAAGCTTCATTTGGTTGATCTTGCTGGTTCAGAGCGGGCCAAAAAAACAGGAGCTGATGGGATGCGCTTACGGGAAGGTAGGTTTATATATATTTTCACATAGTTCATTATAGCATTATGTTATTCATCAGTTCACTGAAGACATATGTCCAGTTAAAATAGATAAAAATTGGTCCAGTTGATCTTTTTGTTATTGTATCATTGGTTATAAGAATTGAACTTGATGTAAGTGTACATTGATGATTTATCTATTTCAGAGATTTATTATTGTTCTCTGTGGTGTTAGGAATTCATATCAACAAGGGTTTATTGGCTCTTGGTAATGTGATAAGTGCATTGGGTGATGACAAGAAGAGGAAAGAAGGGGGTCATGTTCCCTATAGAGACAGCAAGTTAACCCGTCTTTTACAGGTATGGAAGACTGGAAGTATATATAAAAATGCGCCTTTCAAATACAAGTTCCAGTCGAGTGAAAGCAGCTAAACTTTTTAGTTAAAGTGCGGGAGTTTCATCTTTTAACTGACTTGTAAATTTATTTTAAATGCATCATCTTTCAGGACTCACTTGGAGGAAACAGCAAAACTGTTATGATTGGTATGATGCTATGAACATTTTATCATGTTTGACTTATAGAACTAGTCAAGTCTCTTTAACATGTGATCTATTACATTGCATTTTGTGATTAATTACTTATAGGATCTTGCTTTTTTGTTATTGGTAGCTTGTGTAAGTCCAGCTGATACCAATGCAGAAGAAACCCTAAATACCTTGAAGTATGCCAATCGAGCTCGTAACATACAAAACAAAGCTATTGTAAGATTAATCTCTTCACAGTTTTGTTAATGTTTTTTTATCTTAATTAGCTATCATGTTGATTTGTATTCTTTCATTATGTAGGTGAACCGTGATCCAGTTACAGCTCAAATGCAAAGAATGAAAAATCAAATTGAACTGTTGCAGGCTGAGCTTCTTTATGTGAAAGGGGATTCTTCCACACCATTTGAAGAGCTTCAAGTGAGACGTTTTATACACTCTAAATTTGTCTTTGCGTGCCATTAATATACACAATATGCTAAGTTTTCAAATATATCTTTTGCTTATCAGATCTTGAAACAGAAGATAGCACTGCTAGAAACAAGCAATGCAGAGTTGCGAAACCAACTTCAAGAGCATCAAGTGAACTTTGACCATTTGACTAAACAAGCAATCGAAGCTCAGGTAAGTTAGACCAATGAATGAACTCCACCCCATTCTAGCTTTTACAAACTTAGAATATGAATATATGTTGCATCACAATTGACATGATTCTATTATTTCAGTTTGAGAAAGACAAGTTGTTGCTTAAACTTGAATCTGCACGTGATGGTAAACCATGGGATGAGATAGACAGTGACTCAAATAAGGTTGAACGAATTTACTTTCAGACCTCTATGATGTTATGATTTACTAAAATCAACAAATGATTTCTGACCACGTAAAAATTTTCAGGATGCGGATTTGTTAAAAACTTATGTGGCAAAAGTTCAAGAATTAGAAGGAGAATTGCTGCGGTTGCGAAGAATAAATACCTCAAAACGTAGTGAACTCATTGATTATATGGATTTGGATGACAATGTTCTTCACCCAAAAAGTAGTTTGTTCCCAGAGTCTGATCCTAAAGCTGCTGAAGTTGCTGGTAAGCTGTTATAAACTAATTTGCAGTGTGGAAAGACATCCTTGTAGGATAACAGAATTAAGAAATTATAAAAAAAAAACACAGCTACACAAACACACATTTATAGAAAAGTACTCCTATTTGTTTGTAGGTGATTCCGATGTTGAAGTAAAGGAGCTAGAACATTGTTCTTTGCAAGAGAAACTTGATAATGAGCTCAAAGAACTGGACAAAAGGCTTGAACAAAAGGAGGTATATGTTTCCTTTTTCCTTATAGAAATTGGAATTGTGAAACTTATAGTTAAGAAAAACTTGTTTCTGTTCTCATATACAGAGTACAGATATATGTGTGTCTCCGTAGGTGCTAGTGATTAGGTCATAAGGATAGCACCCTTAAAAAAGTTTTGGTTTATAAATTGAATTATCAAACTTGTAAATGTCATAAAGGCGCTAAATTCTTTCTTCATTATCTCTAAATACATAAAAGGCTGAAATGAAGCGGGTTGCGGGCGGTGATACTTCAGTTCTTCAGCAACACTATGAGAAAAAAGTTCATGAATTGGAACAAGAAAAGAGAAGCTTGCAGGTTTTTCTCCATCGTTAGTTCTTGATTTCTTTTAACTTGTATAAATTTGTATTTGATGTTTCTCTGATTCTTTGACAGAAAGAGATTGACCAACTTAGGTCCAATCTTGCAAATATTTCTTCCACCTCTGATGACAGTACTCAGAAGTTGAAAGAAAATTATCTTCAGAAGTTAAATTTTTTGGAATCACAGGTAAGTGAAGAGTGTTCAGTAAAGCAAGTATGGATTTAATGTTAAAAGTAACAGGTCCTTTCTTTATTAGTCATATTTGAGTCTAGTTAGATATGATGGATTCATAATTATATTATCACATGAAAAGTGAAGCAGCCAATCAACTAGATCATATTGCGTTAGTGTAACCTTTAAATTATAAACATCCCATTTTGGCAATATGGTGAGATTGTGAGAAAGTTCTAATATTCTAATATATGACAACTCTTGTGAATCAAATCTATATCGCAAACCCTCTGTAATGATGTTTGATCAATTCTGCTGTTAATATGTTGTCAATGATATAAACTCAACCTTTCATGTGTTTTGCGAGAGTAATGGGTTTAATAATGTCCTTGAATAACTTTTTCCCCCCAGGTTGTGGAGTTAAAAAAGAAGCAAGATGCTCAAGCGCAATTGCTAAGACAAAAACAAAAGAGTGATGATGCAGCGAAAAAGCTTCAGGATGAAATTCATAGAATCAAAACACAAAAGGTCTAGTTTTCCTCATATAATAATCTTTATAAGCAGCGCCTTTTAGAATTTAGATAACATTTTACTAAATTTTTGTGTCTACTTTTCTTTGATTGTGGGATATGCAGGTTCAATTA
The DNA here is from genome assembly GCA_030844895.1 of Ambrosia x helenae. NCBI lineage: Eukaryota > Viridiplantae > Streptophyta > Magnoliopsida > Asterales > Asteraceae > Ambrosia > Ambrosia x helenae. The sequence continues at coordinate 3,207,170 of CM061233.1, read as the reverse complement.
CAACAAAAAATAAAACTAGAATCTGAGCAGTTTAGATTATGGAAGGCCTCTCGGGAAAAAGAAGTACTCCAGGTATAGATATCTATAACTTCACAAGCCATTTTCTATTCTTTAAACATGGACCTTTTCATGTTAATTTCAGTATTTTATATGATTACATTTCTAGCCACATGTCTTTGTCTCTTTGAACATGTGATGATTTTTTTTCAAGGAAAAATTTAAGGGCAAAAATATATTTTGTTGTTCAACGTTAACATGCTTATTATATTTGTATGAACAGCTTAAGAAAGAGGGAAGAAGAAATGAATATGAGATGCATAAACTACTAGCTCTAAATCAAAGGCAGAAAATGGTAGCTTTAAAACACCCCGGTTTTTGTTTATTTGTTTTTTTTCCCTTTGCTCTAATCTTATATTAATATCTTATGTTCTTAAGGTTTTGCAACGGAAGACCGAAGAAGCTTCTATGGCTACTAAACGATTAAAAGAGTTATTGGAATCACGAAAGGCTTCTTCACGGGATACATTTGGTAAACCTTCCATTAAACTTACATACCTGGGTTCATGTTTTATCTCACCTTCTATATTTTAACCAAATGGTGGTGCACCCCCTTGTACAGGAAATGGCAGCGGCCCTGGGTTTCAGGTATATTAAGTGAACATTAATTTATTTACTTTGCTAGAATCATACTAATCATGGGCTTATTTGGTAACTTTATATTTTAATATCATTCTAAAATCGCACTACAGGCACTCATGCAGGCAATTGAGCATGACCTCGAGGTTACTGTCGGTGTGCATGAAGTACGTTGTAAACATGAGCGTCAAAAAGAAGAGTAAGTGCCATATGTAATTTCCACAAACCTGATGGGCAGATCTATTTCAGTAATTTATATTCCTTTTGCTGAATTATTGTTCTGATTTTGCAATTGCAGGAGGGTTAAAATGGCCAAAGAAGTAGCAGAACTAAAAGCTGAAGCAAATATAGCTAAACAATCAACTTTAAGGTGTATTATTATTGATTTCATAATCATAGTTTGCACATCAATCTTCGTAAAGAATTAATTTTTTAACTGCTTTTTTAATATTTGATTTCCCCCATGTTGATATTACAGTCATTGTACTCAAACAATGTCACCTGGAGCAAGAAATTCAAGAATATTTGCTCTTGAGAATATGCTTGATACTTCATCCAAGACGATTGTGTCAATGGCCTCACAGCTATCAGAAGCAGAAGAAAGAGAACGGGCCTTTAGTGGCAGAGGTCGCTGGAATCAAGTTCGATCTCTTGCTGAAGCCAAAAATGTCATGAACTATTTGTTCAACCTGGCTTCTTCTTCAAGGTATGAGATAGTAATTTTTTCTCAATGGTCAATGGGTAATTGTTCGAAAATCATTTTATCTAAATAAATATATGTTTTAAAGGTGTCAACTATGGGATAAAGAAGTTGATTGTAGAGAGAAGGATTCAGAGATTAGAAATTTGAAAGAAAAAATAGTCAATCTAATAAGACAAGTTGAAATGCAGAAGGCAGAGCTTAGTCACATGGAGAAGATTAAGGTTTGTTTCTCATTTTCTCTGTGTAAAATTTCAATATGTTTTACTTGTTGAAACGCGAAAAAATAGTCAATCTAAAAAGTTTGTCTAGCAACCCAACGCGAAAAAAGTTAGTGTAGATCCTTTTAGCCTAATTGTAACCTGTTTATTTTGTGCCGAGTTCGTGTCAAGAAGTTCCACCCCCCAGATATAAGTCATGTTTTGATGTATTCCTATAATGTTCCCTTGTTTTTTAACAGAAGCTTTACCTGTCGAAGAGCTTCAAGAAAAACTCGACAAATAGAGATCTTTCTATTATGGATGATGCTGATGGACACATGTATGATTTGAGACCTAAGGTATTTTCGTAAACTCAATTCTCCTGAAATCTCAAAACACTTGCTTTAGTTCTAGAGTTATATTTTTTAATAGTCTATATGCTTAAAAGTAATATATTTTAGTTAATAGTTAATTACTGTTTTCTTTCTTTGAAGGGGCTTCGAAACTCTATAGCTTACAACAGTAGCGGAGATATAGGCGAAGACATGGAAATCTCTGAATCAGAACATTCTGACTTTGATGAAACAGACGAAGAGTGGAGCCACAGAAGAGGGCAGAATGCTAAAAAACGATATTCTAAAGTTATTATCGAAAGCAACACCGACGCTGGTATTCATAAAGCATCTCCACTTGAAGACGGTGATTCAAACATACTTCAGAAAGCACCATCTGGGGTGTGTTGTTCATGCAGCAAATACTCTTCTTGTAAAACATTAAAATGCGAGTGTCGAGCTGCTATAGGCTCTTGCTCAATGTCCTGTGACTGCAACCCTAGGAAATGTAGCAACCGTGTTGGAGTACTGGTCCAACCTGATTTGGGACCACCAGTTACAGAGGATGGGATTGTGAATATTCTATCTGATGGTGAGGAATCAGATAAAAACAATAATGAGCTGGCAAGTCATGGTGCAATGCTACTTCAGGCGGCTTTATCTGATAAGCCTACTGAGATAAAAGATGCGGAGGATGCAAAAAGAAAACCGCTTTCAGACATTGGAAATAAAATTGTAAGTTCTCACTCTTGCTTATGCTCCATGAACTAGAGATGATTTCGACTTGTGAATTTAAGAATGGGTCTTGGGCTATGTTTAATCTGAAACAGGTAAAAATGGGTCTAATAAGTTTAGATCCCCCAAAAGTCCCTCCAAAAGTGTTGTGCTAACATTGCTTTTGGTAAACTTAACGCGTTACTTACTATGTAGAACATAAGAAAATTGATGAACTTTTGCAGGCCAAACCGAACGCCGCAAAGCCCCCTGCTTCTAGAAAGAAATGGAAAAAATCAGTAGCAATCCAACTCGTCCCCGTCTTATCTGACCAAACTTCAACTCAAAAAAGAAGAAAGTGAAGCCACCACAAAACAAGAAAGCAGCACGGTTGAGCCTGCTAAACCAAGTTTACAACAAGAAAGTAGCACGGATGAGGCTGCTAAACCGAGGTTACAGCAAGAAGGCAGCAGCACGGTGGAGCCTGCTAAACCGAGGTTACAACAAGAAAGTAGCACCGTGGAGCCCACTAAACTACGGTTGCCTCGAGCCATGCGGTCTGCAATATCTAATGCTAATCCCAACCCTCTAAGAGACAGAAACTCTGAACCATCTAGTGAGAACACCATCAACAAGGAAGCCGGGCCAAAGAGTCCACGTCACCACCCAAGACCAACAACAAAGGAAAAGGAGAACCATGAGCAATAAGGTAACTTCAGTTATAACGATCACAAGTTGGTAAAAAAGGCGGCGATTCACCAATGGTGAAGACGGGTCAGTTATAATGTGTATGCTAGCTAATCCTACTTAGATGATGAGAAAGAAGCCTTTTGACTGGTTGTTGTGTACATGTAAACTCATTTTAACTTGTGTCGTGTGATAAGTTGGTGTCTTAATGTTGGTTTTCAATGGAAATCTAGAAGCTGACGATTTGATGATTATTATTATTATTTCAAAGGGTTGTTTGATTTTAATATCGAATGGCATGTTCAAACAATAATAATAATAATATATGTTTATATATCAAGTCGTTCTTCAATCAAAGTTTAAAATAGATATTGTGAACGGTGTGTTACCTTACCTTTTGGCAAATAGTAAACAAAACCATAATAATTAATAAATAACAAACATTCTATTCTCTATATATAAACAAAAGGACTTATAGTAATTGGACAAATTCACTTTGTTATTTACATATTTGCCATACCTTCATTTACCAATGTTGCCTGTCTAAATTGTTCAATTGTATAACTCTCTAAAGCATGATGTATAAGTTGATTTAACATACGTATTTGTTACCAGTAATTCTCTATCTCCTTCTCGCTTTATATTAACATTTTGGTAAAAAAAATTGTTAACTGGCGATTACCTTTACGTATTTAGTCACGTTTACTAGTTATAAACAACACAGTGTTGTGATGTTCAATTTTGTTTTGATGCAGTTTAGTTTTGGGGCACTATTTATAGAAGCACTGTCACCACATCGAAATGACGACCGAACGACACAAGCAGACTATTCGAAATTGAAGCTTTGTTCTACATGAGCACTCTTGTATTTGATAAAATGCTAAATCTGGAAAAACAGATGGGTTGGATCGCGATGGGGTACTGGTCAAAACAGCTTTCAAGCAAATCGAGTTTGGGTCATGCTTTAAATCACTCACTAATTCACTAGTGACGATGGTACAACAATAATATACATCCAATGAACAATAACCATATGCTACTGCATGTTTTCTTTGGTCTTGCATATATCAGCACACGTTTAATATACATCCAATGAACATTGATTCACACACATATTAAATATCCAGTTAGTACCATTCATTATCTTAGTTCATGTTAATCGTCTCCTAGTTCTTTTTAGGCATATAGAATCAACGATGGCGGTGATGGTGGCACTGGCAACAAACAATGGCCTTGGGTGATGTTGATCCATTTGGACATGTATAAAGTTAACAAGTTGTATCTAGTCTAGTATATACATTGTGTATAACATACATGCATTCTTCCAACTTAACCTTACATAAATAGTACCAACCTGTCCAGCATAAGTGCATAAACCAGAATATTCACACCAAAACAATCCTAATATTTGCTCCTATCAAAATCATAACAAGATCAAAGCTCAGGTTATCATTGTCCCTCTCCTTCAAAATTCATATTTGGTGGATTACTAGTATCTTCATGTTCATCTTTTGAACCCAAATTTCCAACCACTTGATCTTCTTTCATAGCCTCCGGTGAGCAGAAAGGAGGTTTAACCTCAGATGACGCTTTCATATCTTGGCCTGTGCTCGACTGATTCTGCTGAACCACTTTTGCATGCACATGGCTCAGGTTAGGCCCTGTTGTTTTTGGCGAGACTCTAGAACAGGGTGCACGGAAATAGTCTGGACCCATGAGGCCCCCAGGGGCAGGTGGTGATCTAGTTGTTTTAATATGGATTGCACTCTTCAGCTGCTGCTTCAGTATTTCAGCTGCAGCTGATTGGGTAGCAATTCGGGCACCAGCAGCAACTGCAGCTGCTTTTACAGCGTCTGTGCTTGATGAAAGTGGTCGGTTTGGGAATGGTTGAGGTCTCGGAAATTGTCTTTTTTCTCCTGGATGGGTAGAATCGTAATTTTGCAGCAGTGTGGTTGAGGACGGTGGGTCAGCCATTGTTGGTTGAACCGAGATACTTCCAGGACATGTCTTACCTGTTCCAATAGGGCTGGAGTTAGGGCCATAGAGGTGGTGATTTCTCCCCGCTTACATGAAAACGAGTCGCTTTGGGTTATGTTTTCTCTCTAAACATGTCAAATGAAGACTTAACTAAAAAGGAATAAGGACATGTTGAAAGTCATCTAAAATGTATTCAGATGCATAAACCGTAAAAACGGGTCTCTAGATTGACATCTAATAATTATGTATGTATAAAGTTAAAAAAAGAAAAGAAAACAGATCACCCTTTTATACGCGCAAATACTTCTTTTCCACATTTAACATTTCTTGAATATGAGGGCATCTGATGTGGTAGCTACCTTGACTAACCAGTATGACACCGGTTTTACAAGGTAAATCAGATTATAAATAAGGATGGTTGCTAATTTCTATTTTGCAGCTAATCTGAAGTTGGTTGCTAAAAACGTGAAAAAAAATATATAGTGGATTTGCCCTTAAAAAGTTTTAGACTTTTATTATAATAAATTAATAATGTTAGTTTTATAGCATACATAACAGATTTGTTATTTATAAAGGTAAGATACAGAATAAAAGGCGTTGCATCTCTGCGAACATAGTAAAAACTCACACAGTTTTACCTTAACCCTTTTTGACCCATTACCCAACCATCCACTTTGTCAACCCTAGTTAGAGGTATGAGAGAGATTTGTACCAAGGGATGAAGCTGGCTTTGGGATATCGACTCTGGGCTTATCAAGGGCCATCTTAATGGCCTGTTGAGCTGCTAGTTGTATCTCTGAAAGTTCTGAGCCAGATTTCAAAACTGGGGGATTTTGACGTTTTTTAATAATATTCCACCTCTGCAAATATCAATAGTATCACGAATATCAGTAGAAAATGCGGCATATATTCATTAAAACATAATGTTGAGATGTCTTACATGACATGTACAAGGTAATTAGGTAGTGAGCAATCCGTTGCCGGGATTCGAACCCGGGAACCTGGGAAAACCCAGACGTCCTAACCAAACTGGATAACAACGGATGATTTTGTACTCGTATTGAAGATCAAAATTAGATCTTTGATTAATTCATCTAATTGTCAAAGTTTTTGTATCCAATTAGTCAAACTTTACAATTTTCATAAAAAAAAAAAAAAACAGAAAACTCACATAGAGTTTCCATAAGATGATAAATTACTAACTAACAAGCATTATGTGAACCACAATAGGTTGAAAAGAATATCCTCCAACTTGAAGGAAATAAATAAGCCTATGCTTGATTTACAAAATATATTAGTTGCTAATCAAAGTGGCAGGAGACTCTAATTGCCTAGAATTTCTCTAACGAGAGTTTCAGAACACTGCTTAAAAAATCTTTTTGCATGCATGTCACCTAAAAAAAGCAACGTATAAAATAGAGGTTGGCCAGTTCGATCCATTTACTTATGAACTGTCCAAATCAGAAAAGATAGCTAAAAGGGGAATGTGTCAAACGGGATGAAATTAGCCAAGAGTTTACTGTTATGCTTAATAATACTCCTAAATCATTTTATTTTTTATTGTAAAAACATAGTGTTTGAATTCATTTTTAACACATTAATTATTCATAACAAATGGACAAACAAGTGTTAGCTGTGTCAACCCAATCCGCACTAGAAACAGCTCATTTCAACCCGTTCGTTACACTCCCTGTCGAATTTCCCACCTTTAAGATAAGTACATGGATTACATAATAAAACGTTCTATAATAAAATAACCTGAGACAGCTGTGAAGCAGTTCTGTGACCCTTAAAGTCTGATTTTACAATGTGGGTCCAATTCCCTTCGCCATATTTCTGCACAGCAGCAAAGAGCTCCCCGTCTTCTGCTGCAGACCACGGTTTTTCGTTTCCTCCTAGGCGGCAAGTTAACGTTTGTACACCCATTTGCATTATCTGATACTTCAGCAGACGGAACTGCTGGAAGCAGTTGTGTTGGAACAAAAACTGGAATTGAAATATTGACCCCACTCGCTGAACTGGCGACTTGTGGATTTTCTAATGGATGTTTTGATTTGGTTCTCGGTATGTTTATAGTCAATGGTGCCTCGATAACCAAACCTTTTTCTATACACGATTTACTTGATGAACTAGAAGCCATGAGTACCTGAAGAATCCAAAACATTTGGGCCGGTCAAGAGGGTTGTGCAATGGGTTCAAAGTTGCCACCTCTAACGGTGGCTAAAAAGATTTCAGCAATATTAAAAAGTTCATCAGAATGTTCCGATGTTCTTATTAATAAGCCATGACAGATGCATATCTAGAAAATTGATATAGGTATTTTTTGTTACTGGTCAGTCAGGTTGGGTAATGCTGTAACTGGTCCAAACTCCAAAGACCATAATGGGTACTATTTGGTATGGGCCGAGTTGGGATGACTCAAAACTTCTTCTTCCTTCCAAAATCATTAGTTTTTTGAATGTAAATAAATATTTATGCAGCTTTTGACCCGTTTGACTTGTTTCTTACTAAGCTAACCCAAACCGATGCATCTTACAGCTAAATGGGTTGGAATTGCCACCTTTGATATAGAAATTTTAACAAATTCATTAGGTTATTACACATATAGCCTTCAGTTTAGTAAACTTATAATTTAAAGCGTAGTAAGAAAAGTTCCAAAATATTCTAATTAGTATTACTGATAAAATAATAGTCAATGGGGCATGCGATGAAATTATAATGATCACATGTGATAAAATGGCAAGTCAAACTTCGACATCTAAATGATAAAATTGCCACCTGTAATTTTGTTTACCTTCACATAAGCTGCAGCCTCTGCTGAAGCCTCATTGCTAACAGTTGGGAACGCTTCGAGCTCACATTCTAAATCACTATCATCATCCTGACAATTTAAATTCAAAAATTTATATTATTATTATTTTTTTGTTGTCGTAAATATAACAAATTTGATAACTTTATGTTTGTTCAACACGATGCAACTACTATCGAAATAAATGATCTTAAGGCACACGATGCAACTACTATCGAAAGTTACATTTGATTCAAAAGTTGCACGTGTAATAATATATTGCACTTACTAGAGGCTGATCATCCTGTTCCAAATGGTCAAGTAAAGGGTCACAATAAGCGAGACGGCGCCACAACATTTGGTACTCCCTGGGGTTAGTTATGCCGGTTTTGGTATGCTTTACCAAGGCATTCCAGTCTATGTTGACATCTTGAAGTTGAGCCACTTCATGAAGCAAAGCTAGAATAGTTGTGGGAGAGTACCTTCAATTTCACAACAACAACAAAATATGAGTCAAGATTTATCATTTTATTTTCTTCAATTAAATTAAGATATTTTTAAGATGATAAATACACAAATTTAATATAATACTTTTAAGCATGTGTTCCGTAGATTAATATAAAGGTGAGTGTCTATTTCAAAAACAGGAAAAATTTAAAAAAAAAAAAAAAAAGAAAGCAAAACAGTTACTTCATTTTTAATTTGGCCAAAAAAAATCATTATACATATTTCTATTTACTGCAACCCTGTCAAATAATACTGAGAAAAGCAGATTGTGTTACAGTGTGCATAAATTCAGAAGCCTGCCATTTCCAATGTGGAAATAAAAATAATAATAATAATAATAATAATAATAATAATAATAATAATAATAATAATAATAATAATAATAATAAAGGAAAGTTTGGGTGTGTTTTAAACAAAAAAGAGATTGAACTACACTACTAGTCTACTACTAATACATTTAGGAGGAGGATTAAAGATAGAGAGGGAATGAATGTTTTAAAAGAAACAACCTTTGCAAGGTAATGGAAACGTCTTCTTCACTGATTGAGGCTTCCATCATCGTACGTCTTGGGTGCATAATAAGCAATGACGAAGAAGAAGAAGCATAAACCCTAATAATAAACCCTATAAATCTGGGTTTCTGTTGGGGAAATAATAATAATAATATTATTATTATTAGGATGATGATTGTGATTGTGATTGTGATTGTGATTGATGTTCAAAAATTAAGATTCTGCCAAAGGAATCATCTTTAAATCATTATTTTCACTTACTTTACTTGCTTTTTTTTTTTCTCTCTCCCTAAACTATAAACCATTTATAGGTAAATGATGTCACGGAGGTTGTGGTGGGCTGGTGGCGGTCATGGTCAAACGACAAGGGGTACATGCATCAATTGGGTTTGTTCTGATTGTTAAGTGTTGTATCTTATGTAAAAGGTTTGATACAAAACCACTATCGAGTCGGAGGTCTCGCTGGAAGCAGCCTCTCTTTTCTCACGGGGTAGAGGTAAGACTGTCTACATCTTACCCTCTCCAGACCCTACCTTAGCTTTTGCTATTGGTGGATTAACCGAGTATGATGATGATGATGACGACGATGATGTCATGGAGGTTGTGCGTTACGGCGGTGACATTAAAGTTGTAAACCACGTGAAAAGAATTATAACAAGTTGTGGCTTCGATTTCAATATCAAACATACATAAACATGTCGCCATGCTAATTTAAAAGAACTAGTTTTTTTGCCAATCTCTGCGCGTTGCGGCGGCGTCGTATGTTGGGTCTGCTGACCTGGAGAAGAACAGATGATTGAAAAGCCAAAACATGCTAACAGTTGATCCACACAATAAACAGTCCTTACAACATACTTCTCCCAAAAGACTGCTGACTCTAACAACTGTTCCATCCAAACAACTGCTATGACAACTGCTGATACAAAGGACTGCTGAATAAACACTGATGAAGAACAACTGCTGACCAAAGGTCTGATGAAGAACAACTGCTGATCCAAGTACTGAAGACTAAAGCACTGCTGGAGCCAACAACACTTAGGCTCCAGCAGAGGATACAAGACCATCAGAGTTTTCCCTACAACAGTAGTTTACCTTCAGTGTTTTCAATGTAACAGTAGTTTGTAATAGGCAGATGTTTTATGTTTGTTATTCTGTTAGAGGTCACTGTCTTAGGTGACGTCAGCCTAGGTCATCAGTGGTTTAGGTTTGTCTATAAATAGAACAGTGCTTGTACTGTTCTATTGTATCACACACACAAACATTCTCTCAGACAAACAATCATTGTGTGATCAGGCTGAGGGGGAGTACTTGTATGATTGTAATCTTTTAGATAAATGAAAGCATTCAATCAGAAAACAATTACTCTCATGTTTTGATTAATAGTTTATTATTCCGCTGCACTTTCCATCTATATTCATATCACTCTTATCATTTTAGTTAAACATAATCAAAACAATCAAACTCAGATCTTAACATCGTACAACGTCGAAACATACACTAACAAATTTATACCGTCGAATCGAAGCATATGATTTAAAGTATCCGATTTAACTTTACAGTAATGCATGGTACTAATGCTTCTTGGTATTTCCTCATTGCAACCAAAAGTCACATTTGTGGCCCAAGTCTAAAGGTATATAGACTAATAAATCGTAATTAGCTCCCAGTTGTCTAAATAATGCAATATTCATAATCTCCTGAATTTTGTATGGATATAGATAATAAAAGTGACACTTAACTAAATTTTTACAAATAACTTTATTGTAGTCTAAAAAGAAACTAATGTAAAACTCAGTTTATCAACTAAGAAAGAATCCAAAAGAAAAGGTGGTAGCATTATGGAAAAAATGTGAACGTGTGTTTACATTGATTGGAATATATAAAGACCAATATCAATAACGGTTTCGATAAAACCGATACCAGTACTAATTTTGTTAGTTAGAACCGATAAAATACCATACTTTAATATCCTAAAGTTTAAACAATGGGAAGAGATAACGTACAAAGCTTCCTTAACGTGAGAAGCGTAGTAAGTAATCTTGGCCATTGATTAGGTTCAAAATTCCACACGGTGGCGCAATCGTAACTATTAACCTAATTAAAATCCGTTAAACATAGACAGGGGCATAATTGTCCCACTGTAGAATCAAATTTCAGTTGAACTCAAATTGCGCCGCCCATTTTTCGTTCATTAGGTTTACGATTATCTTCACTCCGCCGTCGATACTGCCTCATTAGGACGTCCGTTAAGCACTCTTTCTCTGTTGGCGACCTTCAGCAAGGATCGAACACTCCACCTCTGTGTCGCAAACATCCCCTCAGTCCTCACCATATTATCTTCACTCCGCCACCGGTACTGCCTCATCGCATCTCCCACTACCTGGTTTGCAACAAGCCAACGACTACTATCAAATTCAAGACAACATTCCATATCTCCCACCTCTAGGCTCTAGCTCTCTTAAATTAAAAGCTTGAACCACGTCCGTGTTCTAATTCGCTCACATCCCTAAATCTGCTAGTTAAAAAATCCCATTAAGTCACCAACAAACAATGGCTGCACACAATTACTTGATGATTATTGCTAGAAACGTGTCATAGAAAGACTTTAGGCAGCACACAAACTGATTCAATTATATAAGGAAGAAATGGGAGTTGCATTTTGACATTATTTCATCTTTGGGATCGAAAAAGCAAATCATGGAGTTTCAAAACATGCAAACTACATTTGTCAACTTATTTCAGAGACCGAAACCTAGTCCACGCTTGAAGTTTCACATAACGACAAAGTTTTAAGACTGTCCTTGAGTCTTCTTCTGCCACCATTCCATGAACTTGACCTGGGCAGCCATGGTGTCTAACTTGTAAAGTTGAAGTGAATGATTTGCAATTTCTTGACCAAAACTCATCCCAAACACTGCTCCTGCTCCTAACGAAAGTGCAGCACCTGCAATTCACAAATTACCCATGTGTAAATGTTTTTCCAAATTCAATTTGTTTTCTAAACCGACTGGTCAATTCGCGTTATGTTTAATCTCTAGTGGGTTAAACGAGATCAGATACAACAAGACGAGTCAAATAAATCCAAACGGGTCGGAAGTCTCCATAAAGGTCGACTTTATGCTAAAACTTCCCAAATCATCTTATTCAGAAAGTTAGACGATTATCAGAATGATATGATTTCTGTGTCATATTTAACTGATTAAATATGCATAGAAGATAAGAAAAGGACAAAAAGTGTATTGAGTCAACCTGCACACCACTCATTTAACCACCAGTGGTGAATCTGCATTTAATTTGTATGGCTAAATACCATAGTTAATTAGTTATATATTGTGGCAATCCATCTCACATAATCATCCTAGTGAGGTCAACCTCACAGAAGCTTCACTTTCCACTAAGTTTTCAGACATCAAACTCTAACAGAACATAATTAGCAGTTTATTAATAAAAGGTTGGTAGCACACTAAAGACTTAATAAACATTATGATGGTTTTTTTACACCAAGGATCAAGAAGAAAAACAGCAAATACAAAGTTAACCTCTTACCGTGGGGACTTTTTGAATATTTCCACGCAAAGGCGGCAGTTGACACAGCTCCTACTATGCCTCCAACCGCTAAAAACTTCACAGCGTCACGAGTCTTCTTCAGCTGCAAAATGTTAAATAATTTCATACGATTTATGAAATACAGACAAAAGTAGTCACAGAGAAGGAATATAAATCACATTCATCATTATAAAAAAAACTTTTTTGATACGAACTGCCCTTATAATTATTCGTGTTGTGTTGTATATCCATCTATAAGTAAATAGACATTTAAATAAAATTTAAACACCATTCATATGTATGTGGCAACGCAAATGGATATAAGTATAACAATGTAGACGTGTATGAAAAGGATGACCCAGCTTATATAACTTTGAAGTTTGGAGCATTAAAATGTCTAATTTGACCCAAGAAGTTTATTCTCATTCCTGATTTTGGACCGGCTAGAGTATGCTTGAGTTTTATCATGAACAAACAATAAGATATGCTACCATCTCCTAATATGCGCAAATCATTTTTACTCTTTTATATATGCTTAACCAACACGATAACAAGCCAGCGAGTAAGCAAATACCTTACAATTGTAAACATTTTTTATGCTTCATTAGTGGCAGCAACAAAAACAATACTGAAATTTTGGGCGAATAAGAATTTCCAAATGTCTATCTTTCATAGTGAATCCACTATTATGACTAGGGTGTACACTAACATTATTTTCCATTTTCTACACTACAAAGCACTACTTTTATGTTTGCGTGCATAATGTGGCTTCCATGTAGGTGCAATCATGCTCTTAGTGTGTGCCCCATAACCATAAGAACTTTCTTTTTCATTTCGGAACTTGAGATTCATATACATCTCAACATACTGGTCTCCAATTCATAAGGACGTCTATAACTCTCCCACTCCAATTGATAAGGACGTCTATATGTCACAAATATCTCGGTTATCTGTCATCAAACGATATATTGGTCAGAATATCGGTACCAATAATATCGGCGATGTTGACTGATATGGCGATATCCCACCGATATCTGACCGTGATAACCTATATCTCAAATATCGGTCCTTCACCGATATCCGATATTTTACCACATTAACTACTTAGTTCACAGCTCAACTACGTCTATAACGCTTCCACCCGATTCATAGTATGCAAGAAGAGAATACAGTCTACACTACAGGGGAAGATAGTGGAGTAGAAAGGTAAAACAAAACCCTAAAGATGATAAGACCCCTAATTATTAAAAAAATAAAATCCAAAAGAACAAAAAAAAAAACAGACCTAGCTAGGGCTTCATATATATATAACTCAAAACAAGATGATGATGATGATGATGATGATGATTATTATTATTATTATTATTATTATTATTATTATTATTATTATTATTATTATTATTATAAGGGCGAATCAGTAAAGCAATAAACTTTGTACATACTGGTTTCAGATTTAGGTTTTAACATAATAATAATAATAATAATAATAATAATAATAATAATAATAATAATAATAATAATAATAATCAGTAATTAGGAAACAACGAAATACTATAAACAGATCGATCGATCAATCAATCAGCATAGGAGATAAGAAAATAAGAGAGAGATTGATTGAACATACAACTGGTCCGTGAAGGGGATCTGAAGCGATAAAAGCTTCGACGTCGGCGTCGGACCATGACGGAAGAGGGTTTCACGGCGGAGGTAAGGGTGATAGCTATCCAATATCCTGAATCTCTCACCAAAAAAATCTTTGAAACCTTGCCATAGCGATTGCTCTGTCGCCATTTTTCTTTTCTTTTCTTTTCTTGATCTATCTATCTATAACACTTTCCTATTCCTCCTGCGCTTTTTTATAACACTTATTATTATTCGGGGACTTGAATCAAATCATAGCTTCTCACTCAACATGCTGTTACACAATAATCATCATTTGGGTTGGGTTGGGCCACATATGACTCATACCCGTTATTTAATGGGCCGTCCTCAGCTTGGGTTATCAATTCTTAAGGGGTTGATGTTTTTTTAGCGAGCCTAAACGATATTTGTATGTATGGCTCAAGCTTGGGCTGGATAACTAAACGAGTCATATTTCAGGCTCGGGCTCGTTAAGACTTAGCTCGTCTGAGTTTTTCACCAAGCCAATCCCGAGTAGCTGTCGAACCCCTACGTGTTATTTACACCCTTAATGCACACATACGATTGACTAAGGTGACAAAATAGACGGGTCAGTAAACTGGATGGTTCTATCACCGGTCATTTGTGTGCTGGATCGGTCGAGTTGTGTTGTAACTTTCTTTTACAAATTCTATAAATAAGCTTAGGTAGGCATGTAAGCTTTGCTCCATCCAAACTCCAAAGTATATATTATAACACTAAAAAATTTGCATGCGTGAAACATCAAAGTTTATTTTGCAACTTTTCCATACTTCCATTCCTAGGTGTTTGATTATTTTCGGTCTTGCCGACTAACATGTATATGATGAGCCATTATGCTACGTCCTTTTTTGCCAAAAAGATAATCCAATTGAACACGGTTCAATCAAGAACAAAAACTTTTGGGTTCTATATATTGCCTTCTAGCCGGCTATAAACCTTGTTTTTTTTGGATTACTAACTAGTATTTTGTGACAAAATATGCAAGTCTCATGATTTGTCATTATTCATTGAAACCTGAACGAAGAATGAGTTACTTTGTCACATTTAGATCTCTTTTTATTATTAAACTAACCTTATTATTTATTTATTAATTTAGGAGTTAATTGCCATTTTTGTCCTTGTGGTTTTAGAGAAATTCCTAAATCAGTTCAAAATTAAAATTGTGTGTTATATCCATCCTCAACGTTTCTTAAAATGTGCTAGTTTAGTCTAAAATCCTAACGTTTCCATGTACACTAAAAATCACAATGTTTTCTCTCATTTTCAAATCATGCAAACTTTAAACACACTTTGATCGAAGGTGTCAAATAGTATTTTTTTCATGTTAGTCCTGGTAATATGATGTAACACATGGGTGAGCAGAAAAACCGATTAACCGCTTAATTGAAATAGTTGTATAAGTTAAAAAATCTGGTGATTCGGTTATGATTTTTCTCAGTGGCGAATCTTGACCCGAAGGTTCGGGGGGTCGGAAGTCACTAGTTTCGGGGGGTCGAAACCCTATATTTTCAAAAAAATTTATACGAATACTATATAATCGGAACTTCTGCGCGAAAATCCGGGGGGGTCGGCCGCCCCTCCCCACCCTCACTATGCTCCGCCAGTGATTTTTCTGATAGCCCACTATTATGGTTATGTGTTTATTGATAGCCGGATTAACCAAAACATAACTAAAATAGCTAAAAAAACAAATGAAAGTTACTGAATCAATTGAAAAAAACATTATTACACTAAAACCAGTCTTTATAATTCTGACGGCCTAGTCGTTGAGGATTAGTTTTTTATATCCTTTATTATTATTTTTAATCATTCCCTTGT
Organism: Ambrosia x helenae; assembly: GCA_030844895.1. Taxonomy (NCBI): domain Eukaryota; kingdom Viridiplantae; phylum Streptophyta; class Magnoliopsida; order Asterales; family Asteraceae; genus Ambrosia; species Ambrosia x helenae. The sequence goes on along the minus strand of CM061233.1, from coordinate 3,191,091 downwards.
TTTGTTTTTTTTTTTTAATCGTGTACTTTTTTTATTTAATTAATGAATTATTTTTTTATATTATATAGTCAGAAAGAAAGGGAAGATGATGTGACACTAAGGTAGTAAGATGAAGATAAAGAAGATTTAGGGGAATAGAAAACCATACCATTTACCCTAAACCAAATTAACTAAACTGTTCACTACCAAAACCTATTAATCACCGGAATCTAAAAGCCAAAATATCAATTATAAGTTTGGGTTTGACTCATAACCAAACCAAATCAATCAATATTCAAATACTTAGCCAGACTGTGATATGCTCTCGTGTGGTGTTCCCATAAAATCATAAATAATTCCTAAAGTAAATCCAATATGGCTTGCATTTTATATTTTGTAACCTGAGATCAAGACATAGCATAAGCCGAGAAAAACGGGCTTCCCACCCACAACACAATTGAATAATCCAATTAATCATGATTCTATTATTACGCAACTAACTTAGAACTTTAATATAAACAACTCAATATTTCATAGTTTATCATGTTCTTGTTAGTTTCAAAGCTTATAAGTTGATCAACAATTCAAATATGTTACCTAAATGGTATCAAATTTGTTACTATTTGATACCATTTAGGTAACATATTTGTTACTAACAAGACAATCTTCATATACCACATACGAGACTTTACACTAAATCTGATCATATTAGTAACTCTTTAAGAGTGTTGATTTATGAAAAATAAATATATTGTGATTTAAAAAAAAAATCAAAATACATTACTTAATATTTATAACTATGCTACCGAGTCAACTTAACTCTACTGTAGTATTATACCATATTAGTAAGTAATTGTTTAATCGTATCTTTGTGATTTAAAACATCATCCTTATTAATATTTCATCTGGATTAATATGTATAAGAATAAAATAGTACACAGATGTCTTTGCTAAAGATTCCAAATTTATCATGGACGACAAAGAGTAATATATGACTGATTTTTGGGATTTTTATGTATAAACTATAACTTTAATTAATCTATATAGTATACACACATACAATACATACATCTCATACGATCTTAATTTTTTTTCTTTCCAAAACCTTGTATCTTTTATTAAGTTAAGAGTTGTAAGAAATTGTATTTTTTTTAAAGGTTAATTTCTTTTAAATCATGTAGTCTGTGAGACTTGAACCCAAGACTTTCCATTTTAAAGGTTTTGCCTTTGTCAATGGACCACCACATGTAAGAAATTGTATGCCTACATTTTTGGTTTACGTAAGTGTAAACAAAGTTGTGTAATTAAATTCCCCGTCAAAATTAAGTAAATAAAAAATAGGAGAAAAACCGGATAAAAAGAGATTTGAAAGCAAGTGTAGACAGAAGCAAAGAATTGTACAAACCACCACACCAAACGTGAACATAGAGGGTGTTTGGGATTGAGTTTGGAAATGTAAAAGTGCTTTTGGTCAAAAGTGCTTATTGGCTTATGGCTTTTTGAAAAGGAGTTTTTAAAAAAAGTGTTTGGATTAGCTTTTCGGATGAGAAGCGTCAAAAAGTTAATAAATTGTTGTTTTTTTAAGTGTTTCGCTTAACTTATTGTGAATATTGGTTGTATGAGTGGTAAATTTGTAATTTTTTTCCAAAAGTCAAAAGCCAAAAGCCAAAAGCCAGGATTTCTAACTTTTCAAAAACAACTTTTCCACCCTTAAAAGCCAAAAGCCAAAAGTCAAAACAGAAAGTGCTTTTGGGTTACACAAACAGCTTATTGACTTATTGGCTTTTTGGAAAAGCCAATAAGTCAATAAGTTGTTTTCAAACTCAATCCCAAACACCCTCATATTGGTTCAGCATAACAAAAATATATATAACAACACAAACTAGGTCAAGTTACTTTTCAAATTTATTGCTCTATTAATAGTAAGGATAATGTTTTTTGTTTACTTTACACTAATGTAATTTTTTGCATATAGGTTTTTTTTTTTTTTTTATAATATCCGTATAACAAAAAAATATAAATAAAAAACATTATATGGGAATCTCATGAATTCTTTCAACTCAAACAAATTCTCAACAGATTCATTTCATGTTTATAAGTGTATGTGTGGATTTAAATAAAAATCATCGAGAATTAATTGTTATAGCAGTTTGTCAAATGCGTTCGTGCTCAAGTTTCGATTAAAGTATCAGAGCCTTTTTAACACCAAATTATCACACGTCTATTTTCTTTTTCGACCTTTCTAAATCTATGTTTTTTTTTATTATAAAATTCATTGATAAAAAAAAGGGTAAATTACATAAGGATGGTAGGTAGGCGGGCAACAAGCTGCGCCGCCACCCCTTTTTGAATAGAAAATCCTAATCTGCTAAAAACAAAACCCTATTTATAAATCAAAGTAAAATAAATATAATTGAAATGAAAATCGATCAAGAACAGTTTAATCAAATTATTTACATATTTGACCTGCAGAACCCCCCCCCCCCCCCCCCCCAACAAAAAAAAAAAAAAAATGATCTAAAACAAAATCGAACGAGTTGGATCTAAATTGGACTTGTTAATGGACCTCTTTTCCTCACACATCTATACCAATTCATAAATATATATATATATATATATATATATATATATATATATATATATCTAATTATGAACCTGTTCTTTTATGTTTTAACTTCCTTAATGTTTAAGAAGCGTTGTGGTTTGAAATCTAAACTTGATTGTGTTTAGATCATTAGTGTTTGAAACTCTTAATTGTTTCTACAGTTTAATGTAAATAATTGATAATTCGGTAGGTATTTGTCCGGTTTTTAAACATTCTAATGTAAATAATTTAAATATGTTTGATTAATTTAAAATTAATGAAAATTTGAGTAAAAGGATAGGAAAAAAATAGTCGATTATGGTGTCATATTTTATCTCTTTAATTGACATGTGAATACTGGTTAAAAAGCAGTCTAGCTCTGATTTTTCTTTTGATTAAAAAGTGTGATGTGTAATAGGTGATAAACTTAATTGTTATATTGTTTAAGCATATGACAAACCGAACATTGGGATGGAGAAAATATATAAAAAAAAGGATAGTGGTTTTTGAATGACACTTTGTAAGTAGATCTCAACACTAAATATTCCTATACAAAACACTCTTTTGACCAAGCTTTTCACTTTGTAGCTTTGTTTTTAATGTGTTAATATAATTATTTTCGATTACAAATATGTGAAATAGTAAACACAGTTAAAGTGTTTCTCATTGTCTTTGTGGTAATGTCTTTTCTTGTTTTTTTTAATTAACTTGGATGTTCTTTTGGATTCGCTTGATCACTAATGGAATATTATTACATCGATAACACCGATCGTACAAAAAAATTCTTTAATCTTTTGCCACAAAGCCATTCTTCATTTAGAAAGCTTAAAGTTAAAAGATTTTAGCTTCAATATTTAATGAAATATTTTGTTAGTAAAAAAAAAAAATCTTTTAATTATTTAAGTTTATACATTTCTAGACTAGGGTCAAACGGGTCTTCCACAACAATAATTCATCTCCCGGGGTAAGGATTTGTCTTTGGTAGACTAGGGTTCGCAATTCAGAAAGAGGTGGCGACACAACTTGTTGCCCGTCTACCTTATATTGTGATGTAACTTTCGTATTTCGTTTTAATGAAATATTTTGTTAGTAAAAAAAATCTTTTAATTATTTAAGTTTATACATTTATTACATAAAATACTAATGAAACCGATTTAGTTTTCACCACATGCTCCTTATCTCATGTTCTTCTCCAAACCTACTTTCTTTTTAGCGGCTAGCTCACGCACTCTATAAGCTTACTATTGACTATACATGAATGACGCAAAGCGAAAACAATAAAAACAATATAATAATTTCTCAAAGAAAGTTGAATAATTTTTGAATGAAAAATACGATACACGCGGGACCCTTTTATATAGATTTTTCTAAGTTTGACAGATCTTGCCAAATATTCGAAATTACAAATTGACGAAAACAAATTATAATTCAAAGCATAAATAAAGATGTAAATCATGCTAATAATTTGATTGGGGAGTTCTTTATTGACAAAATCAGGGCTTTAAATCAAGGAATTCGGATATGACAGTTCGTCCAAACCACCTACGATTGTTTGCCATGTGATCTGGCTTGTTGAGATCTTTCCTTCACCCACTCTTGGACCTCGTAACTCCAATTGTAGCTCAAATTACATCCGTTTAATGTTTGAGCCTTTTCTGCCTTGCTTCCCTTTATCATCTAGTCCATGTAAGCATTTGCCATCTATTGGACCCGCTCCTCATCAATTAATGTCATTGATTGGACTAAAACTCTTAACCATGTGAGAAGGAACATAATTTCTACAAACATTAATACCATTAGACTACACCTCATTTGCTCTTTAAAACTAGAAAAATGAATGACCGAATAGTCCTTGTGCTTTAACCAATTTTTAAACCTTTAGTTCCTAACATTGTTGTTTAACATGTTATATTAAATTCTTGTTTCATGTTGTTTAACGTGTTGTTACTCGGATAATCCCTACATTGGATAATCATTAAATTTTCTAGTTAAGTGTGACACCCGGCAAATTCTGGTTAACAACGTTGTCTAGATGAAAGTCTACCTTAGCGAGTCACGCGTATATTGTACTTAACTGGGTTAGTTAAGTCGGGTTATAGTTCGGGAACTATTGGTTTAGTCTAGAGGATCATTGGATGTTGGTCTAGAGGTTCATTAGATGTCGGTCCTTAACCAAGTGTACAAACGGTGACGATCGGTAGGATCGTCAGGGCATACGGAACATACGAGTCTCGAGTCCCGGGAATTGGTGAACGAGTGTAAATATGTGTATTTACTTGTGTTATGTGTTTACAATCATTATGTGACTTGTCGGTACATTAATATGTGTTAACATATGTTAAAACGGGGTTTAACGCGCAAAACACACGAAACAGGCCCATATAGGCGATCAGGATAGCCCAATCGCCTATATGTGGTGCGACTGGGGGTCATGTGGTGCGACTGGGGACTGATCGCATGACTGTTCATGCGATTAGGCCCGATCGCATGAACTTATACGCGATTAGGCTTCCTGATCGCGTGTAAAGCTGCATAATCGCATGTTACGTGCTGGACGACTAAAAACGACTATAAATACCATACTTGACCTCATAAACTTCATTATAAAAACCCTAGTCGTCCCATAACCCGCCCCAACACATAAACAACCTCTGGAAGGCGATTTTTGATCAAAACACAAGGTTTCAAGCTTGAATCATCATTCTTTCATAATCCCAAGGTTTGGTTTTCATCCACAAATCTTTATAAACGTTTTTAATCAATCCCTAATGGTCCAGACCTGTTCTTAAACGAAAAAGCTTTCTGAAAATCATTAATAAGGGTTGTTAATCGGATTATAACTAATATACATGCGTTATGGGTGTGTATGATTAGAAAGCTAGGATTTTTATGATTCATGATGATGGATTGATATGTTATTTTGTTAGATCAGAATTGATATTGATAGTATGATGATAGAAATCTGAGTAATTGACTATTAGGGTTATTGTTATGCATGTTAGTATGATGATTGCATGCTATGTGTATGGTGTTTGGATTACTTGGTTGCATGCAGGACTGATTATACGAGGTTAAACGAAGGATTTTGGTTGAAACATGTTTAGGATAGTGTTTGGGATGATATTGGGTAGTTACACACGTTCTGGATCTGATTTGGAGCGTTAAACGCGCGAAAAACTGGAACAGCAAGGTTACAGGCGATTAGCATTGCTAATCGCCAGTTTTACATGCAATCAGGGCCAAATCGCATGAGTTTTCATGCGATCAGCCCCAAATCGCATGAGTTTTCATGCGATCAGCCCTGATCACGTGAACTTACATGCAATCAGCCCTGATCACGTGAACTTACATGCAATCAGCCCTGATCACGTGAACTTACATGCAATCAGCCCTGATCACGTGAACTTACATGCAATCAGCCCTGATCACGTGAACTTATATGCAATCAGCCCTAATCACATGAACTTATATGCAATCAGTCATAATTGCTAGTTTACGTTTCCTAATCGCGCGTACTACTGTTGTAAGTGTAGATTAGCATTCCGAGACCCGATTGGACATGTAGTAACATGCTAGGAACCTCGTAACATATATGATGACTTGGTAACATATGTTTGGATGTAATTCGGTGATACGTGAACTATGTGCTATAACTTGTTGTGCGTTAACGTATGTTAAGTGTGATTGCGTTATTGTATGTTTTGGAGCGTAAACATAACACGGGGAGTCTCGGGTCACCAATGGGATGTCGAGTCTTGTACTTTGGGTCAGTTAAACAGTCACGGTGTTTTCAAACAAACTTGGTTATGGTCTGGACATCTAGGGACTAATTAACCTGCAGGTTATTAGTCTAAGTACTTGTAACTGTCATATGTTAGGTCGCCGCTTACGGGACTAGCATAGCAGCTGGGTTTACTCGGGTTAAGGAGTAACGCAACTTAAGGTGAGTTTACGGCCCCTCTTTTAAACTGGTTTTATACTTTCGGGGGAGAAAACATGTGTTTAAAACGATTATTTGGTAACTACTGTCATACTATGGGTTTCTATTGTGTACTACACGATCTTTGGAAGTCCCGGGGGGAACCATGAATGTGCGGGTTTGCACAACGGGGAAATGTGAATAGCGCTATTGGGAGTGACCAACCCCGCTCGTCGACTTGGAGGGTCGGCGGGTGCATATTGTCTCAAACAGGAACAACAGGAACAACATCGGGCATACTTTTGGTATTCGCGTTAGTAATGGTTTTCCAATCGTGGTAGTAACAAAACGTACGCCTAGCTAGCGTATACTGGTTTTCGATTTATTATAGTATGGACAGGTGGACTTGGTACTTGGATACAAAACCTGTAAACTCACCAGCATTTTTGTGCTGACGTAAACTTTTACATGTTTTCTCAGGTCGCTAAGGTAGCACGACTGGACTAGGACGCACGCGTCTGCACGGCGTCTATCTAGGGTTGCATGGTCTTTTGAACGTTGAACTATTATTTCATTGTTGAGATACTGTTTTTGAATAAGCTTCCGCTGTAAACGGGATTTTAAACTATGTTTTGAAATTGCATTTATATTCATTTAGACTTGTTTATTGTGATCGTTGGTTTGGATCCTGGTTTGTCATGCGCCTCGCGGTAAAACTCCGCAAGTGGATTTTGAGGGTGTGACAGATTGGTATCAGAGCCAATGGTTATAGTGAACTAGGACTGCATGTAGAGTCTAGTCTATAGCCGAGTCGCACACACTAGACGATCACATGGTACTAAACGTTATAGTGGTTTACGTATGGTTTTGTCGGGGTGTCTCTAAATCGTTGGTCTTTCTACGTTACATCATCCGTTCTATCTTAGGCTGGGTTACTTGTTTTCTAGGCAATGTAGTCTATTGGGGTAACTCGTGTGCTCTTGAGATTTGTCCAAGGCTCGGACATCTCCCTTTCGCCCTCCAGTAGAAACACTTGTCATAAACTACCGTAGTATTACGGTGTGTAGCTAAGAGTCTATGTTCGGTGATTTGAACTTTGAACTAGGAGAACACTGGGAGGACCATGTAGAGCGGTTTATCATTTTGGGTGCACACAAAATCATAAACCGAAATGCATGGAAGCCCTAGTGAGCTCTGGGTTTGAGGGGATAGTCCTGGATTGGATCTAGCTTTGATCTTGTGAACATTAGTGGTTATCTTTAACTGCGAAACTAAATTTTCTCGTTCTTTCTGCCAGAATCATGTCTGGAGTGCGTGGAGGACGTGGAGGTGGTCGCAATTAGGGGCGGCAATTATTGACACGATCCGAAAACCGACCCGAACCCGACACGAAAAAAAATAGATTTGGGTCAACTAACACGACCCGTATAAAAAAACGGGTCGGGTTCGGGTCAACTAACATGACCCGTTTAAAAAAACGGGTTGGGTTCGGGTTGACACATATATAAAATGGGTTGACCCGTTAACCCGTTTAAGTATTTAGAAAAAAAAATCTATTATATTTTTATTTTTCCTTTATCATTTCTATTTACATGGTTAGTTATAATTGTGTTATTTTTAGCACACTATATTATTTATTTGTCACACTTATATACTCACCATTAAACACTTTATTGATAACCCGTTTACAACCCAACAACCCGCTTATAACTAATGAACATGTATTACTCATTTAAAAATATGGGTTAAACGGGTCGTCTTCGGGTTGACCCGGATTTTATGTGGGTCGGGTTAGGGTTGAAATATTTGACACGAATAATAATATGGGTCGGGTTCGGGTTGCACATTTCAACCCATCAACCCGCCAACCCGCAACCCGTAAACCCGCCAACCCATCAACCCGACACGATTGACACCCCTAGTCGCAATGGTGGACGTGGTGGTGGTCGCGGTGGTGCTGGTGGTCGTGGTGGAGGTATTAACCTATCACAGGCTGATCTGAACAACTTGCTCCAAGCTGCCTTTCAGTTAGGGCACAACGGTGGTGGTAAGTTGATATATCCGTTTTCTTTGCCTCATTGGTGAACCTTGCTTACGTTATTCGTGGTTTCTCATACGTTTCATTTCAGGTGGTCCTGTTGACCCACCCCCACCCATGTGCACCTACAAGATGTTCCGGGACTGTAAGCCCCAGGAATTCTCTGGCACTGAGGGTGCGGTTAGCTTGCTTAGGTGGTTGGAGAAAGTGGAGTCAGTATTTCTGATGTGTAACTGTCTCCCAGAAGATCGGGTAAAGTATTCTGCTGCGTTATTTCAGGACGTGGCATTGACTTGGTGGAATGGCATCACCCAGAACATGGGTATTGGGGAGGCATATGCTATGCCATGGGAGAATTTTGTGCAGTTGCTAAAGATTGTCGGGCTACACTTCCATCGACTCAGGCTCCGACTAACGGCTCAGCTCCGACTACTCAGGGGACTACAGGGAAACAAGGATGCTACAACTGTGGTGACACTGGGCATTACAAGAAGGATTGCCCAAAACTGAAGCAGGGTGGGAACAACGGGAATGGGAACAACGGGGGCGGCGGCAGAAATGCACGTGCCTTCGTCATTGGAGCCGCTGAGGCTAGACAGGACCCTGACACAGTCACCGGTACGTTTCTTCTTGATAATCGTTCTGTTAGTGTGTTATTTGATTCTGGTGCCGACAAGAGTTTTGTATCCATGGATGTTAGTCGACTGCTAGATGTTGTACCCGTACCATTAGAGACCAAGTATATTATTGAGTTGGCTGACGGGAAAACGATTGAAGCTACTAGTGTCCTTCGGGAGTGTCAATTAGAGTTGTCGGGTTTATCGTTCCCCATCGACCTTATGCCGGTACCGTTGGGTAGTTTTGACGTTGTAGTAGGAATGGATTGGTTATCTTTGTATCGCGCGGAGATCGTCTGTTACGATAAAGTTATTCGGATTCCTCTCCCTGATGGAGAATTCCTTTCTGTGTACGGTATCAAGGGTGGTGTTCCGCTAAACATCATGTCAAGTATGAAAGCCCTTAAGTGTCTTCGAAAGGGTTATCCAGCCGTTTTGGCGCTTTTATCTGTTTCCTCTGGTGATGAAAAGAAGATCGACGACATTCCGGTGGTACGCGAGTTTCCTGATGTTTTTCCCGATGATTTATCTGGTCTTCCTCCTCATCGTCAAGTCGAGTTCGGTATTGATCTTGTACCAGGGGCTGCTCCTATTGCTCGGGCCCCCTACCGTCTTGCACCTCCCGAGATGCAGGAATTGTCTAGTCAGTTACAGGAACTCTTGGACAAGGGTTTCATCCGACCAAGTTCTTCCCCTTGGGGAGCCCCGATTTTATTTGTTAAGAAGAAGGATGGAAGTTTCCGATTGTGTGTAGACTACAGAGAACTGAACAAATTGACCGTCAAGAACCGTTATCCTCTTCCACGTATTGATGATCTATTCGACCAGCTTCAGGGTTCTAGTTATTATTCCAAGATCGACTTGAGGTCCGGTTATCACCAGCTGCGCGTCAGGGAGGCTGACGTTGCCAAGACTGCTTTTCGAACACGTTATGGCCATTTCGAATTCTTGGTCATGCCTTTCGGTCTCACGAACGCACCGGCGGTTTTCATGGACTTGATGAACCGCGTCTGTAAACCATATCTGGACAAATTCGTCATTGTATTTATTGATGACATTCTGATCTACTCCAAGAACGAGACCGAACACGGGGAACATCTGCGGTTAGTTTTGGAACTCTTGCGACGGGAACAACTTTACGCTAAGTTCTCAAAGTGTGACTTTTGGTTACGCGAAGTTCAATTCCTAGGACATGTGGTTAATGAACTAGGAATTCATGTCGATCCAGCTAAGATCGAAGCAATCAAGGACTGGGGAGCACCAAAGACGCCAACTGAGGTGCGGCAATTCCTAGGCCTTGCAGGCTACTATCGTCGTTTCATTCAGGGGTTCTCGAAGATTGCTCAACCCCTCACCACTCTCACGCAGAAGGATAGGAAATTCGACTGGGGTGAATCACAAGAGTCAGCGTTTGAAGAACTGAAGTCTAAACTGTGTTCGGCTCCTATTTTGTCTTTACCTGAAGGTCCTGATGATTTTGTTGTTTACTGTGATGCTTCCCATTCATGGTCTCGGTTGCGTGTTGATGCAACGCGAGAAAGTGATCGCGTATGCTTCTCGTCAACTCAAGGTGCACGAGAAGAACTACACCACCCATGACTTGGAGTTGGGTGCCGTGGTTTTCGCGTTGAAAATTTGGAGACATTACTTGTACGGTACCAAATGCACCATCTACACCGATCACAAGAGTCTCCAACACATTTTCGACCAACAACATTTGAACATACGGCAGCGTCGTTGGATTGAACTTTTGAACGACTATGATTGTGCTATAAAGTACCATCCTGGCAAGGCGAATGTTGTAGCAGACGCCTTGAGCAGGAAGGAATCAACTAAACCTCGTCGCGTTCGGGCGTTGCAGCTCACCATTCATTCACCGTTACCTGATCAACTCCGTTCTGCCCAGCTAGAAGCTTTGAAGGAGGAAAACCTTAAAGCTGAAACGATGCACGGTGCCGACAAGCACCTAGAGCGAAGGCCTGATGGCCTGCACTATTTCGCAGAACGTATATGGGTTCCTTTATTCGGGGGACTACGGGAGCTTGTCCTTGATGAGGCTCATAAGTCCCGGTATTCTATTCATCCTGGTTCGGATAAGATGTACCAAGACCTGAAGGTGCTTTACTGGTGGCCAAACATGAGGTCGGACATAGCCTCATACGTGAGCAAATGCTTGACCTGTGCTAAGGTCAAGGTGGAGTACCAGAAACCGTCGGGTCTCTTGCAACAACCTGAAATTCCGGAATGGAAATGGAACGGATTACTATGGATTTTGTCACACAACTTCCTAAGTCACCAAGCGGGAATGACAAGATATGGGTGATTGTCGATCGATTGACGAAATCAGCTCATTTTCTTGCTATTAAGGAGACCGACACCATGGATCGTTTGGCTCGTCTTTACTTGAAAGAAGTTGTTTCTAAGCACGGGGTACCAGTTTCTATTATCTCGGATCGTGACTCCCATTTTACTTCTCACTTCTGGAAGTCTTTGCACAAGGCTTTGGGTACCCAACTAGACATGAGTACGGCTTATCATCCACAGACTGACGGTCAGAGTGAGCGCCACGATTCAAACTTTAGAAGACATGCTGCGGGCATGTGTGATCGATTTTGGAAAGGGTTGGGAAGCTCATCTACCGTTAGTAGAATTCTCGTACAATAACAGTTATCACACGAGCATCAAGGCTGCTCCGTTCGAAGCACTGTACGGACGGAAATGCCGTTCTCCTCTTTGTTGGGCTGAAGTGGGTGAGAGTCAACTCACTGGGCCTGAACTAGTGTACGAAACTTCGGAAAAGATCGTACAGATTCGTAATCGGTTGGCGGCGGCACGGGACCGGCAAAAGAGTTATGCTGATCAGCGTCGCAAACCACTGGAATTCCAAGTCAATGACAAGGTACTTCTAAAAGTCTCACCGTGGAAGGGCGTCATACGCTTTGGGAAGCGTGGCAAACTCAACCCACGGTATGTCGGACCATTTACGATCCTGGAACGGATTGGGCCGGTGGCATATCGTCTTGATTTACCGACGGAGCTCGGTAACGTACATAACGTCTTTCACGTGTCAAACTTGAAGAAGTGTCTGGCTGACGAGTCTCTCATCGTTCCACTAGAAGAGATCAAGGTTGATGATCGTCTTCGGATTGTGGAAGAACCTGTGGAGATCCTTGATTACAAGATTCGTAGCCTGCGTCACAGCAAGATTCGTATCGTTAAGGTTCGGTGGAACTCGAACCGGGGACCGGAATATACGTGGGAACGGGAGGATCAGATGAAGTCTAAATATCCTCATCTTTTTCCTAAGGAAGCGTTCGAGTCGAGACATGTCTCTTCGGCAGCTGAATGAATCTCGGGCGAGATTCCTTTTAACGTGGGGATGATGTGACAACTCGGGTAAATCTCTCTTTTGGTTTCTATTTTTTTTGTTTGTTTCCTTCGTTATTTCTTTTGTCCTTTTGGTACTTGTGCAATTTTCGGGACGAAAATTCTTTTAACGTGGGGATGATGTGACACCCGGCAAATTCTGGTTAACAACGTTGTCTAGATGAAAGTCTACCTTAGCGAGTCACGCGTATATTGTACTTAACTGGGTTAGTTAAGTCGGGTTATAGTTCGGGAACTATTGGTTTAGTCTAGAGGATCATTGGATGTTGGTCTAGAGGTTCATTAGATGTCGGTCCTTAACCAAGTGTACAAACGGTGACGATCGGTAGGATCGTCAGGGCATACGGAACATACGAGTCTCGAGTCCCGGGAATTGGTGAACGAGTGTAAATATGTGTATTTACTTGTGTTATGTGTTTACAATCATTATGTGACTTGTCGGTACATTAATATGTGTTAACATATGTTAAAACGGGGTTTAACGCGCAAAAACACACGAAACAGGCCCATATAGGCGATCAGGATAGCCCAATCGCCTATATGTGGTGCGACTGGGGGTCATGTGGTGCGACTGGGGACTGATCGCATGACTGTTCATGCGATTAGGCCCCGATCGCATGAACTTATACGCGATTAGGCTTCCTGATCGCGTGTAAAGCTGCATAATCGCATGTTACGTGCTGGACGACTAAAAACGACTATAAATACCATACTTGACCTCATAAACTTCATTATACAAACCCTAGTCGTCCCATAACCCGCCCCAACACATAAACAACCTCTGGAAGGCGATTTTTGATCAAAACACAAGGTTTCAAGCTTGAATCATCATTCTTTCATAATCCCAAGGTTTGGTTTTCATCCACAAATATTTATAAACGTTTTTAATCAATCCCTAATGGTCCAGACCTGTTCTTAAACGAAAAAGCTTTCTGAAAATCATTAATAAGGGTTGTTAATCGGATTATAACTAATATACATGCGTTATGGGTGTGTATGATTAGAAAGCTAGGATTTTTATGATTCATGATGATGGATTGATATGTTATTTTGTTAGATCAGAATTGATATTGATAGTATGATGATAGAAATCTGAGTAATTGACTATTAGGGTTATTGTTATGCATGTTAGTATGATGATTGCATGCTATGTGTATGGTGTTTGGATTACTTGGTTGCATGCAGGACTGATTATACGAGGTTAAACGAAGGATTTTGGTTGAAACATGTTTAGGATAGTGTTTGGGATGATATTGGGTAGTTACACACGTTCTGGATCTGATTTGGAGCGTTAAACGCGCGAAAAACTGGAACAGCAAGGTTACAGGCGATTAGCATTGCTAATCGCCAGTTTTACATGCAATCAGGGCCAAATCGCATGAGTTTTCATGCGATCAGCCCCAAATCGCATGAGTTTTCATGCGATCAGCCCTGATCACGTGAACTTACATGCAATCAGCCCTGATCACGTGAACTTACATGCAATCAGCCCTGATCACGTGAACTTACATGCAATCAGCCCTGATCACGTGAACTTACATGCAATCAGCCCTGATCACGTGAACTTATATGCAATCAGCCCTAATCACATGAACTTATATGCAATCAGTCATAATTGCTAGTTTACGTTTCCTAATCGCGCGTACTACTGTTGTAAGTGTAGATTAGCATTCCGAGACCCGATTGGACATGTAGTAACATGCTAGGAACCTCGTAACATATATGATGACTTGGTAACATATGTTTGGATGTAATTCGGTGATACGTGAACTATGTGCTATAACTTGTTGTGCGTTAACGTATGTTAAGTGTGATTGCGTTATTGTATGTTTTGGAGCGTAAACATAACACGGGGAGTCTCGGGTCACCAATGGGATGTCGAGTCTTGTACTTTGGGTCAGTTAAACAGTCACGGTGTTTTCAAACAAACTTGGTTATGGTCTGGACATCTAGGGACTAATTAACCTGCAGGTTATTAGTCTAAGTACTTGTAACTGTCATATGTTAGGTCGCCGCTTACGGGACTAGCATAGCAGCTGGGTTTACTCGGGTTAAGGAGTAACGCAACTTAAGGTGAGTTTACGGCCCCTCTTTTAAACTGGTTTTATACTTTCGGGGGAGAAAACATGTGTTAAAACGATTATTTGGTAACTACTGTCATACTATGGGTTTCTATTGTGTACTACACGATCTTTGGAAGTCCCGGGGGGAACCATGAATGTGCGGGTTTGCACAACGGGGAAATGTGAATAGCGCTATTGGGAGTGACCAACCCCGCTCGTCGACTTGGAGGGTCGGCGGGTGCATATTGTCTCAAACAGGAACAACAGGAACAACATCGGGCATACTTTTGGTATTCGCGTTAGTAATGGTTTTCCAATCGTGGTAGTAACAAAACGTACGCCTAGCTAGCGTATACTGGTTTTCGATTTATTATAGTATGGACAGGTGGACTTGGTACTTGGATACAAAACCTGTAAACTCACCAGCATTTTTGTGCTGACGTAAACTTTTACATGTTTTCTCAGGTCGCTAAGGTAGCACGACTGGACTAGGACGCACGCGTCTGCACGGCGTCTATCTAGGGTTGCATGGTCTTTTGAACGTTGAACTATTATTTCATTGTTGAGATACTGTTTTTGAATAAGCTTCCGCTGTAAACGGGATTTTAAACTATGTTTTGAAATTGCATTTATATTCATTTAGACTTGTTTATTGTGATCGTTGGTTTGGATCCTGGTTTGTCATGCGCCTCGCGGTAAAACTCCGCAAGTGGATTTTGAGGGTGTGACATTAAGTGTGTGTGAAATGACTTACTTACCCTTAGTAATAAACAAAATAGTTTAATCCATTTCTCGCAACCTAGATTAAAACAAGAAAAACTAGATTAAAACAAAATGAATATAGTTAAAAAGCTTAAAAGTTTGAATAATTTTTTTATAAAAACAAAATAACATAGCCAAATGTCAATCAAATTTAAGTAAAAGCTATAAGGGAGTTTTCTTGAAACAACAATTGGGATGGTCTAAAAAGGGTGTTTTAGTTTATAAATTCTATTTGTAGTCAAATAAAAATTGGATGGTCTAAAAAGTAACGAAAAGCAAAAGGACACCACTTTTCCTTTCTATTCTCTAGTCACTAGTTAATAGTTATATCAATCAAAAATATATTATATTATATGTATTTCATTAAAAATGAATGAAATTATATTTTTATATTTTTTGTCCCCACAAATCTTAGCTCTTTGATGTAATAAAAACACAACCATTTCTCCTTCTCATCTAACAATCCTTTCCTCTTCATCTCTGTCTCTTGATACTAAAACACACAGCTTCTTCCATTATTAATCTCCACTCAGATCAATCTTGTTAAAAAAACACTCAGTTTAATTACACATTGATTGTTTCATTTCAAGGTCTTGTTAATGGCTGATAGCCTGCTATCAAGTTTACTATGTTCAGAAACTAGTGAAGGTATATGTTATGATGACAGTGATGATCACACCATTGTGGACAATGGGTCATGGGGTTACATAAACATTCATAAAAATCAATGCTTTATTAAGAATCTTGAACCAGAGTGCAATTTTCTTGATTTTCCTGTACATAGTGATGCCTCTTTGTTTTTATTGATTGAAAAAGAATGCCAACAGTTTGTTGGTTTTGATTATTTGAAGAAAATAAGAAATGGGAAATTGGATTTGGTTGCAAGACAACAAGCAGTTGACTGGATTAGAAAGGTTTGTGATTTGTTCATCTACATTTATAAAAAAGATCCTTGCTTTGGGCAATCTTGAAGGTGCTAATATTTTTTTTTTATTGATGGTTTTGACTATGATTAGGTTCATGCTCATTACAGTTTTGGACCCTTATGTGCATATTTATCTATCAACTACTTGGACAGATTTCTTGATGCCTATGAATTCCTGTAAGTATTTGTTCAAAACTTTTCTATCTCATTTTTTGCTGTATTTTTTAGAATTAATTTATGTCTAGGCAGTGGCGAATCCAGAAATGATTTCCAGAACCGGAACCCCTTTGGATCCGCCACTGTGTCTAGGTGGTATGACTTTAATGTTCGAGATGCAATTATGTAACTGTCACGTTCCAGTTTCTTGCTGGCCTGGTTTCTATAATTTTTTTTATAGAAGTTTCGCCGTTAAAAAAAAACTACTTTCAGATACCAAGTCAATGTTCATTGATTATGCTTTAAATATTAATTTGCAATTTAATGAACAGAAAGACAAAGATTGGATGATGCAATTACTAGCTGTAGCCTGTTTATCACTTGCATCCAAAATGGAAGAGACTGAAGTACCCCTCATTCTTGATTTACAGGTTCAACATCTTATTTTTCACAATAAAAGTGTTGACCTTTTTTTTGTGGGTCAAAGTAAATTTTTTTCTAGGTTCCATATTGAGAATATGAATGGATTTGCAGGTTTGCGAATCAAGATTCGTATTCGAAGCAAAAACCATTCAAAAAATGGAGCTTCTAGTGTTGTCCACATTAAACTGGAGGATGCAAACAGTGACTCCATTTTCTTTCATTGATGCATTCATTGAGAAGCTTGGTTATGATCAACCAATATCAAGATCTTTAATAATGAGAGCAACCCAACTCATATTATGCTTAATTAATGGTAATTTATAGTTACATTTTGTGTCATTAGATGGTTTATGATACAAAGGGGTAAATGGTAATTTGACAATGCAGGGATTGACTTCTTGGAGTTTAGACCTTCTGAGATTGCAGCAGGAGTGGCAATTTCTTTAGTTGGACAAACAAAAATGTCTGCCCTCTTTCAATATGTACACAAGGTAATGATCATATACTGTTTAGGTTTCTTTTTGTTTTGTTTTTGCATGCTTATTCAGTTATTTGTATTTTAGCTTTGATTAGTTATCATAAGAGATGCAAACTTGTTATTCAGAGTCATTATTCTGGTGATGATTGGGACTCCTTGTTTAAAACTGCTTATCTTTTTTTTTTTTTTTTTTTTATCGGCAAACAACATTTCATTTCACCCAAAAATATTTACAAAGGTGCATCCTAGTAAGGCACTAGTCGCAACCCAATACAATATCGATACACCCATAAAAAAATTAGTTTGGAATAAGCAACTTCAAACCATTTATTTTACTTGTGAATAATCAAATAAGTAGTTTAGATGGGGCGTTTTATACGGATTCAATTTTTTATATCAGACTATACACTATCATTACAATTTTGTAATGTTTTTCACTACAAAACACACAAAGGTTGTTCGGGAACGCAAAATCAGACCCAAGGTCCCCGCCCCTGGTCCAGCGTTTGATATTTTAGCTTTTTGGAAAGATGTAGCAATTACCTACTTCAACTTGTATGTTAGTTATAAAAACGCGTACATGACTTCGAAATTGCCTTTGTTTTAAAAACTAAAAATGACATGTTACTTATAGAAAGAATGTACATTGCCTAATATTTATGTTGATAGTAGGCTTAAAAACTATGTAGCCTTTAAGATTGATGATGATTCTGAACAATAACAATTAATGTTTGCCTTTTTGATATGGGATTTTGCAGGAGAGGATAATTAGATGTGTGGAATTAGTGAATGAGTTGAGTAGTGTTTGTACCAAGAGCAATATAACAAGTGGCACACTGCCACAAAGTCCTATAGGTGTGCTTGAAGCAGCATGTTGTTTGAGTTACAATAATAGTGATGATTCAGGAGTTGAATCAACTACTCCTAAAAGGAGGAGGCTTAATAATAGAATACCCTCTCATTTGGAGCTTTAGATTGTTTTATATAATTAGATGGAAATAAAATGTTTGAATTTTTTATATAATTAGGTGTTTGATGTTCTTTGATATTTTTAAGAGAAAGGGAAAAGGTAGAGCTTTTAAATTTTTTAAGAGAGTGAAGTATAAGAAAAGTATTATACGTTGTTATCATTTTATTATCAAGATAAAAGTGGTGGCGGTGCAGCTTGTTGGCCGTTTACCTTCTGTTTTGATTAGCAAGTTTAAAAAGATAGAAGTTTAAATTGTTTTTGAGTTTTCTATTCTTCGAAAAGATGAAATAAGAACAGGTCATGTAAACAATGTTATCTCTTTTTGCATTCTCACATACAAAGTGTTCAACAAAATCTTGATAGTTATTGACTTTTGCATCAAACATAACTTGTCATAAAATAAATAAATAAATAAATAAATGAGAAACCCAAAATAACCGCATACTCTCGGTATCGTTTAAATTAGGGGTGTTCAGAAAACGATTCGGATTCGAAAAATTCAAAATTTGACTTGGTTCAATTAGATTACCAAGAATTCGATTCGATTATTAAGAATTCGAATTCGATTCAATTCGAATTCGAGTCCGTTAAATCGAATACGAATTTATGATTTAAATTCGATTTGATTTGAAATTCGAATAAAAACTGTATAAATATATTATACACACACACATACACATTATTATATTTACAAATATACACAAAAAAAAAAAAAACTTCTAAATTTTGGTCATAAGAACACATAGTCTCTACAACTTTTACCATAACCATATTTTACATATTTATATTTTACATCAAATAATTCTAACAAACTATACTCTCTACTATTTAAGTATTCCCATATTTGACATATTGTTGTTTATCAATTTTGTAGATTGTATTTTATATATTAAAAATAATGAATTGTATTAGTTTTAAAACTAAAAGTAAAACAATTTATTATTTATGGTAAATTTGAACTAAATCAAATTTATTCGAATTCGAGTTTCTTATTCGAATCGAATACGAATCGAATAAATTGAGTTCTAAGCGAATACGAATCGAATAAGAATTCAGGTAAAAATATTAAATATTCGAGAAATTCGATTCGAATAATTTGAAAATTCATTATTCAATTCGTTGAACACCCCTAGTTTAAACATAATCTTTAACGAAGCGAATATTTATTATCATTTGTGTCTTCAAAATTAATTATTCTAGAAAAATACATCATCATCATCATCATACTCAGTTAATCTCACCTATGGCAAAGCTAAGGTAGAGTCTGAGGAGGATAAGATGTAGACAACCTTACCTCTACCCTAAAAAATAGAGAGGCTGCTTCCAGTGAGACCCCCGGCTCGATGTGCTTTGGTATCAAACCTTGGACATAAGGCACAAAACACTTAACAATCGGGACAAACCCGATCGGTGCATGTACCCCTTTGTCTTTTGGCTATCCATGCCACCACATGATGCATGATTAACCGTCCGTCGTTTTTAACGTTATTTTCACGAAATTAGTAAAATAACGTTAAAACTAGTGCAACTTTACTTTTGCCCCTCAAAGGCCACACATATATACATGCACACATATCCACGTTAATCACATATAATATGTCATATCACATAACTTTTGCTATGAAGGAAAACAAATAATCACGATTTAACATGACTTTTATTTTGGACTCATTGTCACATCTAAATTTTGAATGGTGTGAATTCAACTTCTAATTATATCTTTATGTATCTCTAGAGTCTAGCGCTTTGCTAGTGATAAAAGCAGCTCAATATATGTGGGAAATTTAGGTGAAAATGAATATTTTCATATATATAAAAAATGAGTTTTTCCTAACTTTGAACTAAAATATATATTTGACACCGATGTTTATCTGTATATATCTTCGTAGTTTTGTATTCTATGCTGTGAGAGCTTTACAACAAATTAAACCGTGTCCAAAATGAAGCTAAAATGAATAAGATATCGATGCTTAAAGATTGGTAAATAAAATTATCAATGCTGAAAAATTGGAAGTGAAATGGGCAAGTAGAATTTGTCCCATATTGGTGGAGAGAAAAAACTTGAAGTGGTATTACATTGAGAACTCTCTTTATATATTTTCCATGCAAGCACACACTAGTGAAGTCGCAGCGCACCCTAACTCGCACACGTGCGCATGGCGTGGCGATGGGTGCAGGGTGGCGCTTTGATGGCGCACTTTGCACACTCGCGTCACCGAGAGCCACCTTAGCATTTTAGCATTTAAGAGGTTCAATGCAATTTAATTTTTCGTTTTAATGCTTGACCGTTTTGAGCAGTTTTCTCCACTATGAAACCAATGAAACCCTTGGTTTGGTGATAGACCAGAAACACAGAAAAACTCTTTGAACCTTTTTCCAGCAACTTCTCTAATCCTCTTTTTGTTTTCAAGGTACCGTTCGGGTTTTAAAGGCAACTCCGGCAGTACTACTGCACCGACTGTTTTACCCTGATGAACAAAACGATCTCTTGTAACAGACTCGAAATTTGTTTTAAGGAACATGTGTACAATACAATCCTCAGCCACATCAACATTCTGCTTCTACTCCTTTTTTGTATTTGTTTATTTCAGTTGTAATGTGTATCATATTTTACTGCTTTTACTTTTATTTTTGGATTGTAATCGTAATAAAACTTCGTAATAAAACTGTTTATTTTATTTTATACGCGAACGGTTCCTACAATATAACACATATATAACTTTTGTAAATCTTGAATGAATCGAGTCAAGTCAAACTTTGTTTTATTAACTTAAGAAAACTTGAGTTCGGCTTCTTTCGAGTTTTATGTCTAAAGTTTAAGCTTGGTAACTTTTTAGACTTTAGCTTGAGTTCGTTGCATAGCCATCTTGCCTTGCATTCCATGATTGTCCCTAGGGGTGCAAACGAGCCGAGCAGCTCCCAAGCTATTCGAGCTCGGCTCGGTAAAAAGCTCGAAACGAGCCGAGCCTTATCGAGCTCGTGCCAAGCTTGAGCTTAAAACAAAGCTCGTTTATTAATCGAGACCGAGCTTGAGCCTGACATGTGAAGCTCGTCAGGTTCGTCGAGCCTTGGTGCAATATTAGTTTCATTAATATTAATATATAATAATATTTACCCGTTCATTTAAGCTTGTTTACCTAACGAGTCCGAGCCCTCATAAGTTTTTCAAGCTTGGGCTCGGCCCAGCTCGTTTGCACCCTAATTGTCACCCCAGTGGTCGGGAACCAGCCAATCAATGCAGCTTATGATCAAGGTCACATGTTTCATCCCGCCTTGGACTAATCTGGAGAGCGGAAACACCTCTTGAGCAGTGGTGTCGGGTAGACACGATTAGGCAGGTACACTTTATAAACCCAAGCAAATGCGTTCATCATTGATATCCTAGATGGCCAGTAACCCAAATGTTCAAGTACAAACCCTAGTAAAATAAGACCTTAGAACATTTGGCCCGTGACACTTCCCCTCAACCATTTCATGCACGTCTTTGTGCATGTTCACAATCTCATACTTGCGCACACGCCAAAACACAGTACATCTTAAACCCCTAAGATTAAAAATAATTCACTTTAGTAAGGACGCTTGTTCATTCAGCAGACAATGATCTTCTGCCGGATCAGTTCAGGGGGGTTATATTAGATGTTTTAGGTGGTGCCGATGTTCGTTGGTAGGCTTCAGGTTTAGGACCTAAAAGAGGTTAGCAGTTTGTACCGTTTGCGACACTACTAGTCGTAGGTTGTTGAATACAGACACAAAGGTCTTCAACTAACACTGAAATTAGGGCATGGATCATGATCCCATACTAGCGGCTTACAAAAGCCTTCCTCGAAGTGCCCCAAATTTTGGCCTTTCCGATGGTTTAAGATCTTTTGATAAGCTATATTTCAAAGTACCCGTGGATCGACCTGCTCTTATACCGCTTTATCACGAGGGTCATCTCTTGAGGCCCTAAGTGGCACCTCCGTTACCCTAGAACCAACCATTTCATCCCGCTTATATAATGGCCACTAGTGCCATCCAGCATTGGACTCATTTAGAGGGAGCGATGACAACTCTCGACCGGTGATGCATTCGTCGGATACACGCGTACACTTCACAGTCCGCTTAGGTCATTCATGATGAAGTCGTCATCCAAGTACTAACCCTAGCAAATGCGACTTTCTAACACTTGGTCTGTAAGACTCAGCTCGTTTCACTGTGAGCTTTTAGCAAGTCAATCTTAAGTTACTCAATTGGTTTGGTTTGTTCACTCCAATCATCACATACAATAATACATAGTTCAGTTTAACGTGTACTCCATTCATCATCGAACAACACATATATTCACTAGGAAATACAATGTAATCTATAATTCCTTTTACAATTAATTAATTCACGGATAATAAATTCTTCTGATAAATGATGTCTCGTTTGATAAACTTTGAAAGCTCGTATATCATCAAAGACGACTCTATGATCTTTAAATTGAAGAGTGAAAAACATATATAATACAAGAATTGACTATACTTTTTACGATACATTGTTTTCATGATTTTTTTTTTATCATTAATATAAAAAGACAAAAACAGGGAAATGTTATAAATGCAAATGTAAGAAATCTTTAGAGAATCTGCACGAAATTGAATGTTTCTATGAATTGTAACTTGTTTTAATTTATTCACGGACAGCGGATGAAATGAAACAATTCTAAGTTTAAAGTTTTTACACAAACAAACATATCTTCTTGGCTTTGGATGCTTGTTTTCGTCTTAAATTTATCTTTTGCCCCATTTTTTGTTGTTGGATAAAATGTCAAAGTATAAAGACAATTACAAGGTCAGACAAAGTTCAAGGTCCTCAGAGTTTATTTCTTATAAGCTTAGGGACTAAAGTTGCCAATTCAGTAGTTGAGTTTGTTAAAGTTCGTTATGAGCTAATTAGGGCTTGTAACTATTATAAATAAGGGATATGCTTATCCAACTGTAATTCTTTTCTTTCTTGTTTCGTTCATTCAATTCGTTTCTTGTATTTGTTCTTAAGCATTCGATTAATAAGAATTGGCTTGTTTGATCTTTGATTACATTGTTCTTGGTGTTTGATTTACAACAATTGGTATCAGAGCCAGGTTGGCTCGATTCAAGAACGTGTGGGGTTAATCAGTAGTCTGATTGCAAAGATGGTTTCAACAAAGTTCGAATTAGAAAAATTCGATGGAAGAAACGATTTCAGTTTATGGAGACTGAAGATGAGAGCACTGTTGGTGAATAATGGTGTGGTAGAGGCGTTGAAGGGAGAAGATAGACTTTCAAACGATCTCAGTGATAAAGAAAAGAAGGAAATCTTAGAGAAGGCACACAGTGCCATAATCCTGAGTCTTGGAGACAGAGTGTTACGAGAAGTGTCGAAGGAGACCTCTGCAGCAGGGTTATGGGCAAAATTGGAAACATTGTATATGACCAAGTCGTTGGCTAATCGGTTATATCTAAAGAAAAGACTCTATACGTTTCAGATGGAGTCTGGTAAATCTTTAGAAGAACATACCGATGAGTTCAACAAATTGGTTCTAGATCTTGAGAACATTGAAGTGGTTTTAGATGAAGAAGATAAGGCAATCCTGTATTTGACTTCTCTGCCAAGTTCGTATGAGAATTTTGTAGATACCCTTATGTATGCAAGAGAAACACTATCTATGGAAGAAGTGCTAGCTGCACTGAATTCCAAAGAACTAAAGAAGAAGGGTGAACACAAAGAAGATGGCAGTGAAGGGTTGATGGTTAGAGGAAGGCCTGAACAAAGAAGTAACAAGACTTTTAAAGGGTCTGGTTCAAGATCTAAATCCAAGTTTAGAAGAAAATGTTATGTGTGCAATTCTGAGAAGCATTTGAAGAGGGATTGTCCTGAGTGGAAAAAGAAGAAGAATGAATCCAACAGCACTAAATCATTCACAAATCATGTTGTTCAGGATGATTTGATGTCTGAAGGTTATGAAAGTGCAGATGTCCTATGTGTATGTGTATGGGATGAAGTGAAAAAGGCTTGGGTAATGGATTCTGGGTGTTCTTTTCACATGACACCTATAAAAGAATTTTTTAGAGAGTTAAAGATGTTGGATCTTGGATCTGTACAATTGGGTGATGACAGACCATGTTTGATTCAAGGAATTGGAACAGTAGTCTTCAAGTTGAAAAATGGCAGTGAAGTCATCTTAAAGAATGTGAGGTATATTCCTAGTTTAAAAAGAAGTCTTTTGTCTTTGGGAACATTTGAAAAAGAGGGATATCATGTTTCTTTAAGGGATGGGAAGGCTAAAGTTATAAAGGGTTCCATGGTTGTTCTATCAGGAACAAGAAAAGAGAACAACATCTATTTGTTAGATGGGGTTGCATCTAATGGAACAGTAGCTGCTGCTGTTTCTGAAACAGTAGATAAAAATGCTTTGATGTGGCATAAAAGATTAGGTCATGTGAGTAGCCAAGGCCTAATGGAGTTAAAGAAACAAAGTATTATAGAAAACTTGAGTAGTTGTGAGATTGGGTTCTGTGAAACTTGTATAATGGGTAAGCATAAGAGAGTTAAGTTCAACAAAGGCAGGCATAATACCAAAGGGATTCTTGATTATGTTCACTCTGATCTGTGGGGTCCAGCAAGGGTAGAGTCTTTGGGAGGAGCTAGGTACTTTCTATCCATTATAGATGATTTTTCTAGAAGGGTTTGGGTGTTCATTCTTATGAATAAGAGTGATGCTTTTAGCAAGTTTAAAGACTGGAAGGTGCTGATAGAAAATCAAACTGAAAGAAAAATCAAGAAGCTAAGAACTGACAATGGGCTTGAGTTTTGTAATAAAGAATTTGAAGCATTGTGTAAAGAAAGTGGTATTGGCAGGCATCTAACCATTCCTGGTACCCCTCAGCAAAATGGGTTAGCTGAGAGGATGAATAGAACACTTTTAGAAAGAATGAGATGCATGAGGTTGAGTGCAGGGCTTCCTAAAAGTTTTTGGGCAGAAACAGTAAAGACAGCAGCTTATTTGATAAATCTTTGTCCTTCAAGAGCCATAGGCATGAAGTCACCTATGGAAATTTGGACTGGTGAAAAACCAGAATATGAAGATTTAAGAATTTTTGGATCTTTAGCATATGCTCATGTTAGTCAAGATAAGCTTGATTCCAGAGCAATTAAATGTGTATTGCTTGGATATCAAGAGAGGCAAAAGGGGTATAGATTGTGGAGAATGGAAGAAGGCAGTCCAAAAGTTATTTTAAGTAGAAATGTTGAATTTCATGAGGGCATTTTCTACAAAGATTTAATAGATGGGACCTGTAAACTGCCTGAGAAGACAGTCAGTACTAAGAAGCCTGGTGTTTCAATTGAGGTGGAGCATGAGGGGGGTAATGAAAATGCTGAAGAGACTGGTTCAAGTAGGGGTGAAACTGCAAGTACAGATAGAAATGCAGACAATGATGAATATGTGTTGGCCAGGGACAGAGAAAGAAGGACAGTTGTGAAACCTTTAAGGTTTAGAGAGTCCTCAGCAAATGTTTCTGCAGTTGCATTCATTACAGCAGAAAATGAATGTATGCATGAACCTATTACTTACAATGAGGCCATTAAGTCTGATCAGAAGGAGAAATGGTGTAAAGCTATGGATGAAGAGATGTCTTCATTGTTGAAAAATCAGACTTGGGATTTGGTAGATAAACCAAATGGTCAAAAGATTGTCTCTTGTAAGTGGATATATAAGATCAAAGAAGGTATACCAGGGGTGGAAGATACAAGATTTAAAGCCAGGTTAGTGGCAAAAGGGTTCACTCAAAGAGAGGGGGTGGACTACAATGAAATCTTTTCACCAGTTGTTAAGCATACATCAATCAGAGTAATGTTATCTATTACTGCTGCATTGGACCTAGAGTTGGAACAATTGGATGTAAAGACAGCTTTTTTACATGGCTATCTTGATGAAAAGATATACATGCAGCAGCCTGATGGTTATGTACAAGAAGGTAATGAAGGAAAGGTATGTCTGCTCAAGAGATCTCTGTATGGACTGAAACAGTCTCCTAGGCAATGGTATAGGAGATTTGATGAATTTATGATAACACATGGGTTCACAAGAAGCTCATATGATTCATGTGTTTATCTTAAAGAATATAGTCCAGGTTATTATGCTTATTTGTTGCTATATGTAGATGACATGCTTATAGCATGTAAGCATAAAGATCAAATAAAGGAGATAAAAGCCATATTAAAATCAGAGTTTGAGATGAAAGAGTTAGGAGAAGCTAAGAAAATCCTAGGGATGGAAATTTGCAGAAACAGAAAGTTAAAGCAGATCAAGGTCACTCAAAGTTCTTATATAAAGAAAATTTTGAAGAATTATAGAATGGATGAGTGTAAAGCTGTTAAAACTCCTATGGGTGCTCATTTCAAGTTGTCTTTGCAAGATTGTCCTAAAACAGATAAAGAGGTCAAGTATATGGAAGCTGTTCCTTATGCAAATGTAGTGGGGAGTTTGATGTATTTGATGGTCTGTACTAGACCAGATCTAGCTTATGCTGTTAGTATTGTGAGTAGATATTTGTCTAATCCAGGCAAAACTCACTGGGAAGCAGTTAAGTGGTTATTGAGATACTTAAAAGGTACTCAAGATTTGGGATTACAGTTTGGCACTGATGTTGGTTGTCCTGAAACAGTCAAAGGGTTTGTAGATGCTGATTTTGCCAAGGATTTGGATAAGGGCAGGTCAACTACTGGATATGTGTTTAAAGTGTTTGGTAGTGTAGTCAGCTGGAAATCTCAGTTGCAGCATGTTGTTGCTTTGTCAACAACAGAGTCTGAATATATTGCTCTTACTGAAGCAGTAAAGGAGTCAATATGGTTGAAAGGGCTAGTGGCTGAATTGGGAATTGATGTTAACATTCCTGTGGTAAGATGTGATAATCAAGGGGCAGTGCAATTATCTAAAAATAGTATGTATCATGAAAGAACTAAACACATCAATGTAAAGTTGCATTACATTAGAGATGTGGTTAGTGCAAAGGAAATAGAGGTGAAGTGGATTGATACTAGTGAGAACATAGCTGATGCTCTTACTAAGTGTTTACCATGTTCGAAGTTTGATATGTGTGTTGCTGAGATGGGCATTGGTTAAATGTCATTCTTTGACATTTAGGTGGAGATTGTTGGATAAAATGTCAAAGTATAAAGACAATTACAAGGTCAGACAAAGTTCAAGGTCCTCAGAGTTTATTTCTTATAAGCTTAGGGACTAAAGTTGCCAATTCAGTAGTTGAGTTTGTTAAAGTTCGTTATGAGCTAATTAGGGCTTGTAACTATTATAAATAAGGGATATGCTTATCCAACTGTAATTCTTTTCTTTCTTGTTTCGTTCATTCAATTCGTTTCTTGTATTTGTTCTTAAGCATTCGATTAATAAGAATTGGCTTGTTTGATCTTTGATTACATTGTTCTTGGTGTTTGATTTACAACATTTGTTGACATGATAAAAACACTACATGTAAAAAAAAACACACACACACACACACACTCAATGAGAAACCTAGTATCCAACTCTTATTTGACAAAAGACGGGGCGGTATGAGATAATACCCATAAAGGTCCTTAAACCCGAACCCAAACCTGAACATGACTAGATATATAATTTAAAAAGTTGTATATATTTATTGTTTATGGTTGTATTTTGTTTTATGTTAATCTTGGTTATGTTGGGGTTTACTTCATGTTTAGTTATTTAGTAGCATTTGCTTGTTAAAGTTTCTGGAACTAAAACTTTTTTGGTTTTACAAAGAGAACAAAGTATCATAGAATGTACTGGAAAGTTTTGGTTTTACACATAAAATGTCATCATATATACATAAAAATACAATCAATACATACCTAGAAAACCAGTACAGGATGTTGATTGGGTGGTGGTGAGGAGGGAGAATGGGGTCCTCATAATGCCTGTGATCGATCAATTGTCCTTGTCAATATCGACTGTTGCTAGGTAAATTTGTTAAACGTGTCACCTTTAGGTGGACTATTATGATGTTATTTTTTACATAAGATTTACAAGGTTTAATATGTCTTGTTTATATATATTTTCATATGATAAATGTAACAGTAATGCTATGTTTGAAATATTAAATGGTAACATATGATTGAAAAGGGTCTATCTATCGCGAATGGTGAATAAATAAACATGTAAATATATATATATATATATAAATTATAATCGTGTACGAATGTTTATAAGAAAACACAATCATTCTCCCCTCTTTCCGTACTCATGAATCATGTGAATATCAATCAAGGCTACCTTCTTTTGACCTTCACAAATATGGTGAAATATGAATTATGTAATCTACACGTATAGGTTGAAGTAAAGGGGTTCTGGTTGTTTATTAATTTTCCGTCACTTCTAAGGCTTAGGGGTATGGTCTCGGGGATGAACTCGGTGTGCTGATGTGTCTCCCTCTTCGGGGAACAACAACCCCCCCCCCCCCCCCAATGAAATTTTGGTACCCATGGGGAGATTTCCCCTCCCTCGCCGAGCTCATTTTTCGTTCGTTTTCGTCTTTTTTCCTCCAAAAATATAATAGAAAAAGAAGGGGGAATCATATCCTTGGTTTGGGGAGGGAAAATGACGTGACGCTGTTGTGGACTTGGAGGAAGAAGGGGGAAGTGCACAGCACACCCCATAGTCTAAAATGGATACTTTTCTTTATCACGTTTGTTAATCTAATTTTATCTCTATTCTATTCTAATTGGATAAAACATAATTTAATGATACCTAAATTAAATAAAAATATTGTTTTTTTTAGTAAACTAACGTTTTTATGAATTGTTATATTTTTGTTTTTTATCTTACCTTTTGTAAATTGATGTTAGATGTAATTGTTATTAAATCGGTGTTGGACAATTTACCTATATATTATTTCTCCATTTACAAAGCTCCAGTAAAGGTTATCGAAAGCATGGAGACTATTATGGAACGGTTCTTAAGTTCTTATGGGAAGGGGACGACGAGATCAAGAAAAAATCATTGGGTCTCTTGGGATGTTGTTACTACTCCTAAGAAAGATGGGAACTTAGGAGTTTCTAAGTTAACTGATGTTAATGTGGCACTTTTAATTAAATGGTCTTGCAGGTTTAAAAATGATTGGCATGGGTTGTGGTGGAAGAGGGTCATGGGAGTAGAAGGCAGTGGGGCTTCCTTCCTGTCAATAAAAATCTTACAAGGTGATGAGAACGACATTCAGTTCTGGTTAGATCATTGGACTGGTAGTGTCTGGTACTAAATTATTGAATGATAGATGGCCGAGATTGTTTTCGTTAGTTGCTTAAAAAATGTAAAAGTGTAAGTCCTAACCCATATATTATCTATTTATTTTTTTTATCAATGTACAGTAACACCTGACCCATTTTTTATAATAAAATGACAAAACTGAAGAAAAAACAAGTGTAAATGAGTGTGGTACTTACCTCACAGGAGGTACGTGGGATGATGACTCGTGTTTACTGCAGGATATAATCCTTTGCTTCACACCGTGGCTGGGTCTAAGACCTGTAAATAATCTATGGGTCGTGTGAAAGGTGGCGACCGGCTAGAGTCTCAAGAGACTCGTGATAGCAGACACAAAAATGGTGTTTCGCCCGGTAAGTATGTGTGTATTCTCGAGAGAGTGAAGTCCTTGGCAAAGGAGGTGTTAGCTCCTTTATATAGAGGTTACACGAGCCGTTTACCATTTACCCATAACCACAACGATGGGCTTGGGCCCGGGTTATGGTCTTGCCTTACTTTTGGCACAATTAGTTAGTAATGGACTAAGGAAATTAGTACTGAACTAAATGTAATAAATGCAGGAGAAAGAGAGAGAGAGAGAGGGGGGGGGGGGGAAGTGCACCGCCCTGCCATTGGTCCACGTGGCGCATTACTAGTGGCTATAGGCGGATCTTTCTCTGTCTGCATCAGACTGTGTCAGGCAGCATCAGTCTACCAGCCTGCTCCTTCTGGAAGATCGTCTGAAGTGACGCTTGACACCAGGGGGAACAGTGCAGCAAGTGGGGATAAGGGGGGCTGCACCTTCCCTCCTGGCGTGCAGACTTGGCGGGCCAGCCCTGACACGCTTCAAGCTGTGCGGGAGACCATCGCCAAGTTGGGCGCAGGGTCTCGCGCGGGTGGATTGCACTCCACGTGTGGCCTTGTAAGTCTTGGGCTCCGCGGAGGTTGAGAGTTGAGACTCTGAGAAGGTCTGTTGTCTTCACATACTTTGCCATTCAAACGGCTTGTTCTCCGTGGAAGTCTTGCGAGAATGAATTTGTGGGGTTAAGTCTGTCTCTGCGCTAGTAATTAGTGTGAAAGGAAATATTGACCAAGATGATTTCATTGATAGAGATGGTTACAATTTATACAAAAATACATAACTTGAATATGGAAATACATTAAACATAATAACTACAATTTATGTACTAGAATAAATTAAGGAATATTGAATTCCTTGATTTATGGTATGCGATTACCCCCCGTCAATCGAACAGGTGGGGGACCAACACGAAGTAAGTTACGAAACTTTTCGAAGAGGGGCCGTGAGAGACTCTTCGTAAAGATATCTGCCACCTGGAGATTGGATGGAACAAACTTAGTGTAGAGACGTCCAGAGGAGACCAACTCACGAACAAAGTGATAATCAATATCAATGTGCTTCGCCCTTTTGTGTGACACAGGATTCTGACTGAGAAAAATGGCGCTTTTATTGTCACATAGAAGCGTAGGGCGATCCATGGGCAAGGCATGTAGCTCGCGAAGTAGGTGAGTAAGCCAAATAATCTCTGCAGCGGTGTTTGCCATTGCCCGGTATTCAGATTCACAACTTGACCGTGATACTGTGGGTTGTTTCTTGGCACTCCACGAAACCAGATTACCACCAAGATAAATAGAGTAGCCATATGTGGAGCGACGCGTTTCAATGCAACGAGCCCAATCTGCGTCTGAATATCCAATAAGGGTGGTGGTAGTGGGTTTGGAAAAACTCAAACCAAATGCAAGAGTGCCTTTGACATAACGAAGAATCCGTTTTACCGATTGAAAATGAGATGTGGTTGGAGATTGAAGATGTTGACTAGCTTGGTTAACTGCATAGGAAAGATCTGGTCTAGTGATAGTCAAATACTGAAGTGCCCCAACCAATGATCGATAAAGTGTGGAATCATGAAACGGTTCACCTTTAGAGTGAAACGTGTCAGTGGTGGCCAAGGGAGTAGCAACCGGTTTAGCATCCAAAAGACCTGCGCGAGCTAAAATATCATAAGCATACTTGGCTTGACTTAAAAAAATGCCATTATTGTTGTGAGTGACCTCAAGTCCCAAAAAATAGCCCAAGGCTCCCAAATCTTTGATGGAGAACTCGTTGTGAAGTTGCTTGACAAAGGATTGAATGAAGGTAGTGTCGTTACCCGTGAGAATGATATCATCAACGTACACAAGGAGATAGACAAGTACTTGATCCTTTTTAAAAACAAACAACGATGTATCCGCTTTGCTGCAAAGAAAACCATGGTTAGTAAGAAAAGTACTAAGGCGTTGAAACCACGCCCGAGGAGCTTGTTTAAGACCATAAAGGGCTTTCTTCAATCGACAAACATGATTCGGAAAGTGAGCATCAATGAAGCCTTGAGGTTGTTCCATGTAAACTGTTTCGGTGAGATTGCCATTTAGAAAGGCATTTCGGACATCAAGTTGACGTAATGGCCAATCATAAATAGTAGCAAGAGCGAGAACCACACGAACAGTGGAGGCTTTAACAACGGGACTAAAGGTGTGAGAGAAATCTAGTCCAGGGACTTGAGTAAATCCTTGGGCCACCAAGCGGGCCTTGTGACGATCAATGCTGCCATCTGATTTATATTTGGTCCGGAAAATCCACTTTGAGCCAACTATATTTGTATTAGATGGACGAGGTACTAATACCCAAGTGCGGTTTTTCTGTAAGGCTTCTATTTCCTCTTCCATAGCCTTAACCCATTTATGATGTTTTGCAGCGGACTTATAACCTCGAGGATCCACGGTGGCCAATAAAGCATGATGTAACCTGTTAGAAAATAGAGACAAATCGGCATGGTGTTTCGGTTTGAATATCCCACTTTTGGAACGGGTTTGCATAGGATGCGTGTGGGTGGGAGGTGGTGGTAATGGATTTGGGTTAACGGGTGGAGGTTCGTTGGGCTGGGCTGGAACAGGAGGTGTGTCCTGTTGGGCTGGGCCAAAATGATTGGGTGGTGGAGATGGATTAACGGTTTGGCTAGAGGTAGGGGAAGTGGGTTGGGCCGCAGGTGAGGGAGGAAAGTGTTGGTTGGGAGTGTTAGTGGGTTGGGCCAAGTGTGGAGTGGGACATAAGGTGCATGGTGGTTGGAAGGTAGAGGACTTTTGTGTGGGTACAGGAGGGGTTAATATGGGAGGTGGGTTGGGCAAAGGTATAACAGGAAGGGTTTCATCAAAATTTGAAAACACTAAAGTGGCCTCATCTATTGGTTGAATATTTCCACTGAAAGAAATGTTTCCTCATCAAATTGGGCATGTCGTGTGACATAGACACGATTAGTTTGAGGATCTAAACACCGGTAGCCCTTGTATTTAGAATCATAACCAACAAAAATGCATTCGGCACTCCTAGGAGATAGTTTGTGCTTTGCATAGTCGCGCAAGTATGGGAAGACACGACACCCAAAAATCCTAAAATTGGAATAGGTGGGCGGGTTGCCATATAGGACCTCGTAAGGGGATTTATGATCCAAAACAGATGTGGGTAGGCGGTTGATAATGAAAACCGCCGAAGAAAATGCATCTACCCATAATGAGGCCGGCGAGTGAGAATTAAAAAGCATTGCAAGGCCTGTTTCAGTAACGTGGCGATGTTTACGCTCGGCCCGGCCATTTTGGGGAGGTGTGTGCGGGCACGAGAGGCGATGGTGGATGCCGTTATCTTGGAAAATTTTTTGAACCCGTAAGTTTGTGAATTCCGTACCCCCATCACTTTGAAAAATTTTGATTTTGCATGAGAGTTGATTTTGAACATAAGTTGTAAATGTTAATAATATATCATAGAAATCAGACTTATGTTTGAGAGGATAAAACCAACTAAAGCGCGAGTAATCATCAATGAATATTGCATAAAAACGATATCCATCAGATGAGACTACCGGAGCGGGTCCCCAAAGATCACAATGGATTAAATCTAAAGCATGCAAAGAACGTTTAGTATTTAAATCAAAAGGCAAACGATGTGACTTAGATAATTGACAAGGAGAGCATAGTTTAGGTTTAGGTAACAGCGATGAAACAAATAAAAAACCAGTCTTATGTAATCTAGAAATTACATCAAAGGAGACATGACCAAGACGGCCATGCCATTTTTCAAACGAGGCTTTAAGATGATGTGAAGAATAGGAAGCCACAAAAGCATGTTGTCCTTCTTTGAGAATATAGAGGCCATTTTCACAAGTCCCCTTTGCCAGGATTTGCTTCGTTTTTCGGTCCTGAATGTGGAAAAAATTATTAGAAAATAACACATCAACAGGAGAGTCATTAGTGAGTTTGCTAATGGAAAGAAGACGTTTTGTGAGATGAGGGACAACAAGAACGTC
Source organism: Ambrosia x helenae (assembly GCA_030844895.1). Taxonomy (NCBI): domain Eukaryota; kingdom Viridiplantae; phylum Streptophyta; class Magnoliopsida; order Asterales; family Asteraceae; genus Ambrosia; species Ambrosia x helenae. The sequence goes on along the minus strand of CM061233.1, from coordinate 3,157,175 downwards.
TTTTAAAGGAATTTTATTTTGAATGGTGGCAGTGCCTATGGTTGTTACTGGTAAGGTTTTTCCATTACCAAAAGTTACAAAGGCATTGCCCGGGCTTCCATAAGGAGCAGAGACATCATTTTTATTAGGAGTCATGTGAGCGTTCGCACCTGTATCACCTGTCCAGTCAGGCGAGTCATTAGTCACGTGACACTGGGCATGAAAGGCCTGGGCCAGGTTTGCATCTATAGTAGGCGCACGCTGAGCAAAGGAGGACAGATTTGGGCAAGCAGGGGCATAATGCCCATCGGTCCTGCATAATTGACAGTGAGGAGTTCTACGAGGGCCGCGTCCGCGACCGGAAGACCGGCCACGTCCACGACCAGAATTAGAATATTGAGATGAATTTTTAACAGTATTACCAGACTTGCCTTGCTGAGCAACAAACGAAACCTGAGGCACTGTAGTTCCGTGAAGGGACTGCAAGAATATTTCTTGGTTCTCTGTTTTGGCCAGAAGTTGACGAAAAGTAAGAGAAGCCGAGAGAGCCCTGTGAGTTGTTGAGAAATTCTCGTAAGCAGTGCCTAGACCACACAAGAACCAGTGGCATTTGTCGAGCTCATCCACCGGGTGGCCTATAGCAGCCAACTGGTCGCATAATGACTTGAATTGGCGACCATATTCAGAGACGGTGGAGGAACCTTTACGCAACTGCCGTAGCGTGTCACGAAGGGTATGAACCCTGTCAATAGAATTGTTGCTGAAGGCGGATTCTAGGGCAAGCCAGATTTGCCGAGCGGTTGTTAAACCGATTATTTCGGACATGGATTCCTCCGAAAGAGAGGATTGAATTAACAGTCTGACCGATTGGTCAGATTCCAGCCAAGCGGAATAGGCCGGATTCGGAACAGCCTTACCCTCAGACAGAATTGTTTCGGGTGGTTTAGGTGTGGTGCCGTCAATGTAACCGGAGAGGTGTTGCATAGACAGAACCGGGGTGATTTGATGTGACCAGGCGAGATAATTGGAGGCTGTGAGTTTGATAGGAATGAAATGGAGAAGGGAGTGAAGAGGGTAGGCAGGTTTATCGGTGGCCATGGCTGAGAAAGAAGAAGAAAACTTGGGGCGGCGGAAGCAGAGGAAAAAAAAAAAGACTTAGGGGATTGGTATGGCTGATACCATGTGAAAGGAAATATTGACCAAGATGATTTCATTGATAGAGATGGTTACAATTTATACAAAAATACATAACTTGAATATGGAAATACATTAAACATAATAACTACAATTTATGTACTAGAATAAATTAAGGAATATTGAATTCCTTGATTTATGGTATGCGATTAATTAGGACCCCACCCTTTCAAAAACCTAAAACATTGTAAAATTGTAAGTCCTAAGTATATTATTTTTCTTGATGTTAAACCCCAAATACTTAGGGCACGTGGCAGGTGTCACCTGGTGTCCCATCATGTCTAGCTAGGGGGTACCCTTACCCACGTAGAAACACTACTGTTGCCTCCTTTTCGGGTAGGGGGGTCACGGGTGGTGGTAGCGGGTTATACTGCTCAATTGTGATAGTGTGTAGCTAAGAAACTTAAATTGGGTTGGGTGTGGGTTGGGGGGTTTGGGTGGGGGAAATTGGGTTGGTTTTTTTTTTTTTTTTGGGGGGGGAGGGGGGGGGGGGGGGGTTGGGTTTCTAGGGTTAGCCTCTCCCCTTTTAACCCACTTCTCCGGTTTAACCAAAAAAATATACTTAGAATTACTTAAGGGAGTTTTATATGTGTAATTGGGGATCAAGCAAATAGATTTCTTTTTTCAAAGCTAATGGGCTGTAGACAAACCGGTTTTATTATAAACCGGCCCAATCTTAAAGTGGTCCGATAAAAATTCAATTAATAATCCGGCCCAACCTTAAAAGTGGTTTTAGTTTCTTCAGTTAGACTTGTGGCTTATTTTGAATAAACCAAATCAGCATGTTCTTACTTCAACCAAGATACAATTAGATTTCATACAGGGGTGAACAAAAAACCATGTTAGCCGAATCATAACCAAATTAAAGGATAAAAATGAATCCAACAAACCAAACCAAATAAAAAACCGTTGGGTCGGTTAATTGTTTTTCTAAAAACCGAAAGTAGCGGATCAGTTATTATTATCAACGTTTCGTGTGGTTTTTATTTTTTTATGCTATAATAAGCCGTTTTGATTACACATGCCGGTTGTTTTTCTATGCACGCTTAATGATTTTTTAACCACAATACATATACAAAATACATTGAGTTGAACTAAGTATGTCAAGACATGCATTTTCTTATAGTTAGTGCATCGATTGGATTACTCCATTCGATATTACGGCCGCCATGCTGCGTATCACCACAGGTCATATGGCGCTTGGACTAATTCATTCTATATTTGCAATGTAACCGCGCCGTGACGCTTGCGGGTCTAATTACTAGTCAAATAATAAACGGGTGTTTGAATGACAATTACCATACAAAAAGGTTGATATTTTTGAACTTTTGTGTTACAATTTCATGTGCATTCTAGTTTTTAAATAACAGAAATGGAACTAGAAATAATCAACATATTAATGTACAAAATTTTTAAAAAGTATAAAAGTTGAAAGAAAGGCATAAATCATAATGGTGGTTCAATATCAAAGAAGAGAGTCAAAAGACTCAAAGCTATTGAAACCAATAATGAGTAGCACAACCACCCCTTCACCAAATGATTTTCGGATTTTAGTTTTCAAAACAACATATAAATCTTTTTCTTATATTATACAAATAAATAAAATTGTCAAGTTATAATCAATATTCACGACCGTTAATTTACAAAGAGTTAACAACTAAAATCGTCCCTGAGGTTTGGCAGTTTTGCTTGTTACTTCCAATTTTTTTTCCCAACTAGACACCTAGCGTTTGTCTTTTGTTGTCATTTTCATCTAATTTGCTAACTCCGTTTGTTTATTCTGTTAACTACTTGTAAAAATGTAAAATACCCTTTCAATAAAAAACAAATATATAAACATAGAGATAAATAAGATTTAATAGAAAAACAAAAATACCGATTGACTTCATCCCCTACCTCATACCCTAGAACCTGCCCCTGTGTACATCCAAAATTACTAGACGGGTTAATACAAAATAAGGTTTTGTCGGTTAAACCTGATATTTATGTACAATTTTTATGTGATTAAATTCTAAAAACTGATTATATTTATCGGAGACGTCTTCGAGTGATGATAGACACGTGTCAAGCATGTAATGGTTCAAAGGGGAGACGTCACTAGAGATGCTACTGCAAGTAGTCCCTTGAAATGTGTGAAACGTCTCTCAAAGAGACGGGAGAGAAACATTTTGGTAAAAAAAAACTTGGTCAAATGGACATTTTGGTAATTTCCCCGAAAAAAACCTATTAGTAGCCACGGTTGATGACAAGACATGACGACCTTGGACAAAGGGTCTGGTTGATCTAAGATTTTGTCCAACAAATGACAAGTGGCAGACATACTGACTAAAGCTCTCAGCAGAGAAAATTTGAAGTTCAAAGATCAAGACTTGGAGTTCGGAAGTTTGAATTAAGGGAGGGTGTTCAAGATGTAATTCAAACATTTTTGAGGGACCATTCTGGAAACTAGAAGTTGTGCATGGGAAATGCACGTGCGGCAAACCATTTTACAAGTTCGAATAAATAACTATGTTACTGTTTGTTGAGTCAATAAGTTGGCCGATCTTCATGCAAGTTATTAGTCATTTTCTATTACCCTATCTCCTATTTAAGTTGTGTTTAGTCTTGTTAGTGCATGTTTTGTGACTGATGATTATCAGTGTTTGTCAGAGTTGATAGCAACGGTCAAGGGGGAGTTTGTTGGTACATTTGTGACCGTCGCTATGTAACTCACGTGGGCTTAGTTTTAATGTATTAGAGTGAGGGCATTATTGTGGTAGCCTAGGCGACATGCCTGAGGCCCAGCCCAAACTTAGTTATTCATAGCCTATATATATGTGTGTGTTAGGTTTAGGGTTTCTAAGAGAGAGTTGCAACAGTTTCTAGGAGAAGACTACTGTGTGTGGTCTAGTCCAGGTTGGCCTGAGGTTGAGCTCACCTCAGGCCGGCGTCCCATACAACAACGTATGTATGTGTGTATGTATGAAGAATCTGTGCTGACTTGTTTATCATATATGAAAGTAAGATTCTTGGTTTTACACATGTATTATTTATTGTTTTATCTATTCGGTTTGATGTCTTGTGGAGATAATCAAGAGCGATTGGTGATGTAGTATCTATCCTACACGCTCTACAGTGGTATCATCACTAACAAACTCCCCATTGACTGATGATTTCAGTTATTCTCTGATAAGACTTGATCTTCGTCTCCCAATCAGCTGTGTCTGACTCTGTCTGATATCTTCACAAATTCACTGAATACTCGAAACCTTTCACATCCAATATCCCCTTCAATGTAAGTCTATCCAAATAATTTTATATCCACCATAATCTGCATCTTTCCTCCTATGAAGAATTTATGCCTGATTAATAAAGGACCCAAGTAACTGGCATATGATAAGGTTCAATCTTCAACTAATCAGTAACGGACATCCAGCTTCATTGCAAAAATATTTCAACAAAATCTCGCACATTTAATTTTTCAGAGAACAATGCAATGCTCTAATAATTTTGCCAAAGAAATAATTATCTCGTGCTTTTTCTCTACAAAATATTACCGCATTGACGTGTATAGTTTTGGTTTCCCCCATTCACAACCCAAAACTCTCGGCCCACATACAAACAACCCATTCCTTTTTCAAACAAAACCCGGTACTTTATGCATCTTTAAGCACGTCCCACATTCTTATAATCTCCAAAATATTCTGCAATCCTCAAGAACAATACGAAGATCATACGAACATTCAAGCCAAAAACAATCTACATATGATGAAGATCAACCATACGACCAACAAAACTAGTCGGCTAAGGATCAAACCCACCAATATTCAATCTCGAACATAACAACCCGGTAGCGAACAATAATCATAGATATAACTTATAATAACTTATAATACCTAGTTAAAACTTCAATGAGCCATCCATGCAATCGGCTCCATGCATCTCAAATCCATCCACAAGAACATCGATCAAACTATTTTTTTTACTGTTCGAATCATAATCAATTTTTTTTTTTTATAAACTAACATGATGCGAACCACAAATATTACTCGGTATTACGTCTTCTATGAGTTTTACCAGAAATAAAAACAAAAAATCAAGAGCAATCGTGAATCGAGAGACGGTTAGACCTTCCGATTCGTAACCATGCTCTGGTACCACTGTTAATACGTGTAAGACCGATACTACATCACCAATCGCTCCTGATTATCTCCACAAGACATCAAACCGAATAGATAAAACAATAAATAATACATGTGTAAAACCAAGAATCTTACTTTCATATATGATAAACAAGTCAGCATAGATTTTTCATACATACACACATACATACGTTGTTGAATGGGAAGCCGGCCTGAGGTGAGCTCAACCTCAGGCCAACTTGGACTAGACCACACACAGTAGCCTTCTCCTAGAAACTGTTGCAACTCTCTCTTAGAAATCCTAAACCTAACACACATATATATAGGTTATGAAACTAAGTTTGGGCTGGGCCTCAAGCATGTCGCTTGGGCTACCACAATAATGCCCTCACTCTAATACTTTAAAACTAAGCCCACATGAGTTGCATAGCGACGTTCACAAATGTACCAACAAGTCTTTGTAATCAATATCCATTATTGGAAGCATTTGAATTATTAATAAAAGTGATTACATTTAACCACCTTGTTTGTTTTCTATTCGTTCTTATACCAACAGGAAACATGGGGGCCTAAAGTAGCAGCTTTATTTCACTTACCCAAGAGCCGTCTCTGATTAGACATTATTAGAAGTTCAAACTATCACCTTGAATATGAGACTAGCTCACTTGGTAGATGATTTATTGACAAATTTCTTTTAAAAGGTATAAAATTCATACCTTAACAAAAATAAATAATTTGAGATCATTAAGGCTATGGGGTATACTCTAACCATATTTAACTCCACCTAGATGCAACATCCTTCATTTTGTCTCTTTTCACACTAGCTCACCTTAAAGAAATGGTTTACCGCTCCTTAACTCTACCCCATCCCCTTAACTCTCTCTTTTAAGTCATGTTAACATGTTAACTTAGTACCAATTTAATGCCTCTTACACTTAAAAAAGTATTGTGTTATTATTTTCATGGATATCAAACAAAGTAAAACGTTAGTGGCATTTTGTGGCGAGATAAAGCTTAGGAACTATTTAATCCTCGGTTCAATTTTCACAAAAGGGGTTTTCCAATTTTATTGGGTTTTCTCATAAATTGGTGTATATCTACTATTGCCTAGTAGAGATGGACATGATGGTGGTTTAGCTAGTGACACGATAATACTCCAATAATCCGTTAGTGATCTCAATTTAACGTTATTAAAAAATAAAATAAAAAGTCAAAGAAAGTAGAAGATTAAAAAAAGAGATATATGTTAAACTCATGCCCGTGATTCGCTCGTATCACAACATACAAAAACAAGAAAGATATATTTGCACGCTTGGAGAGTTGGAGTTGGGTGTGGTGGCCGGTTGGTGTGCTTAATAATAATCACCATTCATTTCCTTTCCATTCTTTTCTCTATTTATTATCCTCTCTCTCCTCTTCCCCTTCCCCTCACCTCATTGCCTCCATCTTCTTCTCCTTCAAAGGTTATTAATTCTCTCTTCTCTTTCATTTCATATGTATGTATTGCTTCAACTATTTACTTTGTTTGATGAGCTTCTGTTCTGTATCTAATATGCATCTTGTCTTAAATTCATTTATTTATTTGCAGGCAGGCTTACACAGTAACAACTGAAAAGAGAATAAGGTGGCATTAATAATAAATATCTTGTTAGTTACAAAGAGCATGCGGTGGTATACCTTATCTGTAGACGTTTACCGTAAAATCATCTCCTTCAATCTCTACTGTCGGGTCATTCTGTAAAATAACCCTTTCATTTCATACCAACCATTCTTTTTTTTTTTAAATTAATCCATGGGAACTAATTTATTCGTTGTCATTCCCTGCTACTGTCGCTGGATTAGCTGAACACCAACACACCTTGTTGTTTAGTACTCTTATTATTATTTCGATTGCAAATCAAATAAAATCACCTCTTTGTTAGGGAAAAAGTAGTTATGGTTTGTCAATCAGCTGGCCAAACAAGATTCCGTGCTTTGAAACATTTAAATGGAACCGCTGGCCGCCCCATCATAATTCTTAAAGTTATTGCATGCTTTCAACCTCTTCAAGATTGTCAGGTTTGTAACATATTATATTATTATTATTATTATTATTATTATTATTATTATTTTTTTTTTTTTTATATATTTTTTTTATTTTTTTTTTCATAAGAAGTTAATGATTTATTTCATTCCCGGACAAAGAAAATTACATTAAGATAGCGGGCAGGCGGACAAAGAAGTTAATAATTATTATTATTATTATTATTATTATTATTATTGTTGTTGTTGTTGTTGTTGTTGTTGTTGTTGTTTGAATTTATTTATTTATTTGTTTATTTGTTTATTTAGGAATTGGATTCTTGATGTGTTTTTAATGTTTGATGCTTGTCTTTGAATCATATTCTGTTTCATGTTGGTGATATTTGGGACATTATGAATCTAATATGTTTCTGTTTTGTTGGGATGATTTATCTTTCAGGCCGAATACTTTCGCCATTTGCTTAAACCTGTAACGTAGTTCTGTTTTTCTCTTCGCCATCAAATTAAGCTGTGAATTATTTAGTTGTCATTTTTATAGAAGTTTTCAGTAATCTGTACACGCCCACTCAATCGTTCTTCGCCTTGTAAGTCTTCTAATATCATATTTTATAAAAAGTTTGATTGGTATCTTTATCTTTATTATTAGAAGTATACTTTTTTCAGGTGATTTTTTTTAACTGAATGGTAAAGGGTTTGAATTCTTGGTCCCAAGACCAGCAAATTGATTGGCGATCAATGAATCCGAATGTATCAAGCACCCAATTCGGTTTAGGCCCTCGAGTTATGTTTCCGTCTTTTAGGAATATAGTTTCGCCACCTGTTTACCATGAACCCTGTAATCGGTTATATGGCTTGCCAAGGTACCATCAAGGTATTGTCCCAATGGTAAAGTCTAGTGTGAAAGAAGTAAAAGAGAAGCTTCCGAAAGCGAGCCCTGTTGTGACTAGAGAAACAAATGGGGTACAAAAGAAGTTTATTGTGTTTGATCAATCGGTTGATCAAACGACTTTGATGTATAGTTTGGGTAACGGGCCCTCCTCGGCCCGTTACCAATTTCCATACTTGAATAGACCAAAACCTCAGTTTGGATCACACACAGTTTGTGTTGATAAACTAATTAATGAAAATGATGGAAATAGTTCACAAAGTGAGATGCGAGAGGATACCGAAGAGCTTAATGCACTACTGTCCTCTGATGATGATTATGACGACGAAGATCAAGATAATGATAATGATGATGAAACGAGCACGGGCCATTCCCCTTGTTTCATGACGGGATTCCGCGGACAAAAACGGGAACTTGAAAGTGGTGAAGAGGAGGAAGTTGCAAGTTGTGGGGGACCTTTGAAAAGATGTAAGAAAGAAGACGCGGGCAGTCTTGCGAATACACTCGAGGAGGACGAGGACAGTGCGAGTTCGGGGAAATCTGGAGTTAACTGTTCTGGGAATGGAGTGTTTGAGGAAGAATATGATAATATATCACATGGACAAAAGAAATCAAGAATAGAGAAGATGAAGGAGACTATAAATGTGCTTCAGAATCTGCTTCCAGGTGATACAAGTGGCAAAAATGCAATTATGGTAATTGATGAAGCTATTCATTATTTCACAAGTTTGAAGGTGCAAGTAAAAGCTTTAGGGCTTGATTCTTTTTAACAAGTTAAAGATGCTTATACTTTATTTTTGTTATACCATACGCTATCGATAGCGAAACCGTAAATTTGGTTGATTTGGGGTTGTGATGACAAACAAGCATTGGGCACATTGGCACAAAGTTGTAGACTTGATGAGGATATAGTTTGGAACCCATGATGACAAACAAGCATTTAGGGATGGTAGATGTATTTTGGTAAAAATACAATGTGTGTAGGTGTGTATTCTTGGATGTGGGATTGTGACAAAGATCAAGATTTGGGCATAAAGATGAAATTTTGATGATCCTATTGAAGTGTATAAAAAAATTGATGATGTGGGGTTGTGATGAAAATAAAGAATTGGGCATAAAGTTGAAAGCTTTGTGAAGAGAAAGTTGAAAAACCCATCAAAGGATGCTCAAGTGTTTTATTGAATGATGGAGTGGAGTATGATCATTGATATGAACCACCGTGTGTTATGGAGTTGTAGGGACAGTCTGGTATAACTTTGTATGTGGTGCGTTGTGTGCTTTGATTGGGCCCCATGCCGCCACCGAGCACCACCCCTGCCGGTGGTCATCGGAGTTGATGGCCCGAACATAGGTTAACATTGGTATTGTGTAATTTTGAAATTATATATGTACTTGTTTGTATGGTCTTTTTGTTGTATATGAAATCCTCGTGTCTTGTCTTGCATAGATTAGAGAGACACAGTACTTATTTTACATACACTATTAAACAAATGATAAAAGTCGCTTACTAACATTTTAATCACTTAATTACATATATGGTGATTTGTTAATTACACTAAAAATCACTATATTTTCTCTCTCATTTTTTATTAAATAATATTTATTTTATACTTTTATCGTTACATTTCTCTTTTCTTCACTCACAGTCACTTATCAAAATACGAAGATTCCACTTACAAACATATGAAGAACCAAATGTGAATGCTCAGAGTATTATATTCAAGGACGAAGGATAAGAAGGGCCAGGGGTGGCCCTGGCCCCCCTGTTTTCTGACGCAGTGGTATAAATTTGCGATTTTTATAGGTAGATTGAGTCCGGGTTGAGTCCGGCCCCCACCGATTTGTTACTACCGATCAAAAAAATTTGAGTCCGACCCCCACCGATTCCGAAACCAAGCTTCGCCACTGATTATATTGTAACTACTAAACAAGTTAAGTTTTCTACTAATAACACCCTGTAATGTGGACGGAGTCCATCAAGAAAGAGGATGTCAAACCAAACCGTTCCACGTCGTGATAGAAGACTACCCAAGAGAGTCAAAACCTTGTAAGTAGAGCAGGACGATTTGTGGGAGGTGCGGGAACACCGCCCTTCCACACAGGAACTCCAAATTTGTTGCCTTGAAAGCTTTTTCTTGAGCCTATTCGGCTACTCCAACCACTCTTAAGAGTTACTTGAAAAAAAGATTAACTTAACATTATAACACTTGTGCGATAACAAGAAAACATTGTAATATGTGTATATGGGTGGGGTTAGAGTACAAATGTCATATTTCGTGAGAAGTATGAGAAAGATTAAGAATTAATATGTAGACATCATTTTTTGGACTTATTCATGATATTTTGGATTGTTTAGGCTAAAATAACACCAACCATAATAAATAAAAACACAAAACAATTTATTTTAGACTTAAAAACTTAAAACATCATGTCAAGAATATGTGTTCTAAATTGTTGTGTTTTAGCTATGTTTTAAAAACACAAAACAATTTATTTTAGGCTTAAAAACATTACATTATGTTTTAAATGATTGTGTTTGGTGTTTTTTTCTAGTAAAAACAACTCAAAACATCATACCTAAATATAAAACATGATGCTTACATGTCAATTCTTGATTATTCTCACACTTCTCACAAAATATGGTTTTTGTACCCGAACCTTTACGTATGTATATTGAGTTACTTCATGCGTAAGCTATATATGTTGAGTTGGTGTCACACCATCGGAGTGATAACATTATTTGGGGTTAATTATTAAGAACATTATTTATTTCTTGATGTCGATGTCCATGCATGCGCTAATGAGAATAATGGTGATGTGCTTTATTTCATTTGAAAGTGATTTATATTGACTTTGTGATCATACTTTTTAAATAAAACCAATTTGTTCTTGAGTAACTTACATTAACATAAAATATAATATTATTGTCACATTAAACAAATAATTTTTGTTACTCATGATTTTAGTTGAAAGAAAATTTGATCTTGAATGATGAAAGTATAGAAGTTCATAAATAGGGGCCGGAAAACTCTTTATAGTCGAAATGGTTATTGATTAGATACGAATAGTTGTTCAGTTGTTTGATGCAAAACTAATTTATTATTAGATAATTTTTAAGTTGACAACAACACTGGCGTTGGCAGTGACATTTTATGATAGTTTTTTTTAAAGTACTCCATATTAAAATAAGAGAATAAAATTCTCTTTAATTTGGTGTACCTTAAAAAATATATATATACAATATGAAAAAATTATGGCTTTTTTAAAAATCGTGCTAGAATAGAAAAAATGAAAATACTAGGTTTAGACGTCAAAGATGGAGGAAATGTCTACTAAACCGTTTCTTGTGAACAGGCTAAAAAGTTGGGGAAAAGTCTAAGCCTACCATTTTTTTTCTCTTTTCATCTGCGATTTTTAAACTACTATAACTAGGTGTTAGTTGCCCGCGCTTCGCCGCGGGCGCCGCTGTTGTGCATACATGTTACGCATAATGGGCGGCGGTTCATTGTCTGGCGCTTCGCTACGGAACGCCAGTAATAAGTACCGTACCGCTATCTAGCAATTTTCGTCAATTACGTGGGTCAATAATCTTCAATTACGTTAGCAATTCTCTTCAAATAGGTGGGCCAACTACGTAGGCCAATAATCTTCAATTACGTGGACCAATAATAACAAAGAATATTCCGTCAGTCTAAACATCTTAATACTCTACAAAACCTATCCTAAATTTCATAGTCATTCATTTCTCTAATAATAAAACAATAACATAATATTTAAATAAGAAAATAAATAAAATATTAATAAACTAAATAGTAACATAAGATGGTGGTAGGCGACGTAATGTGGTTGTCAGAAGGTAAATTATATGTGTGGTAGCAGGTGGCGCATATTAGAATTTGCACAGTTTTTTTTTGGACGAGTGGCACTTTTATTTCTGGACGAATCTTGCCTCGTTTTTCTGGGGGTTGGGCCTCATTTTTCTAGTCGTATTTTTTGGGGGTGGGCCTCATTTTGAGGCGGTTGTTTTTTTGGGCGTACGTTAGCACAAGGAGACTATTAAACTGTCAATGTATTAATATAGATAGAATTTTTTATTCGTTAATATTAAAAAAAAAAGTTGTACCAAATTAAAGAGAATACTTTTCTTTGATTTGGTGTAACTTTATCCCCCTAGACAATAAACAGCTTCTCATTTTGTGTGTGTAAGTGTGTTTTTTTTTTTTTTTTTTTTTTTTTGAACGGCAAATTTCACTCCTTGTGGGACCTGAACCCATGACCTCCCCTTAGGTGTTTCTAGAAGCTTTGCTTTTACCATTGGGTCACCAACCCCAATGGAGTGTGTGTAAGTGTGTTATTCATAAACATTTCATGCCATTTCCCTAGCTTTGCTTAGCTTTTAATGGTAAGGTTATGTTACTTCTACGTTTTTATCTAAAAAGGTTTTGTTACTATCTTATTAAAGGGTATTGGATTTAAATAATTTAAAGTTTGGCTAATGGTCAATAATAATTCAAACTTTAACGTTGGACGAAGATAATCCCAAGCGAATATGTGGGTGTAAAAAATGAACCTCTGTTAACTCTGAACTAATTGAGGTAGTTCAAGATGACGTGGCTGCTGAGGTGGCGTGCTGACATGGTAGATGACTTGGCATGCCACCTCAGCTGCCACCTCAGCATCTAGTCCACGTAAGTATGACACCTCAGCTTCCACGTCAGCATCTGGTCCATGTCAGCATGCCAGCCACATCATCTTGAACTAACTCGGTTAGTTCAGAGTTAACGGAGGTTCATTTTTGATACCCACATGTTCACTTGAAAGTTGATATTATCCTGGTCCAACGTTAAAGTTCAGATTATTATTGGCCAATGGCCCAAACTTTGGATTATTTAAATTCAATACCCCTTATTTAAATGAAAATCACATAATTCTACTATTCGAAAGACACATCACAAAATGTATTATATATAATTAAACTGTTAATCACACAATTATACGTACATCTATGGTTATAACTGACCAGCACACTATTTTACATACACATACAAAAACCTATAGCCACAAACCTAATTATAATATGAAATAAAATAATAGAGAAAGCATGTAATTATTAAACTTATAATCACATGATTTTATGAACACATTCACGATGCTACAATTACAAAACCAACTAAACATTGTAGGATGTTGAAACTATAAAATCCAAATAAATAACCATTCAAATAAATGAAAGGCTTTTTTTCATTGAGAAAACAAAACTATGGTCTTATGGACCTAGAAGAGTCTATAGATTTCTTTACAAGATAAGAAAATTAAGATATTGATATTTGCCAATCCAGCCCAATGTACACAAATGAGGACTTGTTTAAGTAGCTTTTTCTTGGCCCAACAAACACAAGACCCAACCACGAGACTAACTACCAAAGGAACCAGCCCAAGGCATTATAGCTTAGTGGCATCTTGGTGGTGAGATAAGACTTAGGGGCCATAAGGTCCTGGGTTCGAATCTCACAAAGGGGGTTTTCTCATAATTATGAGTTTCCTCCTGAATTGGTGACTAGGTGGTGGAATATGATCGCGTGGAAACATTGGTGGCACGATGATACTCCAGTGTTCCGTGAGTGATTCCAATTTGTTGGTCGTTCAAAAAAAAAAAAAAAACTACCAAAGGAACCAGAGAGGCAGTGATGATGACACATGTTAATAAATACGCAAGGGTTTTTCGAACCAAGTATGTGGACAAGTATAGATTAAAATCATTGAAACATCTAAACATTAACTTTTCTCACCTAAAATAAAAATGCTAACTCTGTTGGCGATCAGGCCAAAAAACACGAACTTTAATCTCAACCAAGATCGACTCTTTCTTTTATTATAATTCTTGACACACAAATTACATATGCCATAACCATCTATTTATACTAACATAACCCTACTAATCAGACTCAAATACTTTTCCTAATTATAATCTAATACCAACTTACATAATTATCTCTACTAGATAATTCAAAACATAACCTTACTAGATAATTCAACTAGTTAATTCAAACTAATTAAATAAACTTTCACTTTGACCCTGCAACTTCGTTTTACGATTAACTTCCAACAAACTCAATGATGATTGTTCTTCTTGTCTTTTTGGATCACTTGTTAAGTTGGGGCATTGGGCTTCCAAGTCATTGTTGCTCTTGTCTTGTTGGATCCCCTCCAAGTTTTGGTATATCTTCGTTAATCACCCAACTTGTTGAAGAAGAAGACGATAAGGAAATGTATAGCTTCCATCCAAAGGGATAGATATATGACTGAATAAACAATGTTTGGGTACAAATAACACCAGCCCAAGCAAGAGCGATACAAGAAAAAGCCCAAAGTAAGTAAAAACAGAAAAGAATGACCTCTTGTGATGATCCCCAACATCAAATATTAAACACACTACAAATGCAGCTCCGAATGCTAAGATCACATACGGTATCCAGTTTAGTTTGTGGGACATGTCTAACACCATCAAAAGCGCGAAAGGCGCAATGTACGCCGAGAAGATATCAATAAATTTCAGAATATTACTCCTCATAGACAGGAGAAGCTTTGTACAAAACAAAATCCCAGACGTGACTTCAACTACAAATAACGCAACAATGGCGATGATCATAAACACTCCGTTTCCATTAAGTTCAAAAGCAGATTGATTTTTGTTTGTCATTTGAGTTCGAATACTGGCTAATGCCACCATTAGCATAATGCGAAGCAAAGATAGAGCGTACACCAAAACCCTGAAATACAAATATGTTAACATGATAACATCACACGAATTAATTAGGGAATTAACTCTATATCTACCATAGGTGATAAAGGAACTTACCTTGAAAAGGAATGTGATGGCGATGATTCCATGGTAGTACCTAAGAAAAAATAAAAATAAAGGAATCGATCATTCATAATGCTGCATGCATGTAAAATAAGAAAAAAAAAATATTTAATCCCTGGCCTGGTGATCGTACCTTGAATAATTATGTTTCTCAGATTAGTTTTGATTTGGGATTACGAGAGACTGTGGGAGAGGATATATATAGCGGTTGAGACCGACTTAATTCGGGTATGCAAAGTTAATAAAGTAATACTGAAACTTATCTTTACTAAAAAATAGTTAATTATCTCTAATTGTTTAGTTATCTCTTTTTTTTTTGGATTAATTACATATATCCCCCTATTTTCAACTATAATTACATATATACCCAACCCAAAATTTAAATTACATATATCCCCTTAAAAAACTTCATAAATTACATATATACCCATTCTATTAAAAATGCATAGGAAAATAACTATTTTACCCAAATTCTATTACTAAACTATATTCATGACAAGTCATACAACATATTCTTTGCATCCTACAACTTATATCCATACGATCTTTCCAACTTAATAAGTTATGAACACCAAGAACATGTAACATGCAAAATGTTTTCATGCATCCTACAACTTGATTTCACCTAAACGAGTGTTTTAACACTCTTACATAATCATTACTAAGCCCTCATATCATTACATTCATCATAACATGTAATGATCTGAGGTGCTTAATACTAGAATGAGTATCTTTGATATTTTTAGTTTTTGTGAATGAGAAATATGTAAATACAATTTTTGACTTGGGTATACATGTAATTTATGAAGTTTTGGAAGGGGAAATATGTAAATAAAATTTTGACTTGGGTATATATGTAATTTATGAAGTTTGGAGGGGGATATATGTAATTGCCCCTTTTTTTTCATTGCATACACAAACACATTTATCCAAACCTTTTCACATGTGACCCGGTTTAGGATTAATTAACTCCATCACACTCACTTAAATATTTTTTTTTCACAAATTAGTGCTACACTAAATAAATTTTATGCAAGTAGTGTGTGCCAGGTGAAGAATTGAGATTTTGGTGAACCTGCAAGTTGAACTTGCGGGTTATGCATAGCTGGA
Organism: Ambrosia x helenae; assembly: GCA_030844895.1. Classification (NCBI taxonomy): domain Eukaryota; kingdom Viridiplantae; phylum Streptophyta; class Magnoliopsida; order Asterales; family Asteraceae; genus Ambrosia; species Ambrosia x helenae. The sequence continues at coordinate 3,140,998 of CM061233.1, read as the reverse complement.
CGCTGTTGAGGTGACACAGTAACTGCAAGTTCAACTTGCGGTCTCTTTCTCTTTTCTGACACTATGACACTAGGTATGAGGTGGCACGGTAACCGACATTTAATCCTCGGTTTAAAGTCATATAACTTGACCGTCTTCCTTCGAAACTTCCTGGATATCCTCCCACCTATATTAAATTATTCACACATAAATATTCTCCTTCCCTCTCCGGTCCTCCGCCACCATACTCAAACACATATTCATACTTCAACACCTTTCATGGAGGAACAACCTTAACATCAATCTCTTAATCATGATCTTATCCATGGCAAGATCATGGTAAACCCCGAACCAATTGATCATGATTTTGATCTTGAGCACACTGATAATAATGGTGATGTATATAAAGATGAAAATGATATTGCTATTACTGATCTTGATCAAGATGTAGAAAACATATGGGATTATGAAGTCGGCCCGTACCTAGTGTCAGAAAGTGAAGTTAAAACCGCAAGTTCACCTTGCGGCTTATATGCCATCTCAACGATTCCCTCAATCTCCCTCCTAGTCAGCACACGAATCCCTCATTCTCATGCGGATTCACCAAATGTTTAAATCCATCCCTGACACACACTACTTGCACAAAAAATGTGCATTGTAGCACTATTTTATCAAAAAAAAAAATAAAAAAAATCCTCACTTAAAACTATTTGTATAAATTAATATTATTATTTTCTACTAACTAGTATATGTTACCCACTGCGTATTGCGGCGGCGCGCGGTGAGTCGAACCATGCGGTAATACACAAAATGTAAAATACAATGCATAAGACACCATGTTCTATACACAATTCTTAAAAGACAATTATGAAAAAAAATGAAAAACACAATGTTAGACACAAAGTGTAAAAGACAATTACTAAAAAGTCAAAGTTATAAGGGTATAGAAAAAACGTCAAAGTTAAAACTTCATTTAGGCAAAATGCCAACGTAAACTATGGTTTTTGTTTAAGAAAACGTGATATATATGCAGCTTAGACAACTGCAACCGCAGCCGGTACGTGGGGATTTTTGACTCAACAACCACCACAACTGCAACCGCAGCCGAAAACCCACAACCTTTTGTTACAAATCCGTGGGCAATGGCAAATGATATGAATGCTCAGCAAATTCAACAACTAATTGTTAACGCAGTCAGTCCGTGGACTGTTTATGGACCAACTCCAAGTCAACAAGTTGCTGATCAATAATTAACAACTTGTCAATCTGGCCAATTCGTGGTCACTCGTAGCTGCATTAAACCAATCATAGAGTTATTCATTTTAGATAAAATCCGTTGAATCTTGTTCTTGTGACACAATAATATGATCCTAAAAAAAAGGTGCTTAGTAATAAATAGCGGCAATGTTGTTCCGACGGTACTTTTAAGTTCGTTAGGGTAAAAAAAACATTTACATTTTGACCTAGTTGTCTTTTGAATAAAACTTTTAGCTAAACGTAAATCAAAACAACGACTTCGCATTATGTTATTAAAATAACTAAAATACACACACTTCCTCCAATCCCTTAAAGATATAATGAAACCTGCAAATTGACGGCATATATCACGAAAGGTCTATATACATAGCAAAAGAGCAAACTGTAGAAATCTATAGTTCAAACCCTTCAATATTATTTTATTGAACATAACAATATATACAAGTAACATTTCATTATTTTAGGGAAGTGGTTAAATACAATATTAATGATAATAATTATCTATATTTACAAGTCAACTATATTATCTATTACACCCTCGCAGTCGAAGCAAGAGGAGGGCGAATGTTGAGACTGGAGCGGAAGTCATCAAATAACACACGTGGTAGACCTTTAGTAAAGATATCTGCAATCTAAAGACGTGTAGGTGTATGGAGAATCCGAATAGTGTCGCGTTTAACCTACTCACGAACAAAGTGAATATCAAGCTCAATGTGCTTTGTTCGTTGATGCTGGAGAGGATTATTAGACAAGTATATAGCACTGATGTTATCACAATACACAAGGGTAGCAGTAGATAATGGGCGACGCAACTCAAGGAGTAGGTTGCGAAACCAGCAAACTTCAGCAACAACATTAGCTACTGCACGGTACTCGGCTTCAGCACTGGACCGAGAAATAGTGGTCTGACGCTTAGGCGACCAAGATAAGATGTTGGGACCCATGTAAACACAATAACCTGACGTAGAGCGGCGAGTATCCGGGCATCCTGCCCAATCAGCGTCTGTGTAAGCTCGAAGAGAAACCTCATGACAGGAGGATAATGTAAGACCATAAGAGGCAGTGCCACGAATATAACGAATAATACGCTTTAGAGCATTCCAATGATCCAATGTGGGGTTGTGCATGTGAATACATATCTGCTGAACTGCATATGTAATATCTGGTCTGGTGAAAGTTAGATATTGTAGGGCCCCTGCCAGACTCCGGTATAAGGTGAGATTCTCAAAAGGAGCCCCAGAGGTGCCGCTCAACTTAGGTTTGGTGTCAACCAGAGTCGTAACTGTGTTACAATTATCCATACCTGCACGACTAACAATATCCAGAGCATAGGATTGCTGTGACAAAAACATATGGTTACCTGTGCGAGAGACAGATACACCTAAGAAATAACTGAGTGGTCCAAGATCCTTCATGGCAAATTCAGCCGCGAGGCTGCCCATGAGCTTCTTCCTTAGAGAGTATGAGGAATGGGCCTGGGATGCCTAGTGTGGGCCGGTGTTGGACTTGGGTGGGGTTGCCGAGTAGTAGGGGTGGGGTGAATGGGCCTGAGGTGTTGGGGAATATGGTGGTAATGTGTGACATCCGTCCCCCTCGTCTTTCAACAAATTTACAGTATTAACCCTTCAAATATTTTCATTACAGTCCCTGTAAGTTTCGTCGTTTTCAAATTTAATTTTAGAGCAAACTAAAATTTTATCATTTATAATTATTATGGATAGGGTATAAATTTTAATCAAACGCGTATGTTGAAACGTATTCGTAAAAGATTCTATAAAAAAATTCAAGTTTTAAAAAGTTTTATGTTAAATAAGTTAACCAAGTTAAGTTTTTATAAAAGAAAAACTAACCTAGTTATGTAATAATCTAAGTTAAACCAGAGGGACCATTTCAGCCATTTTTATAAAAGTTTTCAAACAAAACAAATGTTCCCTCCTTCCTGTTCATTTTTTTTATTAGAAAGATCCGGCCACTTTTTCCGGCCGGCTAGATGTTCCGGCGAAACTTAATACCCTTTTTAATGCGTCTTAACCATTTCAAAACGTAATCTCTGTAACATCACAAAATTTTCCCCAAAATTCTAATACATAAAAAGCCCTTATATATATATATATATATATATATATATATATTTTATTACACCTTTATCATTAATATTATACAAATGTGCCTAAGTTTTTATTTATCCTAACTCACAACTTATATACATACATAAATGTATATAAATAATAATAATAATAATATGATTCTAAATTCTTTTTTTTTTCACATACAAGATTTTTTTTTTTTAAATAAAGCCTTGAGTCAAACAGTCAAAGTCTTAGTCAAACAGTCAAAGTCTTAGTCAAATAGTCAATTCATCATAAAACCTTACTTTATGGTGTTGACCAATTTTAATGGCTAATTGAATCCAAAACTAGTATAAAAACCCACCTATGACCCATTATACTTTGCACCTCTAAATCGATTGTTTCAATCCGATTAAACTTTCCCTCATACCTTTCTTCTATAGTCTATTACTTCTACAATTGAAGCTTTGATTATAAGCTCTTGTAATTGGCGAATTAGAGGCTTGATATTCTTTCTTTTTCGTTTTCTTCAATTTGGACTAGCTACGTTGTTGAGTCTTTAGGATTCGCCTCGCATACATTCACAACACATTATTCTATTTTTTTTTTACGAGACATAACATTTTGCTAAGGTGAGTTTTACATAGCCCCTTTTCTAATTATCACCATTTTTGGGGTGAAACATGTTACAACATTATTTATGCAATTCAATCATCAATGTGTCTATGTGTATTTCTATGTTGCATTATGTCTTGAACATGAATAGGGTAAGCACAATTCTAGCATAAACATTCATCAGCCAAACGGTATACATTGATAGATCTATTGGACTGACAATCCCACCCGGATACGTGCCTCCTACAAAGGTTGCGTGGGTGTTTGTTACTGCAATATAAACGAGTGAACCATGAGCGTATGGGATGTACCACAATACAACAGTCACAAGGTTGATTATGCACTCGATTTACTTCTAGTATGTTTTCACATATGGACTAGATTGCCATGACACATGAATTGCACAACAATTTTATTCGATTATCAAAACCTATGTACTCACCAACTTTTGTTGACCCAAAATATTTTCAACTTAACATGTTTCAGGTTCTACTTGTTTGAAGATTCGAATTAATGCTTGAAGATGTGTGCATAGTTTTATTCAATTTGATGTACGAATTCTTGTAGAACAATTGTATGTAATTTATTTAAATCATTTAATGAAATTTATTATTCACCATGAGCTACTGAACAATCATCAATACGTGACATCCCGATGTTTCCGCCATCGGTTGGGGTGTTACAATCTCCATCAATCTTTAACAGGTTCGGACAATTATAAGTGTTTTAATCAAGTTTTAATTCGGTTTTAAGATGTCTCCGTCGAGATCTTTAATGAGTTGTAACATACGTTTTTACTTGACCATTATATAAGTAGACTATGTCAAAACCTTTCTGCACATTCACGCATTCTAAACCCACAAAAAATCTGAATCAAAACGCTTCTGAAACCATGGTAATCGATTCTTCAAGTTCCGGACCTTCACCTTTCTTTTTCGGACATCAAAAGTGATTGTAAGTATAAGATTTTGTTGCCGTTTTGTTAGATAATCATGTATCTTTAAAACCCCTATGAATTCGTACATTAATACCCACGAATTGTAGGTGATGAAAATTAGGGTTAGGGTTTCATTAAGATGAATTGGGGAAGAAGACAATGTGTAATTATTTGTTAAATATAATTTTAATTCGATTTACATAACAAACTGATTCATGGTGTAGTGGTTTGATTGTTTGTATTAGTGCATTTGAAACACCAAGGTCACAGGTTCGACCCTTGGTTGTTGCGTTTTTTTTGTTCTTTTTTCCCCCCTCATATTTACTTATGGTATAGAAGTAACAATTCCTTTAAAACATTTTTTTCTCAAAATATTTATAATAAATTCAATTTTTATCCAAAGATTATGAAAATTTAGGAGTAGCATCTTGATACCTCATAGAAAATTGTCATATTTTTAGTTTTATGAAAAATATCTATTTTCATGATTTTATTAATTTAAATTGTTTTAATCATAATTAATTGATAAAAAATTCATCTTTAATGATTTTTATCTCAAAATTTTTGATAAATTATTTCTAATCATCATGAACTTAATTAAAAATTATTGGTTCAGAAAACCTTTATTTTTATTGATTTTACTATTTTTAATCATTTAAACATGATTTAATCTCATTAAATCAGTTTTAAATATATATAAGTTTATACAAATTATGAGAAAATTATTTTCAGTAATTTACATAAGAAAGCATCAATTTTCTATAAAAATAACATTTTTGGATCATGTCTTGTATTATTAGTCTTATTTATGTTTAATTAGATATAATTAATCATTTATTTATTTATCCTATCTAACATCTATTTTATTAATACTTTCTTATAAAATATAGATAGTCTTATGTTGAAGGTCTTTATTATCATTTGTATGGATCATTGTGTAATTCATAATTTTTGATTTAAATATTTATGATTATTGTATTTATTTACACTAATTTGGTTAATGTAATTAACTAACTAAATTATTTTGTCTTAATTATAATTTTATCTAAATATTCAAATGGTAATAATTATATTACGTAAACCACATTTACAAACTTTGATATATTATTTTTGACATACAACTTTTACATTAATTCGATTTATCATAAAAAAACTCTAATTCCCCAAATCGACTTAGCAAACCCTAATGCCTTAGAACCCTAGATACCTTAGACTCTTTAGACATTTCCTTATTAGTATTCTTACATATTACAGGTTGAATTCCTCGGAATTCCCATTACTTAGCTCACGACCGCTTAAGTTGGATGTTAATCGCTTTCGCAAACTGTGAGTATATCTTTCCCCTTTTTACTGTCTTACTATTTTGGGGTGACTCATGTACTTACTATCAAGTTTCTATTTCTTTTACTAAATGCAATTCTCATGTGTGTTTGCTTTATGTTAATTGGTGTGTCTATGACTTGTCAAAATCATTAACCGCTGGGCGGCCTAGCATTTCAATGAATAGTACTATGGTATACCCCCTTGAGACTCTGTTGAGAGAATCTTGGTCATTGTCTTGTTAATTCATTATTCAGTTGGTTAGTCATGTGTTAGTCATTATTCTCAGGTTTGGTTTTGAACGGATATTACTTATTACATAATTGCGAATGGTACCACACATGAATTGCTAAACATTTTTCTTACTATATATATATATATATATATATATATATATTCAAACAGGGTATGCTCACCAATACAATTTTTGTATTGACCAAACTATTTTGTACATGTTTCAGGTTGTTTTTGAGATGCATTCTTTAAGCTTTCGGATTTATAGTTAGATATTGATTCATTGTATCTCAATTTAGTTGGCAGTTAGAATCGTTGTACTTCATTTCAATGTAATAAATTATTTAATCAATGTATTCAAATTTACACTTTAGTCCATGAGCTATTAAACAATCGTCACTACGTGACACCTCGATGTTTCCGCCATCGGTTGGGGTGTTACATAATGGGCTGGAAGGATAAGGGCAAGGTGAATATGACCAATTGGGCCAGGGAGAGAAGTGGTATGGTTGGGGTGAGGCGGGCCAAGATGGTGGCTGTGGCCACGGGCTGGTTGGCTGCCATACATTTTGTTGGAAGCGGCCCCGACCATAGGAACCACGACCTCGACCACGGCCTCGGCCGCGGCCTCGGCCGCGGCATCGGCCGCGGCCTCAGCCACGACTACGGTCGGCTCCGTCCGATGGGGTTTGGTTCGTGGATGAGGTAGGTTGGGTGAAGTTGGAGGTAAGGGTATTTAGGGCGGTTCCAGCTGATGGAGCCGCGAGTGAGGTTTGGTTAATTTTCTGATCTTCAATCTGGCATAGTTGAGAGCGGGTATTGTAAAAATTAGGTAAGGGTTTTGTTTGTTTTGATGGTTTCATATTGGTCGGTTAGGCCGGTAAGGATTTGCATAACGAGTTGGTTTTCGGTGACGTTGGCTCCTAGGCTAATGAGTTGGTCATAGAGAAGTTTCATGTGTTGACAATAAGAGGACATGTCAGAGAAACGTTCAAGGCGGGTGTTAAAAAACTTGTTTTGTAGGGCTATGGTCCTAGCGGCTTGGTTATCTAGAAAAGGTTTTTGAGGCGACACCAGACATCGTGGGCAGTGGTATTGGTAATCATTATTGTGTGGACGAGATCTTGGGTGATAGTGCCATAGATCCATTGAAGAACTATGGCATCTAAACGTTCCCAAGACTCTTGGTAGGTAGGTTTGGACGATGACTCGGGTTCTTTGGAGGCCGTAGGTTGTGAGGGAGGGACGCGGGGTAAGAGATGATCATAAACCTCATACGCTTTGCAGTGTATGACGAATAGTTCAGCCTATGTATTGTAATGTTCAGTTTGGCGATCAAGGATAAGTGGGATAAAGTTCTTGATGTTTGTAACGATTACAGCAGGGTGAATTGAAGACATTGTGAGTGTGAAAGGGGAAGAGCGATCGAACAAGAAGGATTGGGGGGCTGGGGAAAAAAATTCGATCGCAACACTGATATGTTTACGGCAGCAGTAGGAAGAAGCAAAAGGAAAAAAAAAAAACTAGGGTTATGGCTTTGATACCATGTAGAAATCTATGGTTCAAACCCACATTCCCTTGTTTTAGGGAAGTGATTAAATACAATATTAATGATAGTAATTATCTATATTTACAAGTCAACTATATTATATATTACAAATTATCATTGAAGGAAACATGTGACACGTAAAAAACAAAGCTTATCAAAATACCTTACGTTTCCGTTTATCTTTTTTCATGTCACACTCGTTACGAATATGAATATTGAATTTAAATAATCTTAATTATTAGATATTGGCTGTCACCTTTCGCATATTCAAAAATCCAGCAACTTTTAACTTATTTTCCCTCAACGGTTTCATATTAACTAAAAGTTAACCTAGTTAGTTTTTATTGGCGTGGACTACTGATGTGGAAAAAATAAAATTTTACTGACGTGGACTGCTTCTGTGGCAAAAAGTCAAACTTTTGAAAACATAGACTGCTTATGTGGTAAAGTTTTAATGACGTGGACTGTTTACGTATAGGCTTTTCATGCTTAGCATCTTCTTTAACCGCTTGTCACGCCATACACTCGGTTTCTCGAAGACCTACCATTGAATTTAACTTTTTCTTAATCACGTGTGTGAAACATGTAAAAACAAAGTAGGCTTTGTTAATTCTCTTTTAATATTACACATACAAGCATATTATTTATCCACTATTAAATTAAACCATGCAGCTTTAAATGAATTAGAAACCAACATATGGATGGATCGATGTGACAACACAAGAAAATAGTATGGACCTTTGCATGATTGAAATGGGTTGTTTCTATTAGTGTTTTGAGAAGGGAGGACAACCCCCACATGTTACAAAATGGGTATAAAAAGCCACTCACAAATTAACATATGTAAACATATATGTACAATCTAGTTTGATATCACACGTCAGGTGTCTAAATAAGTGTAAGTTAACCGCATTACGAGTAATACAAATAACGACAACATATTACATAACAAATGATGAGGTCGATCGAAATGTAGCAAATGATGTGGACAAATGAGTTATTCTCGTTAAGATCATGCACAAATGACAAGCTGAGTTAACTGCCAATTTTGTCCCTGAGTTTGGTTTAGTTTGCTACTCGATTCCAATTTTTTTTTATTATTAATTTTTTTTTTTGCAATTAAACAACTGATGTTTGGATTTTGATGCTATTTTCTTCAAATTCATTAACTCAGTTTGTTTACTCTATTAACTTAATGATATTATTGTCATTCCACCTATTTATTTTTGTTTTTCTATTGTTTTCAATCATTTACTTTTTATATAATAAAACATAATATATTTATTTATTTAATATAACACATCTACCTCAACCCCCCCCCCTTCCCTCTCTCTCTCTTTCTCTCTCAGAGACACTTCTTCACCCATGGCCGGCCCTTAAGGGGTGCGGGGAGGACTCCAGGCCCGGACCCAATTTCTCGGGGGCACATTGACCCTCCGACAATTCAAGTATTTTTAACAGTGATGTCCTTAATTCGATGGATTTTTGTATGTTTGAGCCCCAAAATTGTTTATCAAATATTAATCAAAGTGAATGGTAATGGTAGTTTATATAAAATAGAAAGTAAAGAAATGTTGAAAAGGTTAAGAATTAAAAAAGAAAATGAAATGGTTTGAGAAAAAAAATTTGCAGGTTTATATTAGTGTAGAACAAGAGATGATGAAGAAGATGAAATGTGGAGGACTCACACTTAGTTGTTTTTGCTTTTAACCAGTTTGTTTTGTCTTCTTTTTTATCTTTTATTTTTGTTATGAAACAATTTGTTTTTAATTGCCAGATTTTCACCCATTTATATTAGACTTTCACCCATTTATATTTTCACATTTCGTGGGATTCGAACTCCCAACCTCCCCAAAGAGAGTTTGTTCCCTCTACCGTTAGACTATAATCTAAGTGAGAAATAAATTTTGATCCATCAATTTGATATTACTTTAATCGTAGCTTAAAAAACAATTTACATTATTTATTTCGTTAAGGCCTAACGCTAAGGCTAAGGGGCACAATTTTTGCAGCTCGGCCCGGGTACCTAAATTTTCAGGGCCGACCCTGTCTTCACCCCACCTTCCACCCATCTTCACCTCACCTTCCACCTCTAACTATCAACACAGCCACCATCCATCATCTATACCCCATCACCATGAACCACCGCCCAATCCTCGTCACCTACCCAAGCACCACCCGAAAACCACCATTACCACAATCATTTACAACCATTATCACCGACCCTATCGAATTTATAACAACAATTAATTAACTAGAAAAGAAGAAGAAAATGTCAAGGTTGCTTGGAGAGAATAACACGGCGGCATGTATTGATGTCACATAACCCCTAAGAATTCTTTAGTGTTATATTAGACTATCAGGTATGGTGGAGGGTAGTCCAGTACCCTCTTTCCAAGACTACATGCCACGTCACCAAAAAATGGGCCCTCTCAACATAAGACAATATAAGAACCACCCAAGAGTGTGAGAGTGGTCCTCCTTAGCTCATCTTTCACTCCTATTGGCCCAAGTTATTTTTAATAAAATTAAAAAACTAAAAAATATATATTAAAAAAAAAAAAACAAACACCAGCCTTGTTCATCATCTTCAATCTTCATACATCTGAATCTCAACTCACTATACACACAACTCACAACACCAAAGCCAACAACCACCGTTTATCCTCTTCCAATTCATCTTTCTTCACCACACTTTCAAGCCCCAAACCTCCACCGGCTTATCCTCTTCCAATTCATCTATCTTCATCCCTCCCTCTCTCCGGCAACTTCTCCATCGGCTTCACCTTAAAAAAACCACAAGGGTTATATTAATGAAGATAAGGGCCCCACCATCCACAATCAACCAATAATCAAGCACGTCGTCTCCGTCCAATTTCAACTGATCAAGACGGGTTTGAGTTGTCCGGGGTGGTGTTGGCCGGCCCAAGACGGGGTGGCCAGGCGTAATGTGACACCCGGCATATTCAGGTTAATACTTTTACAAACATATAAGTCTACCTTAGCGTAAACATTTATCTAACGTACTGGACTAGGTTAGTTAAGTCAGTTTACCCTTATGTATTGTCTAGGGTTCAGTGACCTGGAGGATCATTGGGGGTATCATGCACACACACGATTCTCGAGTCTCGGGGATTGATGAACGGATGTGAACATGTTAGTTATCAAGTATTATGTGTTTATAATCATTACACAACATATCAGTATGTGAATATGTGCTTATATGTGTCAAAATAGTGTTTAACGTGCCGAAAACTCACAACAGCCTGCAGGGGGGACTAGGATTCCTAGTGGCCACCTGCAGGGGTGACTAGGGTGCTAGTGGCCACATGTAGGGGGCGACTAGGTCCCTAGTTGCCTGTAAAGGTAGCCATTAGGATTCTTAGTGGCCACCTGCAGTTCCTACTCGCGTGTAACATCAGAAATGACTAGAAACAACTATAAATTTCCATACTTGACTAGTAAAACATCATTTGTGAAACCCTAACTCGCCCCAAACCAATCTCACACTATACTTAACCTCTGGAACCCGTTTTTGCCCTAAATATACCATTTCCAAGCCTTAAACATCATTTCTAGCAAAATATAAGGTGTGTTATTCATCCTAAGCTTTTGTAATCTCGTTATTTTGATCCTTAAAGGTCTAGACCTAGTTTTGTGAAGTTTGTGTCTTTGAAAACCTTTGAAAAACAGTTTCAAAACAAGTCTAATCCTTTATATGAGTTCTATGTGATGAATTAATGTAAAGAATGGTTTTTAATGATTAAAACATGGGGATTCTTGTGTGTTTGATGTGTTGTTAATATGGATAAGTTGTTAGGATGATTATCTAGGAGCTTGAAGGTTGTTTGATGTGTTTTGATGATAATATGCGTTTTGACCCGTTTGAGTGATTTAGAAGGATTTAGGATGTTATGGTTGATTTGATGGTTGTATGATGTTAGGGCTTATATTAGAATGATGTAGTAACAGTAGGATGATGATTTGCAACGTCATTATGTGATGAAATCTGATTATTTTCCATTTAGGGTAAGTTATGCAAGCTTTGATATGATGTTTTCATAATATTATTCCATTTGGGGAAATGCTTGCAATTAGGGTGTTAGACTGATGATAAATTTGGGGGTTTTCATTTAGGATATGTTGCTTGATGATTTTGGATTGATGTTGGGTGCTTTTACATGTTTCGGATTTGATTTGGAGGGTTAAACGCGCAAAAAGTGGCTTTTGGTTTGCAGGGGGCGACTAGGAATGCTAGTCACCTGTAACAAGGCCTACTCGCCCCTTTTAGTAGCCACTAGGATTGCTAGTGGCCAGCTTGATTCCTAGTCGCGTGTTTTGATGCCTAGTCGTGTGTTTTGCTGCTATAAGTGTATTTTGAGACCCCGAAACATGGTTTGACACCTAGTAACATATTGGGAACCCCGTGACATGTCTAGAAACCTGATAACACGTGTTTGGACTCGTATATGCAGTATGTGGACTGTGTGATAGTCTTGGTGAAATGTTAGACGTATTAAGTGCATATTCACATGTGTTTGCTTGGTTACTTGTATTTGGCTAACACGGGGGATGCCGAGTCACCAATGGGACGTTCTTCTTGTCTTGTGTGGTCATATTAACGTTCAAGCATGTTTTCAAACGTATACGGTTATGGTCTGGACATTCGGGGACTAGTTAACCTACGGGTTATTAGTCAAAACACTTATATAAACTTTATGATAGGTCGCCGATATTTGGGACTATCTGGTCGTGTCGGTAATTCTTTTCTAGAAGACGCAAACGAAGGTGAGTGTCATAGCCCCATTCTTTATTGTTTTCATATCTGGGGGAGAAACATGCGGTACAAACTTACAAACATTTAGACCAACATATTACATTATATCACATGGATACTTAGTGATATTTTCATCCTTAAAGTCCTCCAAACATTTAGGGAACCATTAATATGTGGATACATAGTGGGGAAAGTGTGAATAGATCTATTGGGCCCGGCAAGCCCCACTCAGGTTGACTGGCGGTCGGGCGAGTGCATATTTGTCTTATCTAACTTACAACACCGGGTGATGACCGGTGGTGGGTGTTGAGGCATTCTACCGTTCAGCAGTGGTTCACGACACTTTAGTATCATGTAACGATGTCTAGCTAGCATCAATATAGATGTAAGGATTTTTGGGTCTGGTTTTACAAACGTTACAAACTTTTGGCAAACTTTATCTCTGTGACTCATCGGCACTGTATGTGTTGACTAACATTGCATGTTTTCTCAGGTCGCTAAGGTAGCAGGAAATCTAGACGCACTGGGGTCTCACTGCGTCTCATCTTATCATGCATACTTGGAACTTTGTTTGGTTTAAATACTTACTTTTGAACTACGGTCTTGTAAACTTATTTTGATTCCGCTGATGTCTTTGGTATTATGGAACTTTTAAAACTGCGTGATTGGTTTTATTACGATATTTTCATATCATATAGTTGTCGTTTATTGTGACCGTTGACTTGAATCCTGGTATGTCACGCGCCCCGCGATAAATTTTTGGAAGTGAAATTTGAGGGTGTGACACGTAAGCCGCCCCACACATGATAGTCTTATTAGACTATTGTTTTAATGTGTAATGTATAAATAATGACACCCTAATTCACAACATACTAAAAATGTAACCTAGTAAAAAGTGTTCTCTTTTGCCAGGGTATTCCCACACGCATAACAATTCCATGTGTACATAAATAAAAACTATAAATTTCACTCTTGTGGGTGTTAATCATAAGGGTTATTTGCAACGAGTAATCTGTTGAGAGCTTACTAGATGAACTAATTCTGATTATATTTAACTCAGTATCACAAAAGTAACGATTATTTGAAAGAAAAAGAAATAAGTCACAACTAACATTTTTCATTCTTATCCAAATTGAAACTTGAACTATCTTTGATTCGATATATTTAGACCTTAAGCTGCCTTAAACACATCAATAATCAACACATACCACAAATCTTTCAAACAAGCAATTTTACCCTTAATTTGGTATAACTAGCTCTATTTTACCTATGTGACACTCTTGAGGGTGTACAAAAATCAAAGCATAATTCGGCTCGTTTAATTTAACATAGCTCGGGCTCTATACTTGAAACTCAAGCTCGATTCTTGAGAACATTTTATAAAATCCTTTAATAAAAGTATAAAAAAAAAATCATAAGATGTAGGGATTTATCCAACAATACAACAATAACTCTTTTCGAAAGAGCGACTGTCAAGATATCATCCACTAAGCAACCGTAGGTACGGCTATGTGGCCAAGCCCAGATCCGAACCAATCGGGTATCTACACGGAGGGACATAAAACTAGCATACCGTGTCTCCATAAAAAAAACATACCGCCGACTGCCACTTAACAGACGTTGCGTCGCCACAAAAGCCAAGACTCTTTTGCGTAACGCACGGTGGGATGAAAACCCGTGTTAGCTCGGATTCAAACTTGCGGGCCCAGGAGGCCTAGTTCTTATCCTTCACTCACAACCACTCACTCCCACCCCATATAATTCGAGCAAACGCCTCACATAATTTGGTTTCCGAGTTGTGAATGCTCTAACTACACCAAACACACATCCAACTGAAGCCTTTAGAAGTTGACAAGTTTAGTTGGGTTTAAATGTTCAGTTGAGAAATTTTGTAACTTGTAAATTTGTAAGCAAGATTTCAACATTTAACAACATAATGTATGTCAGTACGTTCTTAAATGTTTTATGTGAATTATTAATGTACGATTGATACTGAACCCCATGCACATACCATCACAATCAACCATCATTGTCATCGTCTATATGTTTCTTCTCCAAATTAGCACAAAAATTACAGTGAATTTATTAATAGCCGTGCTGAAAATGATAAACAGATCTAGAGAGAGAGAGAGAAGATAAGCAATGACAGAAGTTATGCTTGCATGTCCAACACGTCTTCCTGATTCTTCTTCAGGTATCGTCATCGCACCTCTTGCTTTCTCTCACTACATTTAATTCCTTTGTTTTTTTAATGTATTCATATCATATTATCTCCGTTTTTGTTACACTCCAGATTTGATCAATCAATTAACATTAAGAAATCACATATGAAACCAGTAATTAATCAACATTAAGATCTGGAGTTAATAATAATAATAATAATAATAATAATAATAATAATAATAATAATAATAATAATAATAATAATAATAATAATTAAGAGATGATGATTAAGATTACGATTACGATCACAATCACAGAAACAAAACCAAAATTATCTCTAAACAAGACTGAGATCGATATCCCTAACTCCCTACAACTTGAAAATTAAGAATAATAATAATAATTTCTGTAACTACCTTTTTTTTAGAGAAAAATTAGGGTTTCTTACCGATTGTGTGCTTATTATTATGCATCCAAACCTTGAGAACATGGCGTTTGACGCCTGTTTCAGCACAGAATTGCTGGACAGCGCCCTCATCTTGTTTCTGAATACGCCACCCTAACGTCTCCGAAAACGCCAGCATCCTTTCCTTCTGATCAGACGTGAATTTTGTCCTAAACCGCTTTTTTGAACCGGTACCGGTTCCTCCACCACCACCACCACCACCACTAGAGCTAGGGTTTGAAATTTCTTCCAGATCTTCTCGAGAAGTAGACGGAAGAGCTAACGGACGCTGGTGGTGGTGGTGAGTGGACGGAGACGGTTTGATCTGCAGATAACCGGTGGGCCGATGGTGGTGGTAGTACGGTGTTGCAGTAATATACTGAGGTTGATGATGAAGATGATGTCGTTGTTGTTGTTGTTGTAAGCCTTCTAACTCCTTACGATGGAAGTTACGGTGACAGTTACACGCGGCGCATTTTAGCCCGTCTAGCGTACCTTCATCACCTGCCGCCATAAACTCTCCACATCCGTCCACCGCTTGACCACCAATGCCTACTGCGTGGTTTTTTAAACACTCTTTATACCGGTAGCCACCGCCACTGCTCTTCCTACCGGAGTTCCCAACCGTATCGAAATTATTAACCGAAGGCACCTGAATTCCAATAACCTCTTCTTCCTGCTCCTCATGTTCATCAAACTCCATTTTTTTATATATAAAAAAAAAGGTTTGGTTCACCTAATTGTGCGTTATATATAAAAATTAGATCATCAGAAGAAGCAGAAGCAGGAGGAGAGGGTTAAGGATAAAGAAGCGTAAGTTAGCAAGGAGATTAGGGTGGAATAGGATAAGTGAGAGAAGAGGGTGTGGACATGAATTAACCCATGCCTGCAAAAAAAATAAAAAAATAAAGCAAAAGTGTGTGTTTTTAGTGTGTGTGAGAAAGAGGGGAGAGAGAAAGGAGAGATAGAATTGTCTTGTTATGAGAAAAACATTTCAGGTATGTTCCGGTTAATGGAGGAAACTGGTGACTGGCTATTGCCGGTCATAATCTGCTCCCCAGGGCTAGGGCATCATCACTGCTTCCCTTAAACTTGCTCTAATCACTAAATATCAAATTATCACTCCAGCTTAACAGTAATCACAAAACGACAAAGAAAACTTTTTTATTTTTTCAATTGTATTTTTTTTTAATATAATTTCAAGAGGCAAGTGTTGTTAACTTGTTAGACTATATGGTGTGCCCCCCCTTTCCCCCAACTCCCCCAAGTGCCACATCAGCGCCACATCATTTCCCCTATTTTCTCCCCCAAAGTTTGGAAATGGTATTCCCCTAATTCCCCCACTCCCCCTTCATTTTTTTATTATATAAAGTTTAATTAAAAATAAAATAAAATAAAATGGACCAATCATGTGACAAGGGGAGAAGGGGGAAATTTCCCCCAAGTCACCGAAATTTTTTAGGGGGGGCGGTGTTCCCGATCGGGGAATAGGCCACATCACCACCCCGACCCCCTTCCCCGAAGGCACACCATTCAGTCTTATTTCATCACTGTTACATTCTTGTTTTTCCCACAAGTATATTTACCTAATTCATCGACTCACGGTCTTGAATTGGTAGGTGTATTCCTTGTTTTGAAAAGTGACGCAAAAATGAAGAAACCTACTCTTGGCTCGGACTAACATGGCCCGAGCTATAAAAAAAAGCCCCCAAATATAGTCACCCTAGTGTTTCCCCGTGCAAACATGACATGTCTATGGATCGAACCAACAAAGGTCCAAGCTCCATCAAGAAATCACCTCCGGCCATTGCCACCTGATCAGCATTCCATAACAAACAACATCCCACTCTCTAACTGAAGAAACAATAAGTATACCGGAGATTAGGACTAATCATCGGGAGGTTTATACTTACGTAACTACAAGATTAATCCTTTACCCAAACCGCGATGGTAACCCGTGTGAGTGTTTAGTGCGGATGAGTGTGTGTGAGAACACGAGGTTTAAGTGGTTCGGTCGTTAATGACCTACGTCCACTGTAAGTACACCGGAATGTTATTAATAACGAGAGAGATTACAAGGAGTGAGTATAGTTGCTATGGTTAATTCTGGATGAATACAAGGGTTGTATCTGATCCTATTTATAGGCTTAGTAGTGGGCTGCATGGAGAGGCCCATAGGTGACACCATTGGCTTGGGCCCAACCGAGGCCCAAATCCATGGTCCTTCTGAAAATGGCGGGAAAAGGCAGGTTACTGTTGATGACGTCACGCTACAGTGTGGTCGTTGTTGTAGCTGGACACGTGGCGGATTTCTGGTGGTGCATAGTAACGTCGTACTTGCTATAGTGTTCAGGCTATCTTTGCTGTCTGATGTGACGTCTGACAGTTGGCGAGGTAATGCCTGCTGGTCACTGTTCACGACAGCATGCACAGTGTAGCCGTTCACCTTTTGTACTATATGCCACATGTCCTTCTCCTGCTGGTGTGTACTCTGACATGGATCTTTATGAATCTTCCTTTTATCGTTCTTTGTACTTCGTATGAAAAGTGCTAAGGGAAGATTCCGCGCGTGGTTGCACGCGCGTATCAGGTATTGTTTGCTGCTTATCATCTGTCTTGGCGCGCGAGACATGTTGATTGCTTGTCCCTGCGCGGGTGCGTTCCTGCGTCGTGATCTGGCGCAGGGTTGTTGTTTCACGGGGATAGGGACGCCTTTCAGATTAGGCTCCCTATCCCTTCACTAACTAACTATGATAGCGACTAGTTTGATCGGACCATTGAAAGCTGTTCAAATGTGGTGTTTAAATAATCTTCTTTGAAATCCGCATGTGATTTATCATCACCGAGAGAGTCCAAGATCATTTTATTCTTCAAATCTTCCAATTTTGACAACTTTTCACTTACTTCCTTCGGTTTAAACATGTGTGATAAGTAAGCCTTATTTCATTCCACTTTAAACCACATACCCTTTTTGTCGAAGTTGGTTGAGGGACAACACATTTCGATCAACATCAGGCGAGTAATAAACACTAGGTATTTTGAAATCCTCTTCCAATTTTATAAGCACTTCACCATCTCCCCTAATGAATAAAATTTGATTTTTCATTCGGGTTTCAACCCCGAATGATTTCTTTATTTTGTTAATGTGTTTAAGATCGCCAGTAAAATGATTTTGTAAAGATAGATTCACATACCAAATGTCTTTCCGTTCTCCAAATTCGGAACCAGACAAAATGTATTCTTCTTCATAATTGAACACGTCTTAGTTTTGTTCAAGGTTGTTGATGCCTGTGTTCACTGCCTGTCGGATCAACAAAGTGGCTTCGTCTCTTTCTTTTACACGACATCCATGTATAAGATGACTTCGCATCCGACAATAGCAACACACTCGTTCCGTATAGTTTCTTCTTTGAAACTTTTGGTTAAACATTGTTTTTCTTTTGAAATTTCGCTGCACAAATTAATGATTCGGAATTGTTTTTGACACTTTGAACAACCTTGGCTCTTATACCAATTGTTGTCCCAGAATTATAATCAAACAACACTCACCAATACACTAAATGATATGCTAATTAAACGATCGAATGAATGATCAAATGAAGGCTGCACACTCGGTTTGTTTACACACACAAAATGGACAGAAATTGTATTTGGTTTCTTGTCTTGATAAATGTTGTTAAACAAACCAAAGAAATTTGTGAATGAGACATTCTGAGCCCTAATTCCCCTTTTTAAGCTTGTTAACCGTCATTAACAGCTAATGTTTTAACTTGTCACTTTTGGCCCTTGAACTTTCCAAATGTCTTCAAAATATCTTCAACTTATTATCATACCTGATCCTTTTATAAAGACTTTTAGGAAATGACGCAATTAACCCCTCAATATTAATTGAGACTTTATACAACTTCTAACAATCTCCACCTTTGGATAAAGTCTATCCAATGTTAATAACTCCAAACAAAAATCAAATTTACCAACTGGTAACACTTTGGTAAGCATATCTGCTGCATTATCCAAAGTGTCAGCCTCTTCTACTTCAACCTCTTTCTTCTTTACCACGTACCTTATAAAATGGTATTTCACTTTAATGTGTTTAGTTCTATCTTGGAACACCTAATTCTTACTAAGCTGCACTGCTCCCTGATTGTCACAAAGAACAACAGTCCAGGACAGTTTAACCCTTAGATCAGAAATCAATCCCTTCAACTATAAACACTCCTTAACTCCTTGAGTTAAAGTTATGTACTCAGCTTCAGTTGTTGACAAAGCAACAACTTTCTGAAGAGATGCCTTCCAACTCACAGTTGACCCACAAACTGTGAAAGCATAACCAGTCATAGACTTACCATTATCAAGGTCCTTAGCAAAGTCTGCATCAGTGTTATCTATACCCAATTTGAATCAGATTCATTTATATGCAATATAAACTGAAGTGTTAACAATTCATGCTACTGTTATATATACCCAAGGTATCCTACTCTTATATTGCTTGCCCAGAATATGAGTACCAGGACAAAACTCAATAGAAATTTTGATTAATTGATTATAGGTGGGATGGTGGTCGCAACCTTCTTGCAAGTGATTGGCTACTGTATGAAGATTTGTAGTCTTAGATCAAAGGTAGGTTTATATCATTATGTGTAGTGTGTAGGGTATATTGGGCCAAACAGTTGGTTGGCACCCTCTATTGTGAGAGTTATTGATTTCGGTCCAAGATGTGATTTTCGGTTTTAATGTATTAAGAACCGGAACCGACCCGATACCCGACTTGGGCAATATATAAGAACCGATCACATGCCCTATAATACAAACTCGATTTGGGTTAGGTCTCATATCGATACGGTTTTTGGTTTTTTTTCGGTCCGACCCTAAATATGCTCACCCCTAGCAGAACCGCTTCTGGCTTCTGCCTCATTAGGGACCCCAACCCCAAATTAAAAATCCCCTAGATAAGCAGCCACCTCTTTACCCACATTACGCATAACGACTTTCGACACCAATCTTCTCTAAATGGTTCCCACTGCAATGGGCCTAATCCAATTGTCAAGCTTCAACAGGGGGTCAACGGCGCCGAAGCAATGAACTCCGCCAGAGCGTTAGGACAAAGCCCCCTAAGCCACAAGTTAACAACATCGGTGATGGCCTTAAGGGGTGTTAGAGACCCCTGGCGACTAAAAGCGTCTAAAATATGCTGAGCCCGCAGACCATGCCTCCCACAAGATGTCCCTTTCGGGAAGGTTTTAATACATTCCAACACACAATCAGCGTCCACCTGCAAGGTTGGTTCCTATGGCACGGCGGAGGGCATTGTCGAGGGTCCACAACAAGGTGTTTATCTATCAAGACTCTCAATGTATCCCCCTGCAGGCGTGACCCTGGATGAACACATGACCTTGACTGCCGTTGTGTAATGGCCATCCACTACCTTCAGAAGGCACTGCTTAATATTGCCCCCACCCTTTTCTTTAACTTGGTCCCCTACCTTCCCAATACTCCACACCACGGGGAGTTCAAGAAGGGGCAGGACCAACTCCTCTAAACCTGCCCCATCTTTCTAAACGGCCAAAGCCCGCATAATGGAGTTACATTGAAGCGATTTCTTGTTACCCGCCATTCGTTCCTGCCTAGAAGTCGGTTTGACCACAAGTAACGTGCAGCGAGGCAACAACAAAAGTTTAACTCAAGCCTCAATAGACCCTGGGGCATCCACCACTTTACGGAACCCCCCGACCTAGATGGATATGTGATGATTGTATCAATTGCTTATTACTCCCACTTGTGCCACATATTTCTAAGATAAATTTCAAGTATGTGTTAATTAACGTTATATAATAGCCTATATATCTTTATGTAAACATGTATTACTTGTACAAGGCTATGAACTTGGTTTCGGGTATTTTCAACCACATTAAACTATGAACGAGTGTATCCGATATATGCAGGTTTACCGGGATATATAACAGATAATAAGTAACGAATATATGTTATGCTTAAAAGAGGTAAATGCAGAGTCTGAAACTACTTTTCAGTAAG
The DNA here is from genome assembly GCA_030844895.1 of Ambrosia x helenae. Classification (NCBI taxonomy): domain Eukaryota; kingdom Viridiplantae; phylum Streptophyta; class Magnoliopsida; order Asterales; family Asteraceae; genus Ambrosia; species Ambrosia x helenae. Next base: position 3,119,620 of record CM061233.1, on the reverse strand, counting down.
CATGAATATGGAATTATGAGGTGACTTGTCAAAGTCAATTACTGTTGTGGTGACGACATCATTAACACATGTACAAGTTAATAAAAAATTATTCTCACTTTGTACATAACTTTTCTTACACAAATTTGAAAATTATCTCATCATTCACCACTAATTGGATTGCTTATTAAAATATGAATAAATTACACGCTTGGATAAAGGGAGAGTGTTAGTTGCGTGTTTGGAAAATTTGAAAGGTGCGAAATAATTTGATCTTTGCCGGTGAGAGACTAGTCACTGATCGGGTGTTTGGGGAGATTCAAGCCAATTTCCTTTTGTGGTGGAAACATTGAGTAAAGAGACAAGACGTTACCCGGGAGAGTTGGGTGAATTATAGTTTTTTTTTTTTTTTTTATTAATAATCGTTTGATGTAATGTAAGGGATGATGTAACGGGGGATTTTATTGTACTAGTACCTTACTTGTACGGATGTTGTAAATTTTGTGTGACGAATAAAATCATTTGCCGTTGAAAAAAAAATAATGGGACACTCCAAATTGTTATTAGGACACACTTCGTTCTCTCTCTCTGTATATAGATACACATACACATTTGCACATATATAGAGAGATATAAAACAGAGAATGTACCAATATTAACACCATGTTTTAACGGCAAATCAATCTACCATCGCACGGTTCTATGCATGCATCTTGTAAGGGTAAGGGGCGCCATCCTTGGTACTCTAAATCTCCCCAATCCAGCAACTCACTATCCTAATTCAGTACCATGAACCAACAATTTGGAGGTGAACCACTACCCTAAAATATTTTTTGTTTAAACAGAATACGCATTTCAATTAAAAATGAAAAAAAAAAAACATTCAGTTAATATTGTATTCAATAAAATAAAAGTTGTATAAATTCAACCTAAAATAAATATAAAAATACGAGAAACATAAATTAAAAATAAAACATCAAAATAAAATGAAACTACTCACCGTCTTTGTCTTCTCAATAACACTCCCAACAATGTTTCGCGGCTATTTCATGTTTTCGTTGTAAAGTTAATTCCAACGTTTTGCCCTTGAGATTGTCATTTGGTTATTGGTATGCCCCAAATTCGCCAACTAAGGAGGCTTTGCTTGAAGACTCGGCGGATTTCTTATTTTCCAATGTGGACTAATTGGTGGATTATCTTTGTTGAGATCTGGCAACTTACTAGCGTAGGCGTCGTCCAGTTTACTAGACGCATCATAGTTGTCGTCTTTCAATGACTTTCGTCTCCTATTAGAATGACTACTAAACCCTTCTTCACCCATAATCAGTTGTTTGGCCCATTTGTTGTGTGTTTTTATAATCTCCCATGCGGGGATGTGATTGAAACCGACCGGGTGTTCCTTTTTTGTAATCACTCAATGCCCTAGTCATCATATTATGGTCGCTACATCCACTTCCTCGTACACGGTCCTATATACAAAAAAAAATGTTAGAATAAAATTAAACAAATTTTAACTAACAAATGTAAGTGTAAAGTTAAACAAATTTTTACTAAAAAAATAATTCAAGTAAAAAATAATATTGCTTGAATCCAATATACGCTGAATTCATTCATTTTTTTTTTGTTACATGGAGCTCCATTTTGATGTGACTTGATAGGTGGATCAATCGTTTCCTCCCAATAATGAGTTGTAATGTTTAAGCATCGCCTTCCGAAAACTCCCTTTAGTTCAATGATTATGTTTTTCTTTGTTTTCGGAACAACACCAAGCTTTTGCCAAAGCAACCTCTTGCTCGATTGACCATAGTGTACCTTTGCTTGCCCGAGATATATCTTCATCATATGTCTCATATTGTGTCTGTGGCACAATTTCGTCCTCTTCATTGTCTTCGCATATTGGGATGGTTTGCTCAATCTCTACACATAAGTAACGAAGATTTGGACTCCTCGTTGCTAACACATCTAAGTCATCCATGTCGTATTGTACATGAGGTGGTGGTTGTTACGGAAATGCGTATTGGTGGTATTGATAATATTGTTGTTGTGAGACTGGTTGTGTTTTATTAATCACATACTTTTATATCTTTCACAATTTAATCCAATCATTTTTTTTCACTTTCAACTTTGTTCCTATATACTACTTATCTTTTACAAATTTTTCATTTTACGTTTCGATCTAAATTTTATAAATTAATATGCCACGGCGTGCATGTGCAGGTCGATATTTTAATGCCTAATTTTCCTGTTTAACAGCCCCGTCACGACGCTCAGATCTAGATTGACTTAGTTATTGTTTTTTATGTTTTACGTTTCGAGTGCATAGTTTAACGTTGTTACATTTAATTTTCGTTCAGTTTTATTATTTCATTTTTTCTATTTTTATACGAGCTTTTATGGTGCTGATTGTCGCAAACGAAGTTATGACAATAGTGCTGCTTGACATAGTTTTACGCATTCTGCTGCAACATGGGGCTTAATACTAGTATATCCTAATTTACAATTGTAAGACCCATACCCCAAATTTAATCTTAATCATGATTTAGTGGGTAATTATAAAAGGTACTTTCCTAAGGATAATTTAAAAGTCAAACATTCCCATTAGAACAACACAAGTTTCAAAATAGCGGACTGGATCTACTATTTAACAAACTTCAGACTTAATTACAGAGTTTAACGTAGCGGAAAACATAGTTAGTTGGACACGACATGTTCTAAATCGACACTACCCAAACACTTCCAAAATGACATGTTTCGTTTGGTTTGCTTGCTTGATCCTTGTCCGGGAGTCCCATCGTACCTACAACCTGTCAAACACATAACATACAAGGTTAGTTAGCCTTGGAATACGAATCGGATCGACTACGAAAGTCCGTAAGCAACGCAGGCTAGGTGAACGGCCGTTCACCTTGAGTGAGCGGGTCGTTCGCCCTTTCCAGAAGTTTCTGACTTGATTTTGTGCACCCTGAACGGCCGCTCACCCTTCTGAACGGTCGTTCGGATTTCCTGATCTGCTCTTGGGGTAATTTTAAGTCATTCTCCTTAGCTCGGATGAGTGACTCGACCCTCGTAGACTCGTTCTAAGGCGATTTTACGATGATCTATGCCTTAGGCTCTACAATTCATTTTAGGGAATTGTCTATGCCTTGGTCTTACACATCGATTTCTCGATGTTCATGAATTCACCCATTTTGACCCATATTATGATCAAGATGGTGACCACTATACACATGGTCATGTTTTGTCTAGTTTACCATAGCGAAACGCTCAGGCATCATGTCTCGACTATTGTCTTTACTTTGTTAGTGTGTGTTTTATGGTGTTTTGGTCAAACACCATGACTGACCATTCCACTTTCATGTTTTCTTGATAATATGCACACCCTAGTTTGCACATATGACACCTTTAGTCCTTAAGTCTTTTAAATTATCAAATTGGCCACCATTTGTTCTAGACAAACTTTAGTGTTTAGCTTATGTGAGTTTAGGTAAAATACTTTTTAACCCGTGTTTTTTTAATTGACTAATATTATTAAAATAGAGTTTTTGAAATTCGGGTGTTACAACTCTACCCCCCTTAAAGGGGTTACGTCCGCGAAACTTAAAATGCCTAGCCTAAAGTAGCCTAAAACTTATTTTTTTAATATTAATTAATTAAAACAAAATAAAACCAAACAAACATTAATTAAATAAAATAAAATTACATAAACGTAAATACAATAAAAAGAAATACGAAACATAATATAAAAAATAAAACTAATCTTCGTCCGACTCGAGTCTATCCATCGGCCACATTCTTCATCGGGCGGCTAAAATTGTCATACGGTTTGTTAAGGAACTCAAAGTCACTGTTAAAATCTATTTTCGTTTCTCGTCATATACTGCGAGTAACGTCATATACTCGTCCACGACTTTCTTTTTCGTTTTTGTCATCTCCTTAAGTGCCGCTTCTTTATTCTTGGCATACTCCGAGACTGTTTCGCCCAATCCTTTTTTGCTAGACGACTCGACTTGTTTCCTTTATAGTCTCATAGGTTGTGTCGAGAGAGTGTCTTCGTTTAAGTTCGGCACCGACGCACCGGATGGCACCCCCGACTCTGCGTTTCCTGTAGAAAAGTGTGATCCGTATTTCGACAACTTTCTTCGCTTATCCGAACTACTTCCCGACTCCTCGTTCATCAACGGGACTTTTGACCACTTCTCACTTTCTTTAACAATCTTCCACGCAGCTAAATGTTTGAAAGGCTTCTTTACTTTTTCTTGATAATCATCTAGCGCCCTTGTCATGACATCTACCATGGTGCAACCGCTTTTCCGAATCTGCTCCTATAAAATAAAGAATACAAATACATTTAAAAGTCGAATAATGGTTTTATAAAAACATTCAAAATAATTAAAGGTAAAAAATTAGTACCGCTTGAATGTAATAGCCGTTGAACGCACTCAAATGCGTCAACATTTTACCCCACTTTGAACGAACTTGATGGTTGGTGCGATTGGAACCACCAGCTTGATCGTTGTAATGATAACCACCCCATTCCATAAACTATTTCTGTTTTCGTCGGTTCCTTTCACCCGATCGACCAAAACATGTGCGAATACTTTTGCCAAAGCAACTTCTTCCTGAGTTCAATTGGGTTGTTCAACGCGACCACTGCATTTCCCTTTTTTCTTTCCTTTTGGGTCTTCTCGAACCTCAACATCTTCTTCAATCGACTCCTCTTCTTCATCTTCTTCAAATTGGATTTCGGGAACGGGATCATCATCATCTTCATCTTCTTCAAACACATCGAAATATCCCATAGCTTCTCCTGAAAAGTTGTAATTGGGTGGGGGTTATGTAAAATATCCTTATGGGTTGGGGTAGTTTAGGCACACTACCATGAGAAAAAAATTATGTGTTGTATGTTGGGCTATAGAAATTGGGTGGGGGTTGTGTAACATATCCGTGTGGGTTGGGTTGGGATAATGTAGGCTTATAAAGATCGCCTTGAAATTCGGGAGGTAACGAACCACCATCACGTCGGTTCGCACCTCGTAAGCTTGCACCGCCACCCTGAGATTTGGTTTTTTCTTGCTTGACCAAACAATTTTTTTTTTGCTTATCCATGGTAAAAGATTTTAAGAAAGAAATTGATGAAAGAATAGAAGAATGAATGGATTTTGTCTGAAATGGTTTGGATGGAATACGTTTGATTTGTATTTAAAGGATTTAATATTTTGTTTAAATGGTGCAACGGTTAAATGACCGTTTGAAATCATCAAACCCAATCTGCCTACACAAGCCGACCCAAGTAGCCGGAATGCCTAGCCCAACATCGCGGAACCGTGTAGCCGATCGGCTACACAAGCCGATTCCACCTAGCCGATGGTGCCCCGTGCAATGTATTTTTCTTTTTATTTAATCTTAGTGTTTATAAAAAAAATGTGTGGTAAATATTTAATATATTTGGTAAAAAAACAACCGCTCACCTTAACCCACAACAGGATCAAGTGATCAACCCGCGACCGCGAGCCAGTGCCATATAAGCGTCGATGTGATAAAATATTATTCGTTAAAGGTACCGGTCACCTCTAGCCACAATATATAGTTTAACACCCCCAAACTAAAATGATAGGCGCTTAAAAGTGGTTGTGAGTTGTGACTAAACTGTTTTTAACATAGATGGAGATTGGAGACACACACATACACATTGTGTGGTTGTACTTGTGTGTGAGAGAGATACAGGGAGACAAAGATGGTGACAAGACGATAAAAGTTAGAGGGGCCCTTTTGGATTTTTTAAAATCCGTCTCTTTCTTTCCTTTTCTTTTTTCTTTTTGCAGCCTTGCTCCTTAAAATCCTCCACTATATCCTCTCACTTTTGTTACATTTTTTTAGTTATTTACAACATTAAAAGATCTTGTTATAAAAATCAAAACTTCAATACACAAAAAACGTTTTTAATCCAACAACAATAATAAAGTCAAACGATTAACTCGGCCAATGTGGACACAAAATTTACTACGACTATTATGTCGTATCAAAGCCATTCCATTCAGTTCTCATTCTTATTATTCTTTTTGTCACATGCTGGAATATTGGAAACAACATTTTGATGTGCTCAAATTAAACTTATAAAGTATAGTTTTATGCATCTCTAAAAATAGAAAAGAAAGAATACCTAAATAGTTATTCTCACATATGTAAACTCTTCCTAAAAAAACATAAGGTCCCCGGTTCCATTCCTAGCACCTACTTTTTGTTTCTTTTATTTTTTAGTTAAAACCTAGAGTTCTGTCCAAACTCCAAACTCCTCCTCTGTCCAAACTCCAAACAATGAAACACAAAAACAACCATCCTACTCCTCCAACCCATCTCAACCTCCACCCCTGCACCTTGCTTCCGTCTCCTCACGTTCGTCATCCTCCTACCCTCCTCCTCTTAACCGCCGGCGACCATCCTCCTCCTGCCCTCCCGTCCGTTTGTAATCTTCTATTTTTGGTAGTGGTGTTTCTCCTTTTTTACTTTCTCTGGTTCATATTGTTTGAATTTTGAATTTCAGTTTTTACGTGTTTCTAATTAGTGAATGAAAGTTATTACACACATGGAATTTGAATGTTTAGTTAATTAATTAATTGGGAGTAACTATTATGATTTTGGTCTTTGATGGATTGCATTTTGACAAGCACGCCAAGTGTTTGTGTTTGTGCCTGAATGAAAGTTTTGTGTGCTTAGAAAGCATTTGGTGTGTGTCGTTCATTTGGGTTGAAAATAGATGATGGATTTTAATGACATGTACTTTTTGATGATGGATTTTAATGACATATAGTTTTAGGAGTTTGATTAGTAGATGTATTTGGGTGTGTGAAGTTACATGACATGAAAGTATAAAACTTTTTATCCTCCGCTCAGGTAAGTTAGCATAAACATTTGATTCTTGATCAATAATCATGAGTCACAAAACCTTGTAAAAGCTGTGAGTTGTTTGAAGTTAGCATTTCTGAAGGTAAGACATTCCTAAAGGTAAGAGTTGTGTTATTTGTGTAGAATCATATTGAAGTGGACCTATGCTGGAATGAGTTGGTCACTTGCGGTGGTAAAAGACATAGTTGGCCGGACAATAAAAGGTATGTAAATGCTTACAACCTCCTAAATTCTTATAGAATTATTGTATTGGTTGTAGTTTGGTTATTATCGTATTTGGTATTTTAGGGATGTTAAATTTTGACCTGTTGAAACCTAAACCGACGCAAACCCCTAAAACGACCCGAGACATCAAACCGACCCGAACCCCTGTACCGACCCGAATTTTTTTTTATGTTCGGTCATATTAAATTAGAGCATCTAAAAAAGGAACCCAGTGAAAAAAAATCCTGGATCCGCCACTGTGTAAGCATATAAAATACTTATGATATAAGCCTCGCAATTATAATTATATAGAAAATAATAAACAACCTTCTTATTACTTATTATTGAATAATAAAATAGCAACGTAGAAAATATCCATGCTTGAAAACCGAAAGATGTGAAAGTTTTCGAATCCAAAATGTTTTTGCATAAGCGTAAAAACACAATTTGAAACTAGGATTTACATCAAGGTGGTAGGTAAGCGTCCTAAAAGCTATGCCGCCATCCTTTTCTAGATAGTTAACCATGGGTATGTTTGGCAAGGAGCTTTTAAGAGCTTTTAGAAGCTTCAAGCTTCAAGCTTTTAAGAAAAAACTCCTACTTAATAAAAAGCCTTGTTTGGTTGAAGGGGATGGAAGCGTTTAGGTTAGAGAAAAAGCTCTACAGTGAAAAGCTACTAGTAGTAGCTTTTAAGAAAAAGCTCTACTAGCTACAAGCTTTTAGTTAGTAAATGACACAAATACCCATTCTATTTTAAAAATAAAATAAAAACCTTCTTTACAATCTTTTAATTATGACCATTTTGGTCATTTTATACATTTTATTAAAAACTCCAGCTACTCTGCCAAACACCAAAATATATTTAAAAAGCTTCCAGCTAACAGCTTCCAGCTACCAGCTTGCAGCTACCAGCTTCCGGCTACCAGCCTCCAGCTAGTTTTGCCAAACATACCCCATATTCTACTGAGGACATAATCATGACTATTCAGAGCCGATACATTGTACCGGCAAACATCAACAATCATTTGTTCTTTAGATCAATTATGGTCTAATGGGAGGGTTTTGATTTGTTAAAATATCATTGATTGCTCATCATTTTATTGAATTTACTAGTAATAGGGTGCCACCATTTGCTAGTAGTGAGTTTGGGTGATGAAATCGTGTCATGCTTGCTCATTCAGGTGAGCATGATACTAACTCTAACGAATACATGTCTCATTCAACCAATCTATATAAGAAAATGATCAACCACATTTTATTCATAATTCTTACAAGATATATATACACTGAAGAAAAGACATAACCTACAAATATTAAATACTAATAACAACTTTGACTATAACATTGACCAAGACTATGAATATGACTATGACTTTGACATGGAAATACATATCCAAAATATACAATTATATCAATGAGAATTTGGTGCATCTCTAATATGCCCCCGCAAGATGGACGACCTTGGAATAAGTCCAATCTTGTATAGAAGTAGATGATGTTGTTGTTTGAGCAAGAGAAGAAGTTGATGAAGTTGAAGATGTAAAGAACGATGAAGGTGATTAAGCAGCCGAATCAAGAGAAAACACATTTTGTGTGTTTTTTTTTAATATTCTAGGTGATGAACATAAAAGAGAAATAGAGAAGAATGATCAGAGGGTAAACGGAATAGGTGAGAGAAGATTAAAAATAGAGTGGGCCCGAAACATAAAGGTTGTGGCACAAAAAAAGATTTTAGGTTTTGCAAAACCATGCAGAAGAAGAATAAATTAAGCTTAAACTTTGAAGGAGTAACAAAGTGTAATAATGTGAGGTAGATAGAGCTTGTTAAGGAGATGAGATCAAAGTTTTGAAGATGTTGGTAGATGTGAGTTTTGGAGATGTTGGAGAGGTGATAAAAAGAAATGGTAGGGGATGTTTTAAAGAAATTTAGAGCGGTGGTGATCACAGAATAGTTGAAGAAAGGGAGTTTTAGGTAGACATGGTGGGGATTGCAGTAGCCTGGAAAGAAATTTAGGGGTGATGGGCGACGGTTCCCATGTTGATAGGATCGAGAGCTTTCTCGTTGGAGATAATGCTCTGATACCATATAAGAGAATGATCAACCACATTTTATTCATAATTATTACAAGATATATATACACTGAAGAAAAGACATAACTTACAAATATTAAATACTAATAACAACTTTGACTATGACATTGATCAAGACTATGACTATTTTTTTTGGAAGGTGTCTTTCAGCAGAGAATCCAAACGACGCACAACCCCTCAACCCCAGTTCGAATCCAGGCCAAACACAGGTATTGAATTTCTCACCCCTTAGTACGAGTGGGGGGACTCGAACCTGAGACCAAGCCCGGGCGGGAACCTCCCTAAGGAGTAAACCCTTCCACCTCCGACCAGCTAGGCTGGATATCATTGGCACTATGACTATGACTATGACTTTGACATGAAAATACATATCCAAAATATACAATTATATCAATGAGAATTTGGTGCGCACATCACTTATTGTCGATCCAATACGAAAAAAAATATAATAAATAAAGACTTTCTTACCCTTACCAACATGGAGTGTGTTGCTACATGATATTCCTTAAGAGTTATCTAGACCCGCTAAATCAAGCATGACATGACTAATTTGCTCCATGTAGTGGAAGCAATAGATGAGATGACATGTCTGCCAACAAAGTTGGTTGTTGGCCTAGCATGGATAGTTGATCAATCTTCTCTTGATCGATCATCAAGATCCGCAAATTAAGTAGTTGCCGCCCGATGGTCACAATCGACCTCTCCCTCTCCCTCTCCCTCTCGATCCACACACAGACACATACGAACCAAGTCAACATATAAGTCTTTAAGCCGAAACTAAACCGAATCAACATATACAAGTAATAAACTGGTAAATCTCTAATTATCTAGTTGAATTATTCTATTCTGGTTGATGATATGATGATATCCTTACTTGTGCAGTTGTGCCCCTAAATCTCCTCTTTCAAAACCTCTAGTTGAAAAATATACATGTGTTTATTTTGAAGGCTGCTAGGAATATTTTTAATTTTCCTGGCCTCCTCTCCTCCCCATGTTTAGGCAATAATACGCACTACACTCCGTTGCATTTATGCCCGTCAACCTTACATACATGGCTGGAACATGTATGTTTTTGTTAGTTTGTACCGACTAATATATAGGACAACACACAAAAATAAAAAAAAAATAATAATAATAGAAAAACACCATGAATAAAGAACACATGGCAAAAAAAAAATGTTGTGGTTCCAACCAGTAATTGATTGGCCAAAAGAAAATAGAAAGAAACTAAATAGAAATTTAGAGAGAATATTAAGACTAATTTTCTGCATGATTATTCCATAATGCAAAGTCTTCCTTATAAGGAGATACAAGACAACATTATAGCTTAACTAAGATCCGACTTTTACATGGATATAAAAGGTAGTCAAACCAATCATTCCTTTATTCTAGCACAAAATAAATAAGTAGTCTTGACTTGGACCAAGCCATGCATTAATCGCATGCATGTTGCATGGGGTTTGGTCTTCCTTTTGTTTAGCCTTGGGTTTAGCCGGAATATAACATTCCATCTCGCTCGAACTCGTCTTGTCTTCAAGGGGAAAATCCAGATATAACTTGGTGGGGACCATGGCGGACGCCACTCGACTTGAACGGTAGTGATATGATTGAATGGTTGCATTCTTTGTATTTCACCATACTATATATAATACAAGGTTGTTGCTATAAACATGGAAATAATAAATACACATAATTACAATATTAAGTATAGGTTGACTCTCCTCTATTACACCCCCGCAGTCGAAGCGGGAGGTGACCGGATGCTGAGACTGTCCCTGAAATCTTCAAACAATATGCGAGGCAGGCCTTTTGTAAAAATATCTGCAATCTGATAACGTGTCGGGACATGAAGTACGCGGATGTGTCCTCTTTGTACCTGTTCACGAACAAAATGTATATCCAGTTCAATATGTTTAGTCCGCTGATGTTGCACAGGATTTCCGGATAAATAGATTGCACTAACGTTGTCGCAGTAAACCAGCGTTGCATGAGAGAGAGGATGACTGAGCTCGAGCAATAAATTGCGTAACCAACAGATCTCCGCGACGACATTGGCGACTCCTCGATATTCCGCTTCTGCACTGGATCGTGATACTGTGCTCTGTCGTTTAGACGACCAAGAAATGAGGCTATCCCCGAAATAAATACAATAACCGCTAGTGGAGCGTCGAGTGTCAGGACACCCGGCCCAATCTGCGTCAGTATAAGAGACCAATGATTTGGCAGATGAGCCGTGTAATGTTAAACCCAGTGATGGCGTGCCCTTGATATAACGGATAATCCGCTTTAGAGCATTCCAGTGATCAATTCGAGGAGCGTGCATGTGCATACAAACCTGCTGAACAGCATAAGAGATGTCGGGACGAGTAAATGTGAGGTACTGTAGGGCCCCTGCCAGGCTACGGAACAGAGTCGGGTCTGCGAATAATTCACCGGTGGTGGAGGTAAGTTTGCCATTAGTGTCAACGGGAGTGGACACAGGATTGCCCGACTGCATACCGGCACGTGCAATAATTTCATTTGCATAGGACTGTTGAGAAAGAAACATGGTGTCCTGCGAGCGTGTGACAGAGATGCCCAGAAAGAAACTGAGAGGACCCAAATCCTTCATAGCAAATTCAGAAGCAAGTTTAGACATGAGCGAGTGACGTAACTTGTCTGAAGAAGTGACAAGTAAAATATCGTCAACATATAGTAGAAGATATGCTGTATGAGAGCCCTGATGGAAGGTGAATAGAGAAGCGTCACTCTTGCTATGAGAGAACCCAATAGAGAGTACAAAATCTGTGAACCGTTGGTACCATGCACGGGGGGCTTGCTTTAGGCCGTATAGAGATTTCTTGAGTGAGCAAACATAATCCGGAAATTTCTTGTCACGAAATCCCATGGGCTGATGCATGTAAACAGTTTCATGGAGATTACCATGAAGAAACGCATTAGTGACATCAAGTTGGTGCACTGACCACCGTTTAGATAAGGCAATGGACAACACGGTTCGAATGGTAGCCGGCTTGACAACCGGACTAAAGGTTTCTTCACAATCAATGCCAACCTGTTGTAAACGCCCATCGCAAACCAATCTTGCTTTATAACGTTCTAACGACCCATCGGACCTGTATTTATGTTTAAATAACCACATACTGCGAATGACATTCATATCTGCATGCCTAGGTACTAATTCCCATGTCCCATTTCTAACAAGTGCATTAAACTCAGTAGACATGGCGGAGTACCATTCCGGTATAGACAAGGCATCGGTTGGGTTTTTCGGGATGGGTACTATGGTTGGGTGTGTTGTGGCGTGTAGATTGAAAGGTATTTTTGGTTTGTGGATCCCGCTCATAGAGCGAGTGTGGATGGTGCGTTGTGGGGGTGGGTTAGGTGGTGAGTTCGGTTGAGTGGTTGTGGTTGTTGGGTTGGTGTTTTGGTGGGCCGATGATGTGGGCTGATCAAAAGTGGGTGGGGCGGGTGGTGAAGAGGGCCGGGTACTAGGATGGTGAGGAGGGACGTAAGGTTGGTTACGAGGCTGGTAAGGGGTATCGGTCTGGTTGGAAGTGGATGGGCCGTGAGGTGATTGGGCTGTGTTAGGGATTGGGCCGGTAGTAGGAGGGGTACGTTGTGGGCTGTGGGAAGTGTGAATGTGGGGGGCCAAATGGTGTGGGAAGGTGTCAGTTAAGAAATCATATGAGGGAGTTGGTGCGATGGACTGTCTAAATGGAAAAGTGGTTTCGTCGAACGCTACGTGTCGTGATATTTGAATCTGTTTGGTTTTCAAGTCGAGACAACGGTACCCCCGGTGGGTCAGTGGGTAACCGAGAAAGACGCAAGGTTGGGCGCGATTCTCGAGTTTGTGAATGGTGGTGGAAGGAGTAAGAGGGTAGCAGAGGCAACCGAAAACACGAAGGTGGTCATAGGTGGGAGTGGTTTGGTAAAGAAGTTCGGTAGGTGTTTTATTTTTGGTGACGGTGTTGGGTAGTATGTTGAGAAGGTAGGTGGCGGTTTCGAGGGCAAAATGCCATAGGTGGGTGGGTAGGGATGTATGGGCCAGGAGGGTACGGATAATATTATTTATGGAGCGAATTTTTCTTTCGGCTTTCCCATTTTGGGAGGAGGTGTATGGGCAAGAAAGGCGGTAAAGTATGCCATTGGTCGTGAAAATTTTTTGAAATGATGCGTTAACATATTCACGACCATTGTCACACTGAAAAGTTTTTATCGTCTTTTCAAATTGGGTTTTAATGGTGGATGCAAATTGGGTAAAGGCTTGGAAAACATTGGATTTGTGTGTGAGTGGGTAGGTCCATAGAAAATTGGAGTAATCGTCTAAAAACAATACGTAATATTTATGGCCAGACGAACTAATAACCGGGGAGGTCCACACATCACTATGAATAATATCAAAGGGTTGAAACACACAAGAAGTAGAAGCAAAAAAAGGTAATTTAATACTTTTGCCAAAAACACACGAGTCACAAACATGTTTATTAAAAGTATCAAAAGAAACAGAAGGTTTTATTGAATTTAAAACATGACGTCCTGGGTGGCCAAGACGTTGGTGCCAAAGGTCAGAGGTGATGGCAGCAAAAGCAGTGGGTAATGATGTGGAGGAGGACCCAAGCACCAGAGGGTAGAGATCACCGCTGCTGTTGCATCGCAGGAGCGGAATCCGCGTCTTGAGGTCCTTCACAAGAAAACCAAACGGGTCAAATTCAACAGACACAGAGTTATCCCTAGTAAATCGACGAACAGAAATAAGGTTCTTAACTAGTTTTGGGGAATATAATACGTTTTTAAGTATGAAGGGTGGGAAAGGTTTAGGTAGGTATTTGGTGCCTTGTCCTAAAACCGGGATAGTATGGCCATTGCCTACAATAATATTTTGAGAAATGCAAGAGTTAGAAAAGGAATGAAAATCACCTTTGTCATGAGACATTGTGGAAGAGGCTCCCGTGTCCATGTATTGGGTCAAGTCTGGTTGCTGCAGGGACATCGTATACATAGCTTGCTCGATGTCTGTGGGAGAGTAGGCCACATAATTATTCTGGGCTGGAGCTGGGCCTAAAATACCATTCTGTTGACTTTGGGCCGTGGGCTGGGATTGGTTACGAATGTTTGGATAAGGGCAGGGAGGTAAGTGGGTATTGGGCCAAGGAAAATGGAGAGGTGTTTGTGTTGTATTTTGGGCCGAGGTATTGGAGTAGAGATTGGGGTACGAACTGTTTTGAGTTGGCCAAAAATATGGTGGGTTAGAAGGTGTGGGGTACCATGGGTAGTGTGGCCAGTAGGTGTGAGGTGATGGTGGTCGACTGTAATTCCCACGTCCCCGACCGCGGCGGCCGGAGTGGCCACGGCCACGTCCGTAGGAGCGGTCGACTGGGCGGTTTGAGTCATAATTTTGGTTTCGGGATGTGGTGGCAGATAGGGCGGATGAAGCGGTTTTAGCGGCATGAGAGGCTCTTTCGGCTTTATCGGTTTCGGTTTGGATTAATTTGGAGCGGGCATTATAAAAAGAAGGTAAGGGGTCTTGATTTTTTAGGATAGTAGATATACCTCGACCAAGAAGGCTTTGCAATGAAGTTTGAATAACGTAGCCCAAGAGGCATATTGTGAGGACTTGATTTCAAGAACAATGGGGACAAAGTTCTTGATATTAGACACGGTGGTGGCGGGATGAATCTTTGATTCAACCGTTATGGAGGGGATTATTGTGGATGATTGTGAAGGGGTAGTCATAGTATATGAAAAAGATGAAGGGATATAGAAAAAAATGGGGCAGTAAGTGGACGATCAGAATAAGGATTGTAGGCAAGAATGTAGGCTGCGAAAAAAAAACAAAAAAGAAAAGAATAGGAGATAGGTTAGGATCGCAAGAAAGGAGGATAGGTGGAAATTCTGGTCTTTGATACCATGATATGATTGAATGGTTGCATTCTTTGTATTTCACCATACTATATATAATATAAGGTTGTTGCTATAAACATGGAAATAATAAATACACATAATTACAATATTAAGTATAGGTTGACTCTCCTCTATTAGGTAGCATTCAGAGCCGTTGTCATCAAGCGCCATGGAGACCGCCATTCGCGCTTCCACACAAAATTTGCAATCGTTGCTTCACTGTTTACATGGAAGTGATCTTTGTAAAGGTAGGGTTGAGAAGGTCCGATGTCAATCCCATATGAAGGTGGCGATGACAATATAATTGTTTGTTTTTGCATGTGGTGATCATCTTTCTCAAAGAAACCATGCGTGTGTCTGGAAGGCATTAGGAGCGTGGGCACACTTGGTTTCTGTGTGGCATAGCAGGTATGGTGAAAATCATAGTTTTGGTCGTGGAGGTTCATTGGAATGGGTCGAATTGGTGTTGGATATAACGGACTGCTGAGATAAGTTTGTTTTGGCGGAGGAGTAAACATTTTAGGAGATAGCTTAGTTTTTGGTGGCGATTTGGTAGCCATTTGTGGTGGTGTAGCAGAAGCGATTGACAAGGATGGTGGTGTGATGGCGGAAACGGGTGGTGGTGGTGGTGTAAACGGAGGATGTGATGTTGTCGAGGAGGTTTTTAGAGCTAGTTGTGGTGGTGTGGCAACGGGTGCCAGTAGTGGTGTAGAAAAAAGTAGGTGAGGTCGCCCATCTTTGGGATTCGTTTTTGAGAAGATCCATCATCTCAAAAAATGTCGACTCGATTTTAGTCATTGTAAGATTCCATTCACGAGCGTCCATAGGAGTGGATCAACGCCGCTCTAATACTACTGTTGTGGTTCCAACAAGTAATCGATTGGCTAAAAGAAAATAGAAAGAAACTAGATAGAAATTTAGAGAGAATATTAAGACTAATTTTCTGCATGATTATTTAAGAATTCATGGTCCTCCTTATAAGGAGATATAAGGCCACATTATAGCTTAATTAAGATCCTACTTTTACGTGGATATGAAAGGTAGTCAAACCAATCATTCCTTTGTTCTAGCACAAAATAAATAAGTAGTCTTGACTTGGACCAAGCCATGCATTAATCGCATGCATGTTGCATGGGGTTTGGTCTTCCTTTTGTTTAGCCGGAACATAATATTGCTTTCTAGTTTCCTTCTATTTTCTTTTGGCCAACGAAACCGTTGGAACCACATAAGTGGTATCAGAGCGGTCTTGATCCACTCCCATGGACGCTCAAGATTGGAATGATTCGATGGATTAAATCAAGTCAATTCTAGTTGAGATTATTGATTTTCTCAAAAGCTGAACTCAGTTGCCACTGCCCGCTCCGTCACCCGATTCCTCTTGCGCACCACCACCACTAACCCTTGTCACTATTGCCGTCACCACAACACCACCATATCCACGACCCATTGCCGTTATCGCGCCATCACCTCCACTCGCAACGCCATCAAAACCCACTCCTACCGCTACCGCTACTCACCTTATCACACTAATTGCCAACACACTCACTCCCAAACAAGCACCAATAGCCTCTCGACTAACCGTTGTCCTAACACCACCTCCAAAACCAAACCAAACCAAACCAAACCAAACCACTGTGCTAGCCCCACCACATTTCCATCCTTTACACCCTACACACCAAAAAATAACAAACCACTGGCTCCTGCCATGACCACTGCTACCCTCAAAATCAGTTTCCTAAAGAAGATTACGATTCCATTGAAGAAGGTTGTGAGTTCATCGCTGACAAATACACGAATGACATCAATCAAAGAGGCAGTCGAGACAAGCGACTGGCGGCCACCATGGCGTATCATCAAAACATCTCTTAATGCGACCAGGAGATTCGAGTGGCGTCCGCCGTGGTTTCCACCAAGTCACATCCGGATTTTCACCTTGAGGACAAGGCGAGTTCGAGTGGGATGGAATGTGATGTGCCTAATACTAGGCCATGATGGCTTAACCAAGCCAAGCAACCCATAGGCATAGGCCATGACGGTTACGTAACCATGTAGAAGAGATTGGAAAACTTGCAACATTAATTATTGTTTTTAAATGTTTGTTTTAGTGTGCTATAATAACGGAATTAGTGTCTACAATAAAGGAATTAGTGGGATGACCACATTCCATGTATTTGTAAAAGTTTGTTTGTTATTTTCTTTAAATAGGTTGTTTGTTTAGTAATGGAGTTATTAATGAAAAATGTTAAGTCTCTAAAATCCTCTCTAAATTGCTTTATGGTTTCCTTCTATTTTCTTTTGGCCAACGAAATCGTTGGAACCACATCAAAAAAGTAAAAAATAAAAAATCAACAAGATATGTTGGCAACGTTGTAAGAATAAATATATTTTATTGATATATTTAGATTTCTGTCCGTTATAATTGTTTATCTAATATTGATCATTTATTAATATATTCTTATGTTTATAACTGATATTTTCTTGATGGATAGAATGACTCTTACTAATTCAATAAGGTGTCCCTTGGGTTCATGTATCGCGACAGGTTATTAAAGAGTTTGGTGGTTGGAATAATAACATATTATAACACTATCACTACTCGCGAAATCGTCCCCTTACCCTCTCTTTCTTTCCCATTCGTGTTCATCAAGAACTCCTAATACCATACTAATTATACACCCCAAAGGAAACTCTACCAAACTCGGAAGATGTCGACATTCAATACCATCTCTACATCAGTTGTTGGACTAACCAACTTATCAAGTATTAATCTTTATTATGTTTTCCATTATATACATCCAGAACTGATTAATAACCTTTTGATGGTGTGTGGGTGGTGGGACTATGGCAATATTTGAATGTATGTTCAGTGGTTGAGAGTGAACTCGATAGTAGTATAATATTATTACATAGGTTCGATGGTTAAGTGAGAACTTGATGGTGGTACATGTGTGGTGAGGTGCAACATGTGGTGGCAGCTAGGTTTACAACGATGGTTGTTGTGGTCTAGTAAGGTTTGGCAAGTAGCAAGTTAGCAATTATACATAGTTAAGCCATAAAGGTTAGTTATATTGTTGTTTAGAAGTGAATTACAATGATCAATGTATGGAAGAATGATAGCTAATTAACCTACAACTTTTAACACCCAATAGGCATGACAAAGGCTAGCTATCTATGTGTTGAAAGTGTGCACATGTGTTTAAATATGATAAATCTCAATCTATACAATTATAGTAGTCTAGTATTCACCTCGTGAGAGTAACAACTCCTAAAAGGAATATAAGTACGTTGAATGTAAGAGTAACCGACTTAAATTCACATACCTTGGTGGCCATTTCTGTTTTGGATAATATATATAAACTAACTTCGAATGGCTTTAATTAAAGTCAATAAACAAGGGGCAAATATTATTTTAAAATTAAAATTGTAAAAAGTTTATGATACAAACAAAATATGATCAAGACATATTTTATAAAGAAGATATTATAATCATGTTAACTGGTTGAAGTCTTCAGCCAAATTTGTACAATATATACAAGCTTACAAGTTACAACTTAATATAGGCCCTATTGCCAACTAAATACCACCAACTCATTTTGGTTATCATATCAACCTTTGGTCTTCACTATCATCCATTGAAAAATCCTTAAATTGATCTTTGGTGCCTTAATTCACCAACATATTTTATTCCTCCAAACAAAACATTTTATTCTCATTAAATAACATAGTATCAAAACAATCATGGCCATCCTTTGATAGTTAGTATAAGGTTGTCAAGTGTCAACCTTGGATTACTATCTTATCAGATTATAATTCCAAATTACGTATATAGTTTACATTTTGTTTATATTCAACAGAATTTCTAAGTACGCGAACTTTTTTTTCAAGAACTTGATTTTCTATGTCGTATAAGGTGCATGGGATTTGTAAATTTAAAGACAATAGTAATAAAGAAATATTTAGGATTAGACGCTAAGGTATAAAGGTGATACATTGAATTAGGTTGTGGATAACCGGACACCAAATTAGGATGTTTGGACACCACTCACACATATAGGGGTTGTATAGATGCTAGTGGTGTTATATTTTATTTGGCGACTAATCTATACGAATTATGTATAACCCTATATTCGACAAGTATTTTACATTCTATGTGTCTAGGAGGTAGCTAAGAGTAATTTCCTTTTCTAGATATATTGTAATCATCAATTCGATTCAAGTGATACATTGAATTAGGTTGTGGATAACCGGACACCAAATTAGGATGTTTGGACACCACTCACACATATAGGGGTTGTATAGATGCTAGTGGTGTTATATTTTATTTGGTGACTAATCTATATGAATTATGTATAACCCTATATTAGACAAGTATTTTACATTCTATGTGTCTAGGAGGTAGCTAAGAGTAATTTCCTTTTCTAGATATATTGTAATCATCAATTCGATTCAACCTTACGGCTTCTCTTTGTATCAGAGCTAGCAAGGGAACCAACAAGCCTATCATCAATGCAATCATATTCCAATTAAACCTGATCGTATCCTTATGGTCCAACATTAGACCTTCTAAAAGATTCTACTCCTATCAAACAAGTTGATCATTCACATGGCGATGATAAACCTTTCACCAGCATGGAGAAAACCAGCTGCAACTCTCATAAATTTGTTTTTACCTTATCACCCGCTAGCAATGGGTATTGGAAAGCAATGATTCAACGTTTCCTAATTACAAACAACTTGTGTGGACACATTGATGGTACAATCAGATGCCCATTACCGAAATTTGCAACAACCACATAAACTATTTCATTGATAATCTTGGTTATCTTCATTCGATTGCAAATGATGCACATGTTGGAATGATTGTCATGTCAACCATTTCAAAAGCATCCTTTCAACATTTGGACTATAATGAAGGAAAATCATCGTTTTCATATTAGAAAGCAAGAACTTCCGATTAATGGTATCGTATGTTTTCTCAAAGTCAACCTTGAAAATTGGAACCTTATTCTTTGTGCTTATCGCCCACCAGGGGCGAAGCTTGGTTCGCCAATCCGGGGGGCCGGGCTCAATTTTTTTCAGTCGGTAGTGGCAAATCGGCGGGGGCCGGACTCAACCCGAACTAAATTTACCTACGAAAATCGCAAATTTCCACTACTGCGCCAAAAAAACAGGGGGCCAGGGCCACCCCTGGCTCTAAGAAAGCTTCGTCCTTGTCACCCACGACATGACTTTCCGGAACTACAAGATGCGGAGGAGAGAGTCATTAAATTTAACTCCTAATTTCAGTTCAATTATACCTCTTGTACACCTTACTACACTAACTCTTACACACTTAGAAACCAATATTGCTCCCCTTTTATACCTGAAAATAAAAACACCTAACTAAGAGATAAATTTATATCACAATAAACCCAATTGTCAATTCATGAAGTCATCTGGGTCTAAAAGCGCACTAATTTAATGATTGGAAAGTTTAGCCATCCTACTTATTCTAATAAAATCATTAGCATCAGTCACTCTTCTAAATAGAATAAAGCTATTATTAACAAAACTTAATTCCATAAATTAGAATAACGTTTGGGATTTGGTTGAATTACCTAAATCTATTCATAAATAAACTAGATCTAAATGGGAACGTTATTAAATAAGATTAATTGTAAAAGAATATACTCAAGAGGGAATAGATTATCAAAGAATCTTCTTACCTATGTTACAAAAGATTTATTTAAGAATCATTTTTTGTCTTAGTAGCTCATAATAACTAAGAGCCACGTTAGATGGACATCAAAATAACTTTCCGTTACAATGACCTACATGTTCATAAAATCCAGAACACTAAGTCTGTAAGTCAATAAGATCCATGTACGAGTTGATGCAAGCATAACATGTATTGGAATCATAATGAAATTCTCTTCATCAAGAACTGAGTGGATTAATGCACATACCTCAGAGTCTCCCACTAATGCAAAACTTTTCCTTATATATGAAATTATTTCGACAAGTATATGTTATGTAAATCAAACCATTTATACATAATTTTGACATGATGAATATTGGGGATTCCTCTTGTATGATAGGAATCAAAATACACCGAAATAGACCCAACGTGATATTAGTTTCATCCCATAAACTTTACTCTAAGTGGGTACTTACAGATATAACATATAACATTGCTCTCCTGTAGAGGATAATAGGATAAATGAGATTATTACCTTATGCTTCATTAATTAGAAGAATTACGTAAATTCAAGTTGATACTTGTTCATGATATTGTTCATATTACTTAACACTAGACTTGTCTAGACTATTGAAAAGTATCTGATGAAACATTACAATATCTTTAAGAAACAAGGGACTATAATCTAAAGAAGAAGTGAGAAATTAAAGTGATTGACTACTCTTATCTTAACTTTGTTTTATTCAAAGGAAATAAAATGTCGATTTTGGGATATATCCTAAAGTCAGCAGACATAACTATCTCAAAGAGGAGTCATAAGGAACTGTTAGCAACAACCTAAGTTTTAATGGCATGATATGTTGCTGATCATAGCGTAATGGCCATTAACGTTGTTGGTAAATTTACCAGTTGACTCATAATTTAATAACTCCATTTAAATACTATATTGAAGACATACTTTGATAAAGTCGGTTACCCTAATTTCTCGAACAATAACAGTTTGAGATGAGCTGCATTAGAGTTCGATACAAAATTATTGTTCACTTTTTTTAAGAACAAGTAGAGGAAATTAGAATTTGTATCGAATACATTCATGATATGCTTATGGATCCAATAACTAAAGGTCTATTACCCACAAGTCTCACTAAGGGCCAAATAAAAGAAAAAAGTTTTACAATTGCCATGTACAAATACATATCGTACTATGAATGACTAATGATTAATTTTTCCTCAGTCCTTTTGAATTTATTTTGTCTACGTAATGCATGCACAATGGCGTATAGACAATTATTGTACAAATCAACGATTAAGGGCATAAGCGTGAATTGATCCTAACGTTAAGTTTAAATTTGGCTGTAGTATAATTAATGGGGGTCTTGATTTGAATATCCACTCAACGACGGTATTTCTCTATTACATTATGGGTTTATAACTAAAATTACTATTAATCTGTCTACAAATGTGATACTCATAATAATTGATTACTCGGCCAAGTAGAAGAATATTAGAATTAATATAACTTATGTTTATTATATTTATTTGTGGCCATCATTATCATTTATATAGAGAGAGCTAATAAAGAGATTAAGGTTGACACAATTATAACACCATAAGACTCACAAAATCATCCCTCTCTCTCAATCATATTCATAACTAACGTTGTGTTCCCGAGTTAACTAAAGAGATTAAAAGAAAATAAATGAGGGAAAATCCTTCCCTTTCTTTTCTTTTCTCTTCCTCTATTGTTTCCCTTTCTTTTCTTTCCTTTTCCTTTCAATTTGGAAGGATGAAATATGGTATAGTTTTCTCTAATTTTCCTCTCCTTTCCTTCATAAAATGAACTCTGGAACACACATTTTTCTCATTTTCCTTTCCTTTTCTTCATAAAAAAAAAAAAAACCTCAGGAACACACACATTTTTTTCTTTCACTTCCTTTCATTTCTTTTCTTCTTTTAAGTTAACTTAGGAACACAACGTACAAGAACACACAATCTCATCAGAACGATACACCCTAAAGGGAACCCGATCAAGATTATGGTGTCTTCCATTACTACGGTTCTTGAACAGTATAGCATATCCGATACACATGATTGAATCTACCTGTTTAATCTTATGTTTACTTATGTTCTTGTAATAGAATTAACAGTAGCTTGTTGCTCATTTCCTTAACATCCTGTTGTAAATTTACCTTTACTATGGAATGTAATACAATTATTGTTGTATTGTATGATGAAATATTATCGAGTTTTAATTTTTAATGTTTCTGTTTTATTTTTATAATCTTTTAATTAATTACTGTTGGGAATAACCGTAACAAACGAACAAAATCGGATAATAGAAATCTCTGAAGACACGTAATCGCTTTCAGATTGAAGCAATTCGACGGTTCTATTGAATATTCAATCGGATACAATCAGAGATTGAGAATTTTATGTATGTTGTGATTGAGATTTTGAAGAACCAGAGAATTTTTTACCAAGAAGATGAATTCGTAATGAAAACTAGGGCCAGCTCGACCCCAGCCAGGGGCTCTGCCCCTTGGACCCTGCTCCCAGGGGCGCTGCCCCCGGACCCCGTCCCTTAGGGGCTTCGCCCTTAAGTTCATAATAAATTCAAATATGCGTGCACTCCACACCACCATACCTATGTGTTGTATAATTATGAACATATTGGTCAAACAGTCAATCCAATTATACTAAAATATCCAACAATTACTTGTGACGTAATTTTTAATTTCTTGTGTTTTCAATCGAATAAAAATGTTTCTAAGGTTTGTAAATGACAAAAGGTATTATTGCAGATTTAATTAATACTAAATAATAACTTATTAGACCATAAGTAATGGTTCATGCCTCTTAGGAGCATTTTCCGTCACATTATTATTATAAGGTCCTTCAAAAAAATGTGTAATGGTTAATGCCACTTAATGCCCCTTTTAGTTATTACTTTCCATATTGTTTATCCTATTTGGGCATTATAGTAGAAATGCCCCACCCTCTTAATACCCATATAATGCCCAATGGGATGGTGTTGGGGGCATTATCATGCTTATTCATGCTCTATAATGCCCATTGCACATGGTATTACACTAAAATGATCAAACGTTGTAAAAAGTAAAAATTATAAATAAATATCACCAACGTGTTAAATTTACTAAATATGGACCATCGGGCTACATAAGTTCTGCCTTGGTCCAATTACTTGGGCCTGGGTCATATCTAAGGATAGGTTGTGCTGCTGTAATGTCTATGAACTGTAGAAGGCTGCAATTTGCTTGTTAATTGATAGGTTGTTGCGATCTTGGACAACCATATAGCCCTCAAAATGGACCAACTTGATGCAACAAAAAGAAAAAGACCGGAATTTTCTTTCAAAAGGAGAGCCTCATGTTAGGCTTTAAAGATATATAAAAGGGCTTTGCATGTATAATGTATATAATGGGCTCTTAAAACGAATGTGGCTCTATTTAATTTGGTTTGTTGGTTCTGAGGTTTTGTGTCGGCGATCATCATTGATTAAAGGCTTTCTTCGTATATCGAGTGTTATTCTTTATTGCATTTTACTTATATTGATTATTTACATCTTTGACATTCTAAACATACTTGTCAATAAAGGTTTCTTTGATATTCTTAAACTGTCATCATAAAGGTTTCTTTGTTTTGGTATAAATAGAAACTATTTAGTCACTAAATAACATGGGATACAAGATAAATTATTAAATTTAAATCAATAGATAAGTGATAAAAATGGGTATATAATACGAGACTTCAAATTTTAACTTATGATCAAGAGGCCCAATAACTTTTTTTTAAGGATAAATATTATTAAAGCACCAACACCAGCCCATTGTCACGAGGCAAGACAGCAAGGCCAAACAAAACCGATTACATAACTAACTGAAATTACATAACTGATAATAAATTATCTACTGCTCTATTAGTAGATCTAGTAGTTTAAACATTAATTTCAAGTTTCGTTACTTGTAAATAACAGATTATAACCCACGATATCCTAAGAAGGCAAATTTTACATAATATAAACAGGTTTTCATATCTACTTTATTTGAAGTTTTCAAAATAAAGCAAGATTAGGTTGTCAATCACATTCATATTTTAATGAAAAACTGGTATTTAAATTAATCCCCATATTCTATGGAACCGTAAAACATATATAATGAATTTAACATAACTTATGGACTTTATATATTACAATATATTTTGTAGACGCCATGGCCGGGTGTGAATATCTTCGGATAACTGTATACACTAATGGAGCGACTTGGGACACTTGCTTACCATATGATGTGTTTATTCACTTACAATGTCAATGCAACATCTCTAAGAAGACTATATATAATATATGCAATTAAATAAAAAAATTAATGTACACAATCCACAGCTTTTATTGATCAAATTAAGTACAAAACTAGAATTTCATGAACCCTACCTAGAAAACAATTAAATTAACCCCTTAATTCACATGTAACTTACAACACTTGATACGTAGCATAAAACTTGATATATATAACAAGAAATTGTTTGAATCCCACACAACGCTCATAAATGATAACTTAAAAAGCAGATTATTATTATTATTTTGAGGACTTTTCTGATGCATTTCTTACGGTAACATATAGCTCTAGTGTTCGCCACCATGAGCACCACCACCTTCGTGACCATGTCCGCCTCCATGACCGTATGGAGCTGCTGCCGGAACTAATATTGGCTTCTTCTTTCTCTTGGCTAAGAAGAAAAGTCCGGCGGCTAAGAATGCTACGAAAAATACACCACCTAGCGATGCACACACTGCAATCACGACGGTATGGTCACTGCCGCCACCACTAGGTGGTGGTGTTAGGATGTTACCAGAAGGAGGGACAGCATTGTAAGGCTGTGGAGGTGGGACGATCGGTCCATATGGTTTTGGAGGTTGTGCTTTAGGGGGCCAAGAGCCTGGAGTACTTGGCTTTGGTGGTTGCGGTCCCCTAGGTGGATAAGCTTTAGGTGGGCTAGCTGGCCCGCCAGGTTTTGGTGGTTGCGGTCCCCTAGGTGGATAAGCTTTAGGTGGGCTAGCTGGCCCGCCAGGTTTTGGTGGTTGCGGTCCCCTAGGTGGATAAGCTTTAGGCGGGCTAGCTGGTCCGCCAGGTTTTGATGGTTGCGGTCCTTTAGGTGGATAAGCTTTAGGCGGACTAGCTGGCCCGCCTGGGGTCGGAGGCTGTTTTGGTGGAGAAGCTTTGGGAGGGTAAGCTGGTGTCTCTGGGGTTGGGGATGGTGGGGGCTTCCAATGATGTCCTGGTTTCGGTGGAGGAGGATATGCAACTGGAGGTGGTGGTGGTGGAGGACATGGAACTGGTGGTGGTGGCGGTGGAGGCGGAGGTGGCGGTGGAGGAGGATATGCAGTTGGGGGAGGAGGTGGAGGAGAGTGGTAAGGATAAGCCATAAGTTTCCTTGAACCCTCCATGATCAAAAGTGTGTTGGTGATACAATATGAGGAAGAAATGACTTACATATATATATATATATATATGAAAGATCATGATTATTTTTGTATTTGAATATACGTTGTGTTCAAAACATGCATGTGTTTTATATATGTAAATGTATTATATTGATTGCAAACGTATATAATCAATATACTTAAAAGTTTAACGTCAATATAGTTGTTGTATCATATAATCGGAAGTTTACTTTAGCTAACCACTACCCTGTCATGATCAACGAAATACAACTCAATAATTATTGAATTCATGTACCACCCAAAGGAAAGTTCGGTTGCATTCTGGGCCATGTGACCCGACCCGCATTATTTAGAATATTGGAAAGACAATGTTAACAAGATGCTTGACAGCAGTCACATTTCTAATTTTTATTTATTTTATTTAGGGCTGCTGAGCTGAGTAGGTAAAGAAGACATTCACATTTCTAAATTTTGGAGCCTAGTTATATAGAAGTTATGAAATTTAGGGATGCAACTTGTGGCGCGGCCTACTGGTAGAATAGTAATATATATTTGCTAGGTTACAATCCCGTGTAATACATGAAATGATAAATATAACGATATATAATTAGTAAATAATTAGTAAATAAGAAGTATGCATTACACAGTTGAATAAATTCATATATTATACTAATTAAATAAATTATAATTAAATTTGTTAACATATACAATTGTCTAACACATTAAATAATTAAAAATAAAAAAAATTAGAAACCACTCACAAAATAAAACTATTATTAGTGTTGTGCAAAGGATCTGGAACCGACCCGACCCGACCTGACCCGGACCGACCAAAACCGTATACCCTTTTATTGTTGAAATTAGGAACCACGAACCGAACCTTAAAAGGTTATGTGGTTCCGGGTCCTAAAGGTTTTGATAGGTCGGGTAAAAGGGTCTGACCCTCTAAACCTTTTAATGTAATAGCCACTTTTAGAGGATTACATATTCTTATTCTTTTACCATGCTCATAAAAGAATTACCCCATATGATTCTAACAATAGCCCATGAGTTTCTTTTTTAAGTCACTTTTCGTTTCTCGACTTGTGTTTTCGTAACAATTTTGTCATTCTCATCACTGGAAACATTATGTGAATCTGTTATGTATATATAATAAATACACAAACACACATCAGCGCGACATATATAAATATTTACTACAAATTTGGATATAATATTATATTATATAATATATCACATCTATGCATATCCATCAAGCCAAAAAATATTTCAAAAAAAATACATTGTTATTACTCTAAATAATATTTTGAATATTGCATTAACATTACATGAAATCGATTAAAATAAAACGTAAAAACGAATAGTGAAAAGAATAAAAAAGATTTTTTTTTTATTTTTTAATTAAAATACAAACGGTTCTTGCGGTTCTTATATTAGAACCGTGGGTTTGTAACCGACCCGACCCAGAACCGATAATTCATATAAATGTAGAACTGTAAACCGACCCATATATTTAAAAAGATTCGGGTCCAAGGTTCTCGTGGGTCGGGTCCAAGGTTCCTGTGGGTCCGAACCACGAAATGCTCACCCCTAACTATTATCATTACTCTTCGTTTTTTTTTATATTTTAACCAACTTAATATTGAATTTGGTGAAGAGTTTAAGTAGGTGTGTAAATTTATTTTAATAAATTAATTATTAATTTTGAATTAAATTTATTTGGTTAATGATATAAAAATTTTCATAGCATTAATTTATAAATGTTTTGTGATTTATGGTTCTATACTATGCTTTGGGTGTTTTTTTTAAATTAATTTTCCATTTTTAATCCAAAACTTTTAACTTTTGCAACTTAATCCTTTGATCTTTCTTTTATAACATAAAGTTTTTTTATCTTTTTCAATTTAACTTAAACACCTTTTACTTTCAACTTTGGTCTCCCCACCTTTTTCTTTTCAATTTTGAACCCCTATATTTTCATCTTTCGCACTTTTTCATTTGACGTTTTATTCTAAAATTCACTAGTTAACACGCTACAACATGCGTGTGAGGTTTGATGTTTTTTCATCTATTTTTCCTGTTCGAAAGGTCTGTCCCAACACGTCTATTCCCCCCCCCCCTTTTAATAGGTTCATTGCAACACGCGTGTCTTTGGTCGACTTAATTATTTTTTCTATTTCCCCCTT
The DNA here is from genome assembly GCA_030844895.1 of Ambrosia x helenae. Taxonomy (NCBI): domain Eukaryota; kingdom Viridiplantae; phylum Streptophyta; class Magnoliopsida; order Asterales; family Asteraceae; genus Ambrosia; species Ambrosia x helenae. The sequence goes on along the minus strand of CM061233.1, from coordinate 3,091,221 downwards.
TCCTGTTCGCATTGACACGCCGTAATGGACGTGCGTGGTTCAACAATTTTACGTCTACTTTTTGTTCGGTGTTATTTTTCCCTTTTTTAAGTTTCTTTTATTTTAAATTATGAGTTTTTCTGATGTTAGTGATCGCTAATAATGGTGTGCGATTGGTGCTAGTGTGCTACTTGACACAATTTTATGCCCCCGCCGCAACGCGGGGGGCTTAATACTAGGATTGTAAATGAACAAAACGTTTAGTGAAGAGTTCATGAATGTTATGCGGAAAGTTCGTTTGTGTTCGTTCGTTTAATAAATGAACGATAAACACGAAATCCTGTTCGTTTAGTTAAACAAACAAACATGAACAAAGGTTGTGTTCGTTGATTTATATCCATGAACATACGGTAACGTGTTCGTTTATGTTTGTATGTGTTTAATGGTTCACTAGGTTTTTTACTTTTATATTTTTAATATAAATACATAGGGGTCATTAGAATTTTCAATTTTCAAAGATAGATTGCTTAATATATAATAATGTATTACATATTAATATTACTTCATATGTTTTGATTAACTTTTTTTCTTTGGTGGATTAAATGGGAATCTCAATTTTAATATGATAATTTTGTGTTTTTATAAGTCATTATTTTATGGTAATTATGTGATCAAGATTATCTCAAATATGTTTGGATAACTATATTAATATATTTTGGGTGGTTAATGTTGTGATGAAAAATGTTGATTTTATTCAAAATTTAATGTGTTAGTTAGTTTTTTTATTTATTTATTTTTTTTTTTGTTCATGAACGCGTGTTTGTGTTCAATTACGTTCATTTGTGATTGTTTGCAATCATTTTTGTCAAACTTTAACAAACAAACACGAACACTTTTAATTCCTTAACAAAGGAACACGAACAGAAAATCTCATTCGGTAAGTGTTTATAAACAATTCATAAACACACGATTTCCTTAACAAACAAACACAAACAAAGCCTTGCTCATATTTGTTTGGTTCATTTACAGCCATACTTAATACTAATCATCATTAATTAAAAATAGAAGTTACATAATTAAGGGGGTGTTTGAGATTGGTTATTCAAAACAGATTATGCGTTTTGAAAAAGCATGGGTGAAGCTGCTTATAGATTATTGTCTTTTGGTAGCCTAAAAAAACTGATTATCTGTGTTTTTTTCAAAACGCAATCCCAAACACTAAAAACTGATTATCTGCGTTTTCAAAATACAATAATCTAAAAATCAGATTCAAAACGCAATCCCAAACACCCTCCAATTATTACATAAAAGCCAAAAGTAATGTCTCCATTAGTTGACATTTGCCTTTTATTTGTTTTCTTAATACAGATAGATAGATAGATAAATAAGAATTACAATGTAAAATTCTAGATTTAATCTTAGAAAGGCAAATTTTATAATAATCAAATATTGAGTCTTTTATATATACGTTACTAACTTGGACTTATTCTGCCAAATACATCAACTTATTAGTTTTGTTTTCTTTAATTTCGCTATTAAAAAACTAGTTAGCTATATTAGAAGAAATATCTAGCTATTTTGACTTTCTAGATATTTTGACTCGTTTAATTTCTCATACCATGTAACATCAAATTTTAAAAAGGCACTTTGCGGGCCCAAAATTAGGATGAGAAATATTAGACCTACAAACGTTACTATATTTCGGTTACTCAAATTATAAGTATTAATCAAAGAAAAAAACAAAATAAAAGCATATGTGATGTTTTAATATAGAAAGGAAATTAAATTTTACTTAAAAAGACTAAATTTTAGTTTACGAAACTTGTATAAATATTCTTTTTCTTAGGAGGAATTGAATTTTAATAACTTAAACTATTTGAAATTGGTTATTGGCACCCCCAATTAAAAAATTGGGCACATATAACCTGAATTATTAACTTATTGGAATCTAGCACCCAGTTAACTGACGCCGTTAGTGGGTTGCTGACATGGCACCAGTTGCTGACGTGGAACCAGTTGCTGACGTGGCATGATGGTGTGTCAATCCACGTGGCACCAGTTGCTGACGTGGATTGACACATCAGCAACTTGTGTCACGTCAGCAACCCACTACCGGTGTCAGTCAATTGGGTGTTAGATTCTAATAAGTTAATAGTTCAGATTATATGTGGCCAATTTTTTAGTTAGGGGTGTCAATAAACAATTTCAAATAGTTTAGGTTATTAGAATCCAATTCCTGTTTTCTTAAATGTTATAATATCCTCGTTGCTTGCCGATTGATGCCAAATCTTTTGCTACAATTTTCTTGGATAGGGGTAGGGCCCGGGGTTAGGAGGTTAGGTAGCCTTTTTTAACGTTGAATTATTTTCTAAAAAAATGACTTACATATTATATATACTAGTGTTTTGACAAGCCGCGCGTTGCGGTGGCGTCAAAACTCAAATCAACTCAAATTTGTAATGTTAAAACTTTGATGAATGGTACGACGGCGTATAATCTCTAAATCTTAAAGTGTTAGATATGTCAAAAAGGAAATAAAAATACCAAAAGCCTAGACCCTCAACCGTTACAAAACCGGAAAAAAGAAGAAAAAACAAAAGCCCGGTTAGTATGGTAGCGTCTATACCCTAAACCTTAAACCGTTAAAAAAAGTCAAAAAGGAAATAAAAGAAACCAAAAGCTTAAACCCTAAACTGTTAAAAAGAACAAAAACAAAAGCCTGGTGCCACATGGACCAATAGTTTGGTCAACATGGCACCTACTTTGTGGCATGAGCATTATTCATCCAAGTTCTAAAACTAACATTATGTTTTGTACCGTCAAAACTTTAATGAATAGTACGACGGCGTCTAAACACCAAATCCCAAAGCTCGATTTAGAAATGTAAAAAGTGAAATAAAAAACCAAAAGCCTAGACCCTAAACAATTAAAAGCCGTATAAAAAGAGAAAAAACAAAAGCCCGGTTAGTACGGCGGCGTTTATACCCTAAACCATAAACCGTTAAAAAGTCAAAAAGGAAATAAAAAAACCAAAAGCTTAAACGCCAAACCGTTAAAAAGAACAAAAACAAAAGCTCGATGCAACATGGACCAATAGATGCAACATGGACCAATAGCTCGGTGCGACGTGACCCTAATAACTAATAAATGGCATGAGTACTCTTCCAAGTTCTAAAATTAATATTATTATATTATATGTAATTATAATTGGGATTGAAAAAAAAAACAAAATTGTAATAATTCATAGTTCAATGGAATCTTAAATCAAATGAAACTATTGGGATTTTGCCCGAACGCACGAGTATTTCAACAAAGACTTGGGTAATTAAGTGGGAATGCGCTTGGTTTTGGCCGACTTTTACACTCGCTATACAAACGAAAACGAAAGAGTAAAAAATACAATCATAATATGGTTAATAGAGTAAGAAGCTAACAGTCAACCAAAACACACAATACATACATCACCATAGCTTGATATATAACACTTAGTCACTTACCAAAAGCAAAACAACACAAACATACTAAAAGCAAGCTGAAAAAGGAGGGAGAACTACAATGGTTATCTCCAGAAATTAATACATACAATTTTACAAACTAAATTACTTCTATCAATATTGCCAATCATATGTCCGCTGATTAAATAGTGAGAAAAAACAACACAGTTCGTTAAATCCAAATAATCCAAGAAACCCTTCATTATTGCATCCCCACTTCACCATGGCTACTATTATCACTGAATTGCCACTCCACCATGACAACCACTGGCACCAGCGTTACTCTGAGCCAGCCTTATGACCCCAACAAAAACGTCACTGCCGCTTCTATACCACCACCATGCCACCGATATGAGTTGGGATTTTGGAAAACTCACCATCGCTACGTATCACCACCACCTGAAATTGGAGAGAAGTTTACGGATCTAACCTTACGTGTTCCGATCTTTGGATAAATGTAGCATGCAAGCGTGTTCATACCTGCTAAACCTGGTCGGAACCGCTGGATCAGGAGGTGGCGGCTATGTTCTTCGAAAAACGCCATGTGGAGACAGATGGATGGAATCAACATGACCAATGCCGCCGTGAACTCCCTTGGAGACGGCTGCATGCTGCAGCTGGCAGTGGTAACTGTGTAGTGTAAGACTGCATAGGATGTGTGACGGTGGTGGTCTCTCTCCGTTTTCAAATGAAGCGAAAGTCCTTAAAAGGCAAATATATACTGAGGAAAATGGGACACGTGTATTGAAATATGCACCTCACCAACACTGATGCCAACAGAGAGACAAGTGGAGACAGATGGAGGAAACAAAATGTGGTCCAATAACAAAGTGCCATGCAATGCCTGCTACTATCAACAGGCCAAGAACAAAAAAAAAAAGAAAAAAACTTGCCACAGATTCGAACCCGGCTAAAGCAATACAAACAAAAGCATCAAATCAGCTGTGCTGCATACACTTTTGAAAGAAAATCAAACAAATATCATTAAATAATGAAACCACTTAAGCCAGTGCAAAAAAAAAAAAAAGGAAACAGCAGCCTGACACGTACAGAGTGATACTATTCATCAAAGTTTCTTTTTAAACATATAGGATAATTTGCGACACTTCTATAGTGTCGCACATTAAAATATGCCACTACCCAAAGTTGACCAAACAAACAAAAGCCACAACTCTTTATTTGACTTTTTACGCTTAGAGCACCAAATTGCATGCTTTCTTACAGTAGTGTCTTTGTTTTTTTTTCTTTTCCCTCTTTTCTATCCATTTAACTTTTTACACTTTGGTCACCAAATTGCATGCTTCCTTTTTTTCCCAATTGGCCACTTTATTTTTTATAATCTGGCCACTAAAATCCAAACTTTTAGCTTTTAGCCGCAAGTATTTTTTTGAAGCCCACGCGAGAATAACAGTCACTTAATATTATCTTTTATGTCCACGAAACCCTCCACGCAACAGGAGCTCTTACAGCGACGCACAATCTTTAACGTCCACCAAACCCTCAACGCAACAGGAGCTCCCGCCGCGAAGCACGGGGTAATAGAATTCTAGTTTGATATATTTTAGAGTTAACTGCCAAATTTGTCCCTAATGTTTAGTCCAGTTTATTGTTCTAGTTTAAAAAAAGGTTTTTTTTTTGTTTTTTTTTTTTTTCAATTGAACACCTGACGTTTGGATTTTGGTGTTATTTCCGTCCAAATCGCTAACTCGGTTAAAAGTTAACTGATGGGCAATTTTGACATTTTACCCATTTTTTATGTTTTTATTTTTTTCTCGTCATTCTTCTTTTGACTTAAAAAAAAAAATCCAAAGTCTGTACATATTTATCTCCCTCCCCCCCCCTCTCACTCACTCTTTCTCTCTCCCTTCTCTCTCCTCCTCATCCGCCGCCTCTAGCCTCCGTCACGGCGCTACCATTCCCCTCATCAACCACCATTCATCACCACCTCCTCCGCCTCCACCCTCCTATTCCGCCACCAAACACAAAACCCACAAATGCTCGGATAATAAAAACCAACATGTTTCTTTAATTCATTAAAAACTTTTTTAGTGAAATGGACGGAAATAGCACACAAATCCAAAATATAACCTCAATTTCTACTGCCAAAAATATACGAAAGTCACATAATACATATATATAAGTTGTTTAATATATGTTCTTATTTTATAATTGATTACCTATTTACTCTATTATTTTTTTACATCAATTCCTAACTTTTTATCGGGTAAATATATCAAATCTTTCAATCTTTTATTACTCTATTCTAATCAGCTTACAAACTTGTGTATTACGCGGGTCAAATATAAAAAACAAGTGTATATAAACTGTTAATATGTGTGTGTATATATATCTTATTAATGAGAAGTGTGGGAAGACTTCTCAGCCCTTATATGTAGGCGGTGACATGATAGTAATTACCAACCTTAATCATGGTCGGCTTAAACAAACCAAGGGTAACTTAGGAAAAATGTTCAAAACTTTTTTTTTTTTTGTTCAACAAAGGCTTAAACTGAAAATTAATTTAAACGATTTCAAATTGATTAAACATTTTGAAAGATTACACAATAAAAAAAACAAATAAAAAGTCGATTATACTGAAAGAAAACGTAAGAACAGCGATTCATTCTAAAATGAGAAAACAGAGAATTATACTTAAACGATAAAGACAACTACATAATGAATAAACACTCATTATAGTTGTGAAATACTTTCTATTATATTTCAAAAAGAGGGATTAAACCGAAAACAATTACGTTAATGGAAGTTGCAGAAGAAAAGGAAGAAGATGGTGATAAGAGAGTGTATTAAACGCACGTACATATGTGTTCTATATATAACGTGCGTTTAAAATTATTTGGGTGTGACAAACAAACGCACGCTCATTATTTGAAACGCGCGTTGTAAATGTTTAGACGCACTTGATGTAGAGTTTAACCGCACATGCCTTGAAACGCACGTTGTAAAATGTTTAGACGCATGTTGTAAATGCCCATGTATATATAAACGCACGTTAAAAAGGGACCATGTGTATTTAAAAGCATGTTTATAAAATACACATGTATATATAAACGCACAAACCAGATAGATCAGAATCAAACTGCTTATTATTAGTCTTCCTTTTCTTATTCTCCCAATCCATGATTTCATCATTCATCCCACCAAATCAGGGTCGAGTACATAGAATCATTAACAGAATAAGAAGCAGCAAACGAAGAAGAACAGCATTTCAATGACCCAGAGTACGATTATGACAAACAATTAAAACTAGAGTACGATTATGACAAAAAAAATCTCAAGTTTGTACGTAAGTGGCAACTTTCACCAAACCACAAAGACGATTTTAACAGTTTACCCTAAAAATATATACTACCAATAAAAATATGCATTTAAAAAATAGAACTACATTTTTTTAAAACCATAATGTTAAGTCTTAAAACAACATATTTAATTAGTAGTTGACATTTAAGTATTCAAACTAAAATTTTATAATATCATAATCTTTGGTTAGCATATGATGGTAAGTTAAAAGTAATACTATTGCGTAATGACATATACGATTACAAAATACGTTATATTAAATACGTGTGTGAAATCATGCATATTCAACTTGTACATTATAAAATACAAAAAAAGACAAAAGCATACACCGGCGGCTATTGGGCTCAATTTTATATATCTTTTAAGATGAATATATAAGCTTTACTTGTTTTATTTAATTGGACACTTGTGGAGGTACATAATTACACAACATGCGTGGAGAGATACTTTACTATCTTCCATCGCATTATTTATTTACTTAAGCGTATTTAAGTTTTTGCTTATCCGATATATATGTGGATTATATTAGGCAAATTGTCTTTACTAATCTAAATGTAACTTATTGGTCTAAAATAATCTCAATTAAAATATGATTAACACCACCCCAAGTCTCAACTTTGACTTTCATTGCTAATAGGACCTTCTACTCTAATGCAAAAGTAACTACTCTTGTCCTTATGTTTCATTTATGTCGTTTCACCACACTTTACATCATTATGATTAAGATGAAAAATTCAGTTACTAGATTATTAGTGGCATAAAAATTTACTCTTTTGTTAGAGTGGAATTGCATTTGGTAGCAAAACTAAAATTTAGGAGTTTCATTGTTTACATTAACCAGTGTGTTTCTGCATCGCGCGTTACGCGAAGTGTGATTGTATTTTTGCATCGTCGTTGCGCGAAGTGTGATTGTGTCTTTAACGTAAGTTGAAAGGTAGAAAATATGTAACGTGTTGATGTCATACTGCTATAGCTTGTTAAAGACTGCATACACCATTCATACCATAAAGTACTTAACATCCTGTCTACTTGTAATGTTGCAATGATCGGCTAAGTAGGAGAATTCTTTAGATCCATTACCACTAAAGGAAATAATCTCATCATTCACATATAAAACTCATATATAAATCTTTGAACTTTGCTGTGAAAGATATTAGACTAAACCTGCTCCCCACAGTTCTCCATTGAAGAACTCTTCAATAGGACGACGGATTCTTACAAACCCGAATAAGTCACAAGTCCACTCCACCAAGGACCCGAACCAAACGACAGTGAGCCCAGACCCATCACATTCAAAGCAACCCATTCCTCATGTTCTTTGTAATACACATAATTCATTGTCAAGTTGAAGTTTTTATTTTGGACATTCAAATGAGTATCTAAAAATCATTATAGTCTCAACCAAAATTTCAATCTAGATTGTGAGATGGCCTGTATTTGCAAGTTGTAGCAGTATATAAAAAATATTAATAACAATTATTTTTAGAAAAAAATGCTTTTTTTAATGATCTTTGACATTAAAACCTTATCAACATCCGATAGATAATTTAATAATGTGAAATTTGAAATACTAAAAGTTAAAATCACACTATTAGAAATAATATATTGTCTTAAAATCTTAATAGACAATAATCACCACAAAGTAAAGCTAAAACCACACTTAATAGAACTTAAATAGCATGTTCTTTCTCGCCACCAATGACAAAAGCAAAGTGAACCTACTCGTAAATTGTTTGCTTCATTCTTGTTACACATAACCCACATGAAAACCACACTTAAACAGATACAGTGGTCTGCATACTCTGTGTTCTCTGTTTCTAGTGTTAAATATCGTCAAATTCACACGAAAACACGTACATATCAAAGGAATGGGGAAAATAAACTTTATGTACCGGCATAAACATGTTGCAGCTCAAAACCTGGTAGGCTGGGGCCAACCTGCATAACACACAAACTACAAGAAAAAGTTTGACTTTCACTTAAACAACCACGACCAAATATATGACAACGATGGAGAAGACCAAAACACGACAACAAAACACAATTGCAACGCTAAATAAGGTAGACCCTTAAGAAGGATGGAAAACCTAGGAAATATGAAACTTTAAAGAAACACAGGTTTATCAAACGCCTACTGCAACAATATCGGCCAAAATCAAATTTAACTGAACCAATTGTTCTACAATATAACATCCAAATTTTTGGTAAGAATGAGTTTATTTGGGGCAAATGGGTATAGATTCCTCTCATTCGCACCATCGACCATGTGAATGAGGGAACCCCCTCTCATTCGCACCTTCGACCATGCAAATGGGGACCCATTTGTACCTGCTTAGCTGTTAAGCTATTTTGACGAACATAAACCCTTCAAACGCAATCGAAAACTTCACGAAGCACAACCAAGCACTGCAGTCACATTTATCTACCCTAATAACATGTTACTACACCTGTTTCAGTCATCAATTTATCCGTTTTGCATACCAAATCACATATTACCCAAAATGACAAATTATGGAGATGTCACATCAATTACATGAGAAATTTACCCGAAATGAAAAGTATTGAAATAACTTTATTTCCAGATTATCAAACACATGCTAAATGCTCCTAATGAATCCCTAATCATGTTATCATCATCATACTCATTTTTCAAACCCTAGATTTATAACATAAATCCTCAAAATGGATCAAAGTTCACAAAATATCAATGAATCATTCATACATCATTAAATCATGTTCCTAAACAGTCCTCAATCATCTAAACATCATCTTCATATCATTTCATCAATACTAAACACATAAGATAGTCACCAACATCATTCACACTTAGGTTTTTGTAACAAAACTCGTTATTTAGGTATAGATCTTGTTTAGAAATATTTTAGGAAGGTTTTTATTTAAGAAAACTCTTTATAATCAGACCTGGGCACTTAGGTTTATTAAAAATGTATAAAAATGTAATGAAAAGGGTTTAGATGATTAACACACCTTGAATCTTCACTTAATAATGTTAATAAACTTGTTTGACTTAAGGATCTAAGAAATAAGGGCAAAACTCGTTTCTATAGGTTGGGGTTTGAGAGAGAGCACCTAGGGGCGAGTTAGGGTTGTGAAATGATGAAAATGAGGCAAAGTGATATATTTATACCCTGCTCTCATTCGCACCCCTAATGGTGCGAATGAGTCCATTAGCATGCGAATGAGATTTTAATATCTCACTCGCACCCTCAATCATGCGAATGAGATGTTTCTATTTCTCATTTGTACCCACGACCCCCAATAGCCATTTTAACATACATTAACATGTCAATTCATATAGTCATGCATTCATAAGTTGTTAATTGATCATAGACCATATAATACTTGATGAGTTATCCCAACTATGTAATTTCACCAACAATGGGACTCAAGACTCGTGTATATGTGTGTGTTTCCCCAATGATTCTCTGAATCATTAAACTATGGACATTATATGAGTGTAAACTAACTACCGATGATTCCCGGATCATCAAACTGACTCAACTAACCCAGTTAAGTACGTTTTATGAATGTTTCGCTAAGATAGACTTATAAGTTTGTAAAAAGTGTTAACCTGAGTTTGTCGGGTGTCACATGAAGCCTTACAATACTGAATCAAAACTAAGATGTGTGATTTATATTGGTTCTAAATATTACGTGCTTGAAGCCTTACAATACTGAATCAAACTCTTGATCCCTATCTATTATCTATACATTTAAAAATGCAATGATAAGAATAGCTTTTGCCTTAGATTAGTTGATATGGGTGGTGGTTCAATTAGTGGATGTTAATTTTTTTTCTCATGCTCTATATATGTATATAGAGCATATTGTTAGGATCGTAGAACACACACGCACACGAACACAAGTATTTACGTGGTTCGGTCTAAACTGACCTACGTCCACGGGGGCAACTGGGGTATTCTTTTTATTGAGTGATACAAAGATTACAAGTACAAGGGATATATTTATAGGCACTAATTAGGTTAAAACCCTATGCTAAACTTGATCACCAAGTTAATCATACTGGGCCAGGTCTATATGTGGGCTGACGAAGACAACATCTCCAACAATCTCCCACTTGGTGTCTTCGGACCACGAACTACACCATCTCTCTTCTGTACTTCTGTAAATAAGATCTCCCCTGATCTTCAATGCACCTCCAGTTACCCCGATCTCCTCAACATTATTCCTGGAGACCAGCTGAAGCTTCGCACAGCTTCAGCTTATCCAACGTTACACATTTAGTAAACATGTCTGCTGGATTCTTAGCACCTGAGATATTCTTCAAGTTGATTGTACCATCAGCAACCAATCCTCTCACGAAGTGATACCTTATCCCGATGTGCTTCGTCTTCTTGTGATACATAGGATTCTTAGCACGTTTCACTGCACTTTCATTATCACAGTGCAACAAATACTCAGTCTGCTTCTTCCCTAACTCTTCTAGAAAAGCTTTCAACCATACTAGCTCCTTACTGGCCTCAGCTATAGCCATGCATTCTGCCTCTGTTGTGGACAAAGCCACGCTTTTCTGAAGTCTGGACATCCAACTGACTGCAGTTCCTCCCACTTTGAAAACAAAACCTGTGGTGCTTTTAAATGTATCTTTGCAGCCACCCAGGTCAGCATCTGTATAACCTCTGAGAACTGAATCCTTCCCTTTGAAACATAACCCCATCTTTGATGTTCCCTTCAAATAACGAAGCACCCATTTAACTGCTTCCCAATGTTCTCTTCCCGGATTTGACATAAACCGACTGACAACTCCGACTGCGTGTGCTATGTCAGGTCTTGTACACACCATAGCGTACATCAGACTACCTACTGCAGACGCATACGAAACTCTAGCCATATTAGCTTTTTCTTCTTCAGTTCTGGGACACTGATCTTTGGTAAGCTTGAGGTGACTCCCCAAGGGCGTGTTTCTAGGCTTGGTCTTCTCACTGTTAATATTGAATTTCTCTAACACTTTCCCGATGTACTTTTCCTGGGACAGTGTCAAAGATCCATCTTTCTTGCTCCTGGTGATACTCATCCTGAGTATCTGTTTGGCTGCACCCAAATCCTTCATCTCGAATTCTTTGGACATTTGCTTCTTCAACTTGCTTATCTCATTCATATCTGATCCTGCAATCAACATATCATCTACATACAAAAGTAGAATGATATACGAACTCTTGAACTTTTTCAGATAACAACAGTGATCGGCTTCACATCTCTTGTAACCAGTCTTCACCATGAAATTATCAAACTTCAAGTACTACTGTCTTGGCGCTTGTTTCAGACCATACAAACTCTTCTTCAACTTGCACACCCAATTCTCTTTTCCAATAACCTGGAATCCCTCAGGCTGTGCCATGTAAATGTCTTCATCAAGGTCACCATGTAGAAATGCTGTTTTCACATCTAGCTGCTCTAGATGCAAATTCTCTGCTGCTACAATACTCAGGACTAACCTGATGGTGGTCATCTTCACCACTGGAGAGAAGATCTCATCATAATCAACTCCCTTCTTCTGCTGAAATCCCTTGACCACTAAACGGGCTTTATACCATTTAGAACCATCATGTTCATCTTTGACCCTGAAAACCCATTTATTCTGAAGAGCTTTCTTGTCTCGCGGAAGCTTTACAAGAACCCAAGTCTTGTTCTTGTCTAGTGAACTCATTTCTTCTTTCATTGCTCGTTCCCACTGGAACGAGTCCTTCATCTTGACTGCTTCAGAGTAGCTCTCTGGTTCACCATTTTCTATCAAGAGAATATAATTAACCGAGGGGCCGGTACGACTGGGACTGTACCTGTCCGGCGCTTTAGAAACTCTAGTGGATCTCCTGACCGAAATATTAGACAGGTCAGGCAGCTGTGGAGACTGTTCGTCTTCAGACTCTGAACTCCCACTATCAGAAACTCCCACTGACTCTTCATTCTCACCATCTTCAGTCTCAGGTTCTGTGTCATCTTCAGATTCTGTTACGGGCCCTGTGACAGATTCTTTCTTCTGATTCTCAACACTAAACTCAACTGTTTCTTTCAAAACCTTTGACTTATCCAAGTTTCTGTCTTTGTATAATTCTTCTTCATTGAATTCAGCATGCTTGCTTCTGACTACCTTTCTGCTTTCGAAATCCCAAAGCCTGTAGCCCATTTTATCACCCCCATATCCAATGAAGACATACTTCTTTGCTTTAGCATCCAGCTTGTCACCTTCAGGGTTAATATCATAAGCACTGCACCCGAAGATTCTCAGGTGATCATACTCAACTGCTTTACCCTTCCATTCTTCTTGAGGTAACTTGAATCCCAACGGTACTGAGGGTCCACGGTTGATAAGATGCGTTGCTGTATTAACTGCATCGGCCCAGAACATCTTTGGGAGCCCTGCATTCAATCTCATGCTCCTGGCTCTTTCACATAATGTTCTGTTCATCTTCTCTGCAACTCCATTCTGTTGCAGAGTTCCTGGAACTGTATTTATCATCTTGATCCCTCTATCAGCACAATAATCTGTAAACTCCTTGCTGATATATTCACCACCGTTATCCGACTTCAAGGATTTCACCTTCAAATCAGTTTCAAGTTCAACAGCAGATTTCCATTTCTTAAAAGTATCGAAAACTTCAGATTTATGTTTAAGAAAGTAAACCCATACCTTGCGTGTTGAATCATCTATGAAGGTCACAAAGTAGCGAGAACCTCCAAGTGAAGCTAATGATGTCGGTCCGTATACATCTAAGTGAATAAGCTCCAATTTCTGAGCTTTAGGTGCTTTCCCAGTCTTCACAAAAGTCACCTTCTTTTTCTTGCCTAGGATGCACGGTTCACAAAATTCTGACTCGACCTTCTTCAACTCTGGAAGTTTTCCCCTGGCAACAAGCATCTTCATCCCCTTCTCACTCATGTGCCCGAGTCTTTGATGCCATAACTTTGTCTGACTCTGGTCACTCGATACTGTGTTCACTACATCGGCTGATGCTTCAACCATGTACAAACTACCTCTCTTCTTGCCTCTAGCAACTACCATACTGCCCTTAACAACTCTCCATTGTCCACTACCAAAGTGAACATCATATCCCTGATCATCAAGCTGACCGATGGATATAAGCATCCTCTTCAAACCAGGAATGACCCGAACATTCTTCAAGGTCCAAATGGTTCCCAATGGAGTTTTAAGGTCTATGTCTCCAATTCCTGTAATGTCAAGACTCTGATTATTAGCCAAACAAACTTTACCAAAGTTACCTGTTCGTAGATTCTTCATCTTCTTCGTGCTAAAAGTAGCATGGAAAGACGCTCCTGAATCCATAATCCAGTTTTCAACGGAACTCTCGATACAGCAAATAAGAGCATCCTCTGAATCTGAGGATGTAGTAGCATTCACCTCCCCTTTCTCTCTCGCAGGTTCAGAACACTGACTTCTGAAATGCCTAAACTCCTTACAGTTCCAACACTGTATGTCTTTCCTTGGCTTTCCAGGTCTTGACTTGCTCCTGCGTTTTGACTTTGACCTACCTCTGTTTCCTCCTCTGTTACTACTTCTACCTCTTCCTTCAGTACTGAGCAACGAGCTTGATTCTCCATTGTTCCTTCTTCTGGAGTCCTCATTCAGTAACAAATCACGAACTCTTCCAAAACTGAGAGTCTCAACTAACCCCGTGACTGCTGTGATTGTGCCTGACCAGCTGTCAGGTAATGAGGATAACAATAGACAAGCCTGCAATTCATCATCTATCTTAAAGATCACAGAAGACAAACGTGTCAAATGTGATTTAAATAAATTAATATGCTCAGTAACAGAACTTCCCTCTTTCATTCTGATGTTGACTAACTCCCGTATCAGAAACACTTTATTTGCAGGAGACGGCTTCTCGTACATATTGGACAAAGCTTCCATAATGCCACGCGCTGTGGTTTGCTCCAGAATGTTGTAAGCTACATTCATGGAGAGAGTAAGCCGAATCGTTGACTGTGCTTTCTTGTCAAGATTCATCCACGCAGTCGTCATAGTCTCTGGGGGAGGATCTAGTGCAGCATCTAACTCCTTCTATATGAGCAAATCCTTGATTTGCATCTTCCACCAACCAAAGTTCTTCCCATCAAACTTTTCTACCCTGACTTTTCCTTCTTCAGACATTATCTGTTCTGAATCCAGAACAACTAGCCAAAGACTTGAAATAATCCAACAAATAAAACAACGACCAAGTCTTTAACCCCTCCTTGGCTTTGACTGCCAAAACAATATTTATGCTTTTTTTTTCTTGAATGGCACAACACCTAAAGAAAATACATAAACATGTTTCCTTTTCTTTTTCTTGATCGTGCCACTAGAATAAAAAAATATGACAAATAGATGGGGCTTATTTTGTCTTTTTGTTAGAATTCTTCTTTTGAGTGTCAACAAGCAGCGACAAAACAAAAAAATAATTGAGTCACTAATCTGAAGGAATAACAACGATGGTTGTAAATGGTTACGGCGGCAGAGGGTTTTGCAAAAGCCTATGCGGCGGCGGCTGAAGGAGATTATAGGGGAGAGGTGAGGGTGGATGACCGGAACCCTAGATCTGGGTTGGACGGCGGTGAGGTGGCAGGCGGGTGACGGCGCTAAGGTGATTACAGGTATGTTCTCTTCGATCTAGAGCCTGAGCTCTGATACCAGTTGTTAGGATCGTAGAACACACACGCACACGAACACAAGTATTTACGTGGTTCGGTCTAAACTGACCTACGTCCACGGGGGCAACTGGGGTATTCTTTTTATTGAGTGATACAAAGATTACAAGTGCAAGGGATATATTTATAGGCACTAATTAGGTTAAAACCCTATGCTAAACTTGATCACCAAGTTAATCATACTGGGCCGGGCCTATATGTGGGCTGACGAAGACAACATCTCCAACACATATAAGGTGTATAAGAAATTCAAATGCTAGGATATTATAGTAAGATCCAATATTGTTAGCTTATAAACTCTATCATTCTCATGATTTTTAAATGAGCATATGTGACACCCGCCAACAAATCAGGTCAAGATCCGTACACATCTTACTTAACTATGTCATTTCATGTGCATGTTAGACATTTTAGGCACTTACTATACCATTCCCAGTCTAGCAAAGTCTGAACTATTGCATAAATACAAAACATTATCTGACGCGTATAACACCCGAACTATTCAAAACAATTGACGTTGAACAATTAAGCCAATCACACGCTTAACAGAGAGAAACCGGATATCCAATTGCTATGTACAGACAAAACAATAATACACGTGACATTACCAAAGTGGAAAGTTACACAATCTCACACAAATCCGAACAAATTACAATGTGTTTTATGAGGTTAACATGTACAAAATCATGAAACACCATCAAGAGACAAGCATGTGTTAAAGTGAGTTATTAATATCCAATAGCACATGATTAACCACAAATAACATATGTTTTTATGGCATGATCAATAATGTTATTACAACTATACATGTTATAAACACACTAGATCATCCACACACATATGTTAACATCCAAAAATCCATTTCTACTGATAACTTAAAGGTTTCAATAACACCTCTTGCACCTACACTTGTGTATGGACAATTTGATCATATATGTATTTGTATGTACCCACCTAATTACACAACAAAGCTAACTCATGAAACCATGTGTATAGATCCATATAATCAACCCTACACCATCTCAATTTCCATACACACACATTGAGGATCGAGCCAAAAATCAACACATACATATATATACATATATATATATATATATATATATATATATATATATACGGCACACATGTATGTGTGAGTATTATCAAACATAGGACAAATATCCATACATATATACACACTCGACACATATACATGCTAGATAACTAGACCCTATTATAAAACACAAGCCTAAGTTTCACTAGAAACATTTCCAACCAAAACTCCACAACACTTCCAAGGCATGTCAACTTACCACATATATCCTATCCTATCCCATTTCCAATGCAATCGGCCCTCATGTACACACACACACACACATACATACATACATACATACATACATACATACATACATACATACATACATACATACATACATACATACATACATACATACATACATACATACATACATACATACATACATGCATACGAACCCATGCATGAAAAAGAGGACTAGTGTGTCATGCATAGAGAGTAAGACAAATACCTAACCTAAACTACCTTACACCAATCTAGGAAAGCCCTCTATTCATGAAAGAAAACCAAGGTATGACCACTTGCCATAAACTCTTTGATCTTGCCTATGATCGGCCGAAATCAAGAAAGCACATGACAAGATCTTCCCAAGTCAACTCTCTTACATCAAACTAGGAACTTACAACTTTTCCATCACAACCAAGACTTCTTTGATGTCCAATTTTGTCACCTAGAAATCTGCTAAGCATACTAGACATGTCTCAAACTTATACCAATTAAGAAACCATCTTTTTATACCCATAATGATCTAGATAAATTGACTTACCACAAGTAGATTCAACACACATGAACCCTTTTTGTCTCTTTCCCTTGGCCAAACCTATATAAGAGCACCTTGGCTCATTCAAAAACTCTCACACAAACATAAATCTTCCAAGGTCTCTCACATTTTCCTCTTTTCTTTGGCTCTCGGCCGAATACCCCAACCCAAAACCCAACTCAATTCCAAGCCTAATCAACTATCAACAAGCTACATTAAAGTAAACAAGTTATGGGAAGGATCACGAGGTAATTAGAACCCGAATCATCATCACCATTTCTTAGGTATGTAGTTAACACTCCTACACTTATGATTCTTATTGTGTTTTGGCCCACATCACACATCACCCGATTACTACCCTTGTTAATATATATATATATATATACATGTAATCGACTCATTTTATAACAAACATTATGGTTTTGAAGTTGAAACATATAAACATTAAGTTCAAAAACATTATGTATACATATACCTACAGACGTACATTTACACACCCACAGGTTTGTATGAAAACATATATGTATTCGACACACAAACACACGGATACACATACAAGTATAATGTGTCGAATGGATAACAATGGATCGGCTTATTGGAACTAAAACATAACATGTATGTATATCCGAACCTATCTCACATTTTGTAAGTGTTTACATACGGTTTTTCAAGGGAAATACACCTACACATTTGTAATCACTCTTTCATACACTAATGGGCATGAGGAAGTAGAATATATGATATCAAAGAATTGGATTTTGAACCAATTGTCATTCAAAACTTTCGGCTATATAACAAAACATATGTTAAGAAGGATTAAACATATGTTATTCCTAGTTTAACACTATAATATTATAAAACATGATTCAAACATTGGTAATTCCAAGATAACACCACACATGTTAGATTGGAAAATATTTCATAACCCATGATGACATGTGGGGTCTGTTTTGTTAACAATAGACACGTTTTACAACAAAACTCCCAAAATTCACGAAACTGTACACTTTACAAAGTACATAAATTACGTAGTAATTGTCACGTGTATGAACAATGGCCCCACATATACATGATACGAGGGTCCACAAGCAGGTGAACAACTTGTATGGTAAACGACAAAAACGTACAACTTACTATGTCCTTGATAATCATAGGGCACCTTTTATCGGGACAATAGTTGTAACGCCCCAAAACCCCGTTTTGCTTAATCATGAGGCATGATTAACAAAATATTACAACGGAGCTTAGACGATGAGAATGCGGGTTATGTTCTAATATGAAAATAACCTAGTGAATGTTATTACTTTTATAATGGGGAAATAACAATAGAGAATAACTTGCATATTTAAGGTTTTGATAATAAAAGGCTTTGTAGTAAACTTGAAGGACTTTTGGTGTAAATATAACATAAAACAAAAGGTCCAAACACACCCCATTTAGGGAAAACAAATTCAGCCCTCAGATAGGGCATTCTTGCTTCAAACCAAGCCCTAAATCAGTAAAATGGAAGAAATTAATGCAAGAGATTGAAGTAATTGATGAAGGGTGTGTTCTAGAGGTTTAATCTTCAATGATTGAGCTTTGGTAAGAACCCTAACCCCCATATTCGTGTAGGGTTCAAAACCCACATGTGGGTTTTGAGCAAAACATGTTAAATTCGTGATATTGTTAATTATAAGTGATATTGATCCTTTCTAATGACATAGAGATGATTTAATTACTTGAAATTGTTTGGTTACAAAAGATGATGATTTTGGGTTTTCATTAGTAGCTTTGATGTTGCTAAGATAATTGTAAATCTATGTTTCTAGCACGGGTTGTGTAAAAATTACATCTTATGTGTATTGCATGATACTTATGTGCCAGGTTGATTGCAAGTTGAATTGAAAGGATAGTTTATATGATGGCTAAAATGATGTTTACATAATAGGTTCATGGATTGGTTTCTTGTAAGGTGACTAGTAATTGGGATAACCATGGATAATATAACATGTACACTAGGTGTTTGTGAAAATGCTTAGTTGGTATTATTGAATAAAATAGTATGATTAAAACCCCACAAGTTTGTATGTAATGTGAGAAAATCAATATGATTGATAGTGGATTATGAAATGCATACCAGAAGGTTATTAAAGTGAAAAATAGCATAGTCGCATAATATGCCACTAAGGATGCCTTAGAAACATGAATTCTAGGCTTAAAAAATGGAAACACACCATATAATGTATAAGTAGCCTAATGATGATTAGGGAGTTGAATGTGCACTAAGTTTAATGAAATTAATGTGTTAAATGAGAGCTAGTTCATGTTAGAATCGTTGTCGTATGTTAGTGCACATGATCATGTTAATAGCAGTTTGACTTTTAAAAGTAAAATTGACCCAAATTGATGAAATGGTTTGAATTAACTCGTGAGATGTGTTAGTTTTTTGAAACTGGCTAACTTGATCAATCTTATGAGTACTGTGAAGGTTTGATATTGTCAAGCTAGGTAGAAGCTTGGGAGGAACGAATCAAACTAGCTAACGTTTCAAGAAGCGCATCAATTGAGACTAAGGTAAGTGACTTTTATTAATTGAGTCTCTTAGAAAGTAAAAGATTGTGTAAACATTTGAAAAATCATGGAATTTGTAATATTAGTAAAGAATGAGTGTTTATTAATAAAAGCAATATGGGATATGGGATATGGGATATGGGATACTAGGGTGCAATGGTTTAGTATCACCTAAATGAAGAAAATTGCTAATTCCGATCGAGACGTCTAATTAGATAATTGAGTGTTATGATAAATGGGTCAATTGAGTTTAAGATGTTACTTTCATTAAAACTCATAAATAAATATGGGTGATAGCATGAGTAAATAGTTGAACGGGTCAAAAGATGATGTGAACATCAGTTGCACTCGGTACTTGATGCTTTTATATTAAGCATCAATATTTTAAAGGTTAGACAGGCCAAAGGGTGGTGCGACACCATTTGGAATTCGGGATATTAATGTGTGTGAATTGAGATTGTTACACGGGTTGTTTAAAGTGGAAGAAAAAGGGCACTTGATGCCAAGGATTTATGTGGATGATTTGATAGGTATGAGAATGGGTCAACACTACCGGGTAAGTCCGTAGTATAAAATATGACCTTCAGCGAAGAATTATATTGATGAAACCACCCACATGAAGTGTGGGTGCCAAATCGGTGAGTCATGTTCATAAGTATGTATAATGTGCGATAGTGCGCCTAGAAGTGGCTTGGTAATAAAGGAATAATGAGATGGTGAAGAAAACTAAGTCCGTAAGAACTTAGAGGTTTTCAAACACGTTAATGAGTAAAAAACAATGGGTGGTAACCAAGTTGTGTCGCCCACGGGTGACTAAAACAGAATATAGACCCTTAAGGGTATTTTGGGAACTATAAAGATTTACTAAAGGCTAAATCCATAAACCGAGTCATAATAAGTGAACCGGACAGTGTTTATTAGTTTAACAAGTGTCCAATGGGTTGACAATATGATTGTTATGCTTTTTGAATGGTTAAATAAGGTTTTGTAAAACCTAAGGCCTTAACGGGTCAAACGGTTAAAACCGAACTAAGTAGATTATAATAGGTCAAAACCGAGAAGTGAAACATGTATCTTTTTAGAACTTATCTATGCAAGTCTAAAATAATCTTGGGTATGTCCTAGATGTCTAAAAACACCCTAGTGAAGGGCTAGATTTGTGAAGGCATAAGTATTCATGCCTTAGTAAAGTTCCAGCATGTCAGCCCGGGCGGGTCAAATGCTGACCCGGCCGGGTTACAGTTCTGAGATGAGATAAATCTTAAAGCTCCAGCATGTCAGTCCGGGCGGGTCAAATGTTTGCTCGGCCAGGTAAAACGCAACTTCCTCATATATGCCTTGAATGCTTTAATTTCAATTATAAACCTCTTTTATTCAAAGTGTCTTTATTCGATGTTTGACACTAGGTATACACTAGATGGAAGTCCCAGAGCAAAGATCAAGTCGCGAGGAGAGCCGAACATAGTCGAACACTCATACGCTTCCGCAATAGATTCCCGGTAAAAACACAAACTTTAGTATAGGTTTGTAATACCTAAAAATGTAAAGTTGAATGTTTCTATCAAATCAAAGTCTTTAAATGGGTTGTCGTTTATAAAGATTAAAGTTTTAATCGGGAGTGATTTTTATTTAAGGCCTAAACTCGTAAGTTTAAGTATTAATCACATGTTTTCGGGTTAGGGTCTTACAGTAGCTATTTCACTTTTCTGCTTTACTAGACCCTATCTTCAGTCACCAGGTGAGTTTGACGGTCTCGTTTTACTGTTTTACATTTTTGGGGGATAAACATGCTACATTTCTAGTATAATATATTTGGGTGAATTTCTATCATGACTACCATGTGAAACATGAGATATTCGATTCATGAGCTCAACAGTCCTCGTACTTACATTTACATTGTAACCATTAGCTAACAGTAGCTATGGAACACTTAAATAGAACTATTGGGTTGACACCCCCACTTAAATAGCTAACCGGTTACATGCAAAAGAGTGTTAGTATTCTACTATATATATATGTTGCCTTTATTGTACAATGCACGAGGCACAACAGTCAAGAGGTTTGGTTATGGGACTCATGGTTGGCACACTAATCATTAGCTTAGCTAGCTTTGATTGGTTATACACGAATTTCACAAACACATTACATAGTACATTAAAACCTGTGAACTCATCGACATTATGTTGACAAATCGTTTATGCATGTTTTCAGGTAATTGACAATGGAGCTCGGGGGCTTGAAGGAGAGGTTTGAGTACACACCATGTGGTACCATCATCATGAACCAAGATTCAATAATATCTTATGTGTTGCTCGAACTTTGTGCTTGAAAACCTTTCGAAGTCACATCCCCTTGTTTTCCGCCTTGGCTAAGTGTGACAACATAGTTTTTTCATACATTAATATTTTTATAAAAATTACACTATATTATCAACCATTTCATTCTCTTTAATTCGAGTAGACTATACAATAGTTTCTTCTTAACCTTTAAAAAAATATTTCAGCTACGTGATTATATGTTTTTGTATAATGTTACTTGATTGTGTACGTAATTACATAATCACTTAGTGGGTGTGCACATAATATTACAAATAAAATCACGTAATCACATGGTGGGTACTCATAATCATATAATATCGTAATAGTACAGTCACGTAGTGTTATATGATTACGTACTGTAGTTTGTCGAAAATAACGTAACGTTATACTTGTTTTTAAAATAAATGCATATCATATAATTGCGTACTACTACAAAATCATGTAGCCCTATGCTTGTATTTGTCTAAAAAACATATTATGTAATTATGTACCAGTACCTAATCACGTAACGTTATACTTGTTACTTAATATAATGCCTATGCAAATTACGTAATGTTATGTAATTACGTATTGACAGAACTTTTAATTTTTTTTTATTTTTTATTTTTGTAATTGAAAAGAAAACTATAGTAATAGACTACTCAAATTAAAGAGAATAAGATGCTCGTTAATATGGTGTAGTTTTTTTTTTTTTTTTTTTTTTTTAAATTGTCTTATGAAAAAATTATAACCGTTCAAAAATCATAGGGGGGGGGGGGGGGTGTGAGTTAAGAGTCAACTATTATGGATGTTCATATTATGCCATTCCCACTATAGATTTGAGGGACCACTCAATCTCAACCATTGGATTGCAATATCAAGGATTCAAAATCTCTCATAAACTTCTGACGTTAACAATTTTTGTATTTGAACCTTTGCCTATCCCTCCCTCCCTCCCTCCCTCCCTCTCTCTCGAATAAAATCGGCATGTTTCGCCACAAACGTTACGTAGATCCACCCAGAATATACTAACCCAATGTTTCAAAATACTTGATCACATAATTAGCATAACATAATGGCACAGAAAACACAAAATATCATATTAAACTTAAAGTTTTTATTAAACAAACAAATATAAACAAACCCATTACCTAGTGTTCACGAACATAAATGAACAAATGCGACCTTTGTTTATGTTCGTTTAACTAGCTAAACGAAAGAAATTTCTTGTTTGCGTCGTTCATTTATTAAACGAGCGAACACAAACGAACTTTTGCCATACAGTCTACGAATTATTCGCTAAACATTTAGTTCACTTGCAGCCCTAACTCACTACAAAGTTTTTCAATAAAAATTGATTAATTTAAACCTCCCAATCTTGTCTTTTCTATCCAATTTAGCGTCCCCTTGTTTATATCCTATAGCGCCTTGAAGGTCATGCCCTAAACCGCCATGGGCTGGCCCCAAGAAGGAAAGGCTGCTGAATCTGGCGTCTAATATCCCTTATCAGTTATTCCTTTTTATTCCTCAAAAGTTCAGCGGTTTCTCTTTGTGGGCTTCCTACTAGCCCAACTAAGTACACGTCTTTTAACATTTATTTCCTTTTTCGTTTTCTATTGCCCAGCCCAAGAATATATTTGAGACTAGTGCAATTGAAATAGATCTGCACCACACATGCATCCATCATCTAGTATTTTTCTTGTTAAATGAAGTTTTAAATTTAGCCCTTAAATAACCAAGGGTGACTTAACAATTTTGAGACTGAGGCGAATAAAAAATCGAGGCCCTTTTCCAATAAAAAAAATGGGTAATTATTATTTATTTCTGTTTGACTACACAAAAACTTTATAGTATTGAACTATTGCACCAATTTGTAAAGTAGGTAAATGTTTTCTTACAAAATAAAGTTGGCAGCTAACTTAGAGGGATGGGGCGTCATTGGTCAAGGGTACCCCACAATTGGCATGGTAACACCGTCGCCACTCATGTTGGTAGTGGTCCTGTGAACCAATTTCTGGTTTTATTTAACGGGCTGGTAACCGTGTTTTTTTTTTTTTTACTTAATATAACTGTATTTTTTTTATTTAAACCGTTTCTTTTATTAGTTAAACCCCATTTTTGTTATTGTTTTTCTATTTAAACAATGTGTTATTTTTATTTAAATTGTGTGTTTTTTATGGTATAAAAATAAATTTAAACATAATTAAATAAAAAACATAAACAAAAATATAAAACATAATTTCATTAATATTAAACATTACTAAAATACATTAAAACATAAAAAAAATGCATTAAGGCGATGCATGAGTTGCCATGTCTGAACATGGTCTTTAACGCACACAACCAGAGCCATTTCTTCTTCTTCGGTCCAGCGCATGGTCATAGGATGTAGGTTAGGCGTGGGAGTTGTTGGGGTAGGCTGTGTGGGTATAGTTTGAGAATGTCCGAGAGCATTGGTATTGTTTGTAAGTGGATAAGTGGTGTGGGAATGGGAGTCGTGAGAGTGGGTAGTGGGTACTGGTTGGTGTTGAGTGGTGGCGGTGGATTGTAAGTATCGGTTATGGGTAACCGGGAATGGGGTGGTGGGTGATGATCGTGGTGGAGAAAAAAACTGGGGGTTGTGGCGAAGGAGTAGGCGAATTATGGAAAGAGAAGCTAGGCAAAAGTGGGTCATCTAAAGATTTATAAATGGTGGGTTGGTGAGGAATGGTGAAAGGGAAAGTATGCTCATCAAATGTGATATGGCGTGAGATGCGGACTTTATCGATCGTGGGATCGAAACAACGGTACCCACAGAAGTCCGGTGGGTGGCCAAGGAATATACATCGGGCAGAGCTGGTGTGAAGTTTGTGAGGTTGGGTTGCAAACGTATTGGGGTATCAAGTGCACCCGAACACCTGTAAGTGATCATATGTGAAGTGTCTTACGTAAAGTTCAAAGGTAGAGTTGAAGAAATTTAGTCGTTTAGTAGGTAGAATGTTGTAAAGGTAGGTGATCGTATGGAAAGCTTCTATCCATAACTTGGGTGGAAGGTTTATATAAATTAAAAGCGAGCGGATGATGTCGTTGAGACGACAGATCATGCGCTTGGCAAGACCATTTTGGGATGATGTTTGAGGGCAAGAAAATCGAAATAAAAGACCTTTTTTATTTGCAATTTTTTAAAAAACATTGTTGTTAAATTCTCCATTCAAATCACATAGGAATGTCTTTATTTTACAAGATGAAATTTGACAAAAGTGTTAAAGGTTTCAGACTTGTATTTGATGGGGTATACCATATAAAGTGGGAAAATTGTCAATAAGAACCATGTAATATTTAGAACAATATTTGCTAGATACAACAGATGTCTATAAATCACAGTGAGTTATATCAAATAGTGTAAAAGTAAATGAACTTGAAGCATAAAAAAGCAAAAGTTTACTGTTAGGAAGTTGAGAAGTATTGAAATACTAGATAAGTTTGTTTTATTACATGGAAAATGAAAATAACGATTAAGAACATCTAAGTCTTGGGCACCGAGATATCTAAGTCGGTTATACCAATGTAAAGACTGAGAAGCAGTGAAACAAGCTTGTGGTGAAGTGAATGGGCAGAGATCCCCGTGCTATTGTGGTGAGAAAGGTGTCTTCCAGTTTTTAGGTCCTTCAATGAAAAACCAAAAGGGTCAAATTCAATATACACCCTGTTATCATGAGGAAAACGTCTAACAGATAAAGGTTTTTAGTTACTCTGGGACTGTAAGGATATTGGGTAAGATGTATTTGCAGTTGGGTAGGGAATGAAAACCGGTACTTGATCCTTTAATCGGTAAACAATTGCCATCGCTAACCAAAACTTTAATACTTATAGGTAATGAGGAAGGGTGATGAATCTTACCGTATTCAGCTGTGAGATGTTTAGTTGATCATGTGTCCATGACCCAATTCGGGCCTGGTTGGTTTTAAACCATGGTAGTCTGTGTAAATCAGAAGGATTGAGAACATCAAACTCGTGAGTTGTAGAAGATTGCTGGGAAGGTGTGGTCTGCGCAAACTAAGCCTGTGCAACCTAGGCCTAAACCATGGGATCTTATCTATTAAATGGGGACTGCGTGAACTGGGCTACTGGCTCGTTGAGGGTAGGCTGGACCAGTGAGAAACCATCAAACTGGGATGACCCTAGATACCTAACAAACTAGCTGAAGCCATGTTGGTTCGTTGGCTGGGCTGGAAGAAGGGTGTGTTCGCCTCCATGCAGGTTGAGTGGGGTAAAGGAATGGTAGAGTGGACTACCAAGCCCAATTCGGGTGTTGTGGTTGAGTTGAATTTTGGGAGGTCCAAGGTGAGTTGCCATATTATTGGATTCGACCGCTTCCTCTACCACCCTGATAGCTACGGTAACCTTGGCTCTGACCATGACACCGCCCCTATAAGAGTTCTGGTTTGGGGTAGAGCTAGAGTTCGGGTTAGACTTTTGTGGCGGTGGTGCGGATGGGGCAACAAGGACTGAGGAGGCATTTTGTTGGTGAGCTTCAATGCGGAATCTTGTCATCATTTAGCTGCTCCGTGCAGTGTTCCAATCAGCATTGCCTTAGTTGATGAAAGATGCTATAGAGTTATATTCAGTCGGTAGTCCACAAACAAGTTGTAACACGAGCAAAGATTCAGGAACATGGTCCTTGTCAGCCAGTTGATTGGCAATATCCTTTGAATGCGTACAATAATCGTCAAAAGATGAGCAAGCGACTAGGGTGAGATTCACAAACCTGGACTCAAAGGTGGTCGCACGGGCCTTCTTATTACTGAGGATTTTTTTTTTATTTTCACCAAGGCGGCATGGGCAGTGATGTCGATTTCCATCACACGGATGAGAAGATCATCCGACAAAGTGTTGTAGATCCACTAAATGACCAGTACATCAAGTTCTTTCCAAGCAAGAAAATCAACTGAAGTCTCCTTTGGATGTTGGTTACAAAGTAGGAAGGGTGAAGGGTGGTGGTTATCTAGAATGTTTCGGTTGAGATTTCTTTGTCAGACATGATCAATTGATAGAAAAAATAAACAAAGGAGATGAGAAGGAAGTAGAGGGCAACGGCTGATAGGAATTAGAGTTTTTCAGAACCGAAGCTCTCAAACTATAAACCATAAAAGTGACTTATGGTATAAAATCTGAATGAGTTACATTGATGATCATATGCTCATATGCCCCATGTATTATACAATATACCCTAGCATGTAATAGGAAATGATCTATACAATCAGTTAAACATAATTATGAAGATACATAGAATAACATAGTGCTAATCTATCTATCTCTCTCTCTATATATATATATATATATATATATATAGGGTAAGGTTCCTGTAGGAAAATTGATTTGTGTAGGAAAGGTAGTAAGTGTTATGAGCCCTTGGATATTAAAATGGATGGATGAGATTAAAAAGATAAATGTGTTTTAATTATAAGTAATTATCTTTATTGATAAGGGCAAAAATGTCTATTGTGTGTTTTATTAAGGGTTGTGATGGTCATTTTGTGTGTTTTAAATTAAGAAAGTTTTATTATCTCCTAATTTTACTCACTCTTTCAATAACTAACACAATCTTCTCTCTCCACACATATTCAATCAGATTTCATATAATCTCAACACAATCAACAAACCTCACCCATAGTGCCTACCATGCCTACCGAATATATTTACGATATAAAACACTGCTGTAACGATATAAAACACTGTTGTCAATACCATTTATATTATAAGACACTACTTAACTACAATAAACAACTACCATTTTAATTAACAATCGTTGTTATATAATAATCTTTTAAAAACATTATTAAAAAAAAAACATTAATAAAAAGTACATCACATTTTTTTTCTAACCAATCAAACCATTTGTTAAAACACTATTAAAACATAACTTCGAAACATTAAAAACATGTTATTGTATTATTTCTAACCAATTAAACCATTTGTTAAAACACTATTAAAACATGACTTCAAAACATTAAAAACATGTTATTATAAAACAAGGTGACAGACATGATTCTCAACTTAATTATAACACTAATAAACAAAAATATATATATTTAACTATTTAAACCACTACAATATAAAAAAATACTCCAAAAAAACAATCAACAAACGTTACCACCATTATTTAAAACACACTAAACTACAAATCTGGTCATAAAATGGGAGTGTTTTACAAAGAATGTATATACTTTATTAAACGCTTTTAACATATACAACACTGTTGTAACAATATAAAACATTGCCTACCGAATCGTCCTTCATAACTTCTACCATTTAACACTGTGATAATCGAAATGGACATGGCAAAACTGTGGTACAATCGGAACACTAAAATATGATGAAAGATGGATTATAAATCTTTACTTAATTAGTAAAAAATGATGGATTAAAAAATCGATGAAAGATGGATTATAAAATCGATGAAAAGATGGATTAGTAAAAAAAAAAGATGAAAGATGGATTAGTAAAAAAAACAATCAATTTAAATCCCATAATTTTAGGTTTTTCATAACTTAATTTTGTGTTAAATTTACTTAATTATCCTTGATCTCTAATTTTGATCCAAGGGTTATAATTCTTTCCTACACTTCCTACACAAATCAATTTTCCTACGGATCCTATACCTATATATATATATATATATATATATATATATATATATATATATATATATATACTAAAAGAAAAGAGGTGTGACACATGACACTTGGTAAGACCATCTCTTTCTTGATTTTCCTTCAAAAAATATTTTCTCTCTCATGTGCATGGTACATGCACTTTCCCTTATGATTTTTAAACGTTAATAACTTTTATATACGACATTCTTTTAAAAAAAAATGTAACAAATTAACGAGCGTTTTATTATCTTTCCAACGAATATCATAATTATATAAAGACGAAAAAATTGACTTTTTTGTTGGTTTTTGTTCATGCAAAAAAAAAAAAAAAAACACACACACACACAATGAGTTCAGATAATTTATTAATCATGTCTAGGCAAGTCACTAACCATGTTAAGATAGTATATATGTTTTTGAACCTACTATTACATATAAGAACCCGCTAACTACATATATATTCA
This sequence comes from Ambrosia x helenae, assembly GCA_030844895.1. Taxonomy (NCBI): domain Eukaryota; kingdom Viridiplantae; phylum Streptophyta; class Magnoliopsida; order Asterales; family Asteraceae; genus Ambrosia; species Ambrosia x helenae. Next base: position 3,061,952 of record CM061233.1, on the reverse strand, counting down.
CAGATATAATTAGTTTGGTGAGAATATATTTTTTTCATATTTTGATTGGTGTTATTAGGAACATTGATAACAAATGTTGCTAAGCTAGTTAAACGTAGCCTATGATTCTTAACACCAAGTAAATTTTTAGCTGATAAGTGATAATTAATCATTCAACCATGCACGCCTTTTAGATCGTTTTAATGTATTTACTTTGAAGCAGTGGCGGATCTTGAACGTTAGCCAAGGGGGGGCCGAAATCACGGCTTGGCAGGGGTCCAGGGGCAGCACCCCCGGGAGCGGGGCCCAGGGGCTGCGGCCCCTGGCGGGGTCCAAGGGGCAGAGCCCCTGGCTGGGGTCGAGATGATAATGGTTAAATTGCTTCATTAAAAATGCATTAGAAATTTAATTTTCAATAAATTGGCAATTAATTTGGGGTTGGAAAATTTGGTATGATAATCAATAATAAACAAAGAATAATCCATAATACATTGAGTTAAATGTTTAGTATTGGGGTTTAGGAGTTAACTAAAAATTGGGTTAAATGTTTAGTAGGCTAGAGTCAATCATTAATAAACAAAGAAGAATCCATAATACATTGAGTTAAATGTTTAGTGTTTAGTGTTTGGGCTTTAGGAGTTAACTAAAACATTGGGTTAAATGTTTAGTAGGCTACAATATAGACTAATCACTAAATAAATTAAACGAGTGATAATGGTTATGGAACCTAAACGTTTTTTTTTAATTAGGGTGGGCAGGATTCAAAAAACCAGGGGGGCCAGACTCAATACATAAACTTTTTTCGAAAAAAAATTCCAAAAATCAGTGCTTCTGGGCGAAAAAACGGGGGGGGGGGGGGGGGGAGGCCCGGGCTGGCCCATACAAAGAACCGCCCCTGTTTTGAAGTCGACTGGCATGTGGTGATTATTGAAACAGATACTAAAATTATGTATGTGTAGTGAAAATAGTCGGGAGACATGAAAAAGTTACCACCCTACAAAATTTTAGTCGATAACAGTTAAATCATTTTTATTTATCTTTTAGACGGATTTTCACTACTTACCTGTTGATTATTTTTGTGACACCCGGCAAATTCTGGTTAACAACGTTGTCTAGATGAAAGTCTACCTTAGCGAGTCACGCGTATATTGTACTTAACTGGGTTAGTTAAGTCGGGTTATGGTTCGGGAACTATCGGTTTAGTCTAGAGGATCATTGGATGTTGGTCTAGAGGTTCATTAGATGTCGGTCCTTAACCAAGTGTACAAACGGTGACGATTTGTAGGATCGTCAGGGCATACGGAACATACGAGTCTCGAGTCCCGGGAATTGGTGAACGAGTGTGAATATGTGTATTTAATTGTGTTATGTGTTTACAATCATTATGTGACTTGTTGGTACGTTAATATGTGTTAACATATGTTAAAACGGGGTTTAACGCGCAAAACACACGAAACTAACCCCTATAGGCGATTAGGAAGCCTAATCGCCCATAGGGGAGGCGAGTAGGCAACCATTGGGGCGAGTAGAAGCCTACTCGTGTGATGGAAGGGGCGATTAGGCCTAATCGTGTGAACATTCATGCGATTAGCCTCCCTAATCGCGTGTAAGGGCTGCAAAATCGCTAGTTACGTGCTGGACGACTAAAAACGACTATAAATACCATACTTGACCTCATAAACTTCATTATACAAACCCTAGTCGTCCCATAACCTGCCCCAACACACACACAACCTCTGGAACGCGATTTTTGATCAAAACACAAGGATTCAAGCATAATCCTTCATTCTTTCACAATTCTAAGGTTTGGTTTCCATCCATGAATCTTTATAAACGTTTTTAATCAATCCCTAATGGTCCATACCTGTTCTAAAACGAAAAAGCTTTCTGAAAATCATTAATAAGGGTTGTTAATCGGATTCTAACTAGTATACATGTGTTATGGGTGTTTATGATTAGAAAGCTAGGGTTTTTATGATTCATAATGATGGATTAACATGTTATTAGGTTAAATCAGAATAATATTAATGTTATGATGATAATATCTGAGTAATTGATTCTTAGGGTTATTGTTATGCATGTTAGTATGATGATTGCATGCTATGTGAATGGTGTTTGGATTACGTGATTGCATGCAGGGCTGATAATACGAGGCAAAACGAAGGGTTTTGGTTGAAACATGTTTAGGATAGTGTTTGGGATGATATTGGGTGGTTACACACGTTCTGGATCTGATTTGGAGCGTTAAACGCGCGAAAAACCGGAGCAGCAAGGTTACAGGCGAGTAGCCTTGCTAATCGCCTATGTTATAGGCGAGTAGGGTGCTAATCGCCTATAACTCATGCGATTAGGCCTACTCGTGTGACCTTAGGGGCGATTAGCCCTAATTGCTAGTTTTTACATGCAATTAGCCCTAATTGCTAGTTTTTACATGCAATCAGCCCTAATTGCTAGTTTTTACATGCAATCAGCCCTAATTGCTAGTTTTTACATGCAATTAGCCCTAATTGCTAGTTTTTATATGCAATCAGTCCTAAATGCTAGTTTACGTTTCCTAATCGCGTGTACTGCTGCTGTAAGTGTAAATTAGCATTCCGAGACCCGATTTGACATGTAGTAACATGCTAGGAACCTCGTAACATATATAATAACTTGGTAACATATGTTTGGATGTAATTCGGTGATACGTGAACTTTGTGCTATAACTTGTTGTGCGTTAACGTATGTTAAGTGTGATTGCGTTATTGTATGTTTTAGAGCGTAAACATAACACGGGGAGTCTCGGGTCACCAATGGGATGTCGAGTCTTGTACTTTGGGTCAGTTAAACAGTCACGGTGTTTTCAAACGAACTTGGTTATGGTCTGGACATTTAGGGACTAATTAACCTGCGGGTTATTAGTCTAAGTACTTGTAACTGTCATATGTTAGGTCGCCGCTTACGGGACTAGCATAGCAGCTGAGTTTACTCGGGTTAAGGAGTAACGCAACTTAAGGTGAGTTTACGGCCCCTCTTTTAAACTGGTTTTATACTTTCGGGGGAGAAAACATGTGTTAAAACGATTATTTGGTAACTACTGTCATACTATGGGTTTCTATTGTGTACTACACGATCTTTGGAAGTCCCGGGGGGAACCATGAATGTGCGGGTTTGCACAACGGGGAAATGTGAATAGCGCTATTGGGAGTGACCAACCCCGCTCGTCGGCTTGGAGGGCGGGCGAGTGCATATTGTCTCAAACAGGAACAACAGGAACAACTGGTACTTTTCGGGCACAACATCTGGTATTCGAGTTAGTAATGGTTTTCCAATCGTGGTAGTAACAAAACGTACGCCTAGCTAGCGTATACTGGTTTTCGATTTGTTATAGTATGGACAGGTTGACTTGGTACTTGGATACAAAACCTGTAAACTCACCAGCATTTTTGTGCTGACGTAAACTTTTACATGTTTTCTCAGGTCGCTACGGTAGCACGACTGGACTAGGGCACACGCGTCTGCACGGCGTCTAACTAGGGTTGCATGGTCTTATAAACGTTGAACTATTGTTTCATTTTTGAGATACTGTTTTGAATAAGCTTCCGCTGTAAACGGGATTTTAAACTTTGTTTTGAAATTGCATTTATATACATTTAGACTTGTTTATTGTGATCGTTGGTTTGGATCCTGGTTTGTCATGCGCCTCGCGGTAAAACTCCGCAAGTGGATTTTGAGGGTGTGACAGATTGGTATCAGAGCCAATGGTTATAGTGAACTAGGACTGCATGTAGAGTCTAGTCTATAGCCGAGTCGCACACACTAGACGATCACATGGTACTAAACGTTATAGTGGTTTACGTATGGTCTTGTCGGGGTGTCTCAAAATCGTTGGTCTTTCTACGTTACATCATCCGTTCTATCTTAGGTTGAGTTACTTGATTTCTAGGCGGGGTAGTCTATTGGAGTAACTCGTGTGCTCTTGAGATTTGTCCAAGGCTCGGACATCTCCCTTTCGTACTCCAATAGAAACACTTGCCATAAACTACCGTAGTATTACGGTGTGTAGCTAAGAGTCTATGTTCGGTGATTTGAACTTTGAACTAGGAGAACACTTGGAGGACCATGTAGAGCGGTTTATCATTTTGGGTGCACACAAAATCATAAACCGAAATGCATGGAAGCCCTAGTGAGCTCTGGGTTTGAGGGGATAGTCCTGGATTGGATCTAGCTTTGATCTTGTGAACATTAGTCGTTATCTTTAACTGCGAAACTAAATTTCCTCGTTCTTTCTGCCAGAATCATGTCTGGAGTACGAGGAGGACGTGGAGGTGGTCGCAATGGTGGACGTGGTGGTGGTCGCGGTGGTGCTGGTGGTCGTGGTAGAGGTATTAACCTATCGCAGGCTGATCTGAACAACTTACTGCAAGCTGCCTTTCAGTTAGGGCACAACGGTGGTGGTAAGTTGATTTATCCATTTTCTTTGCCTCATTGGTGAACCTTGTTTACATTCTTCGTGGTTTCTCATACGTTTCATTTCAGGTGGTCCTGTTAACCCACCCCCACCCATGTGCACCTACAAGATGTTCCGGGACTGTAAGCCCCAGGAATTCTCTGGCACTGAGGGTGCGGTGAGCTTGCTTAGGTGGCTGGAGAAAGTGGAGTCAGTATTTCTGATGTGTAACTGTCTCCCAGAAGATCGGGTTAAGTATGCTGCTGCGTTATTCCAGGATGTGGCATTGACTTGGTGGAATGGCATCACCCAGAATATGGGTATTGGGGAGGCATATGCTATGCCATGGGAGAATTTCGTGCAACTGTTGAAGCGTGAATACTGTCGAGAGAAGAGGTACAGAAGCTGGAGCACGAGGTGTGGAACCTCAAGATGACTGGGTCGGAAATTGAGAAGTATACTGTGAGGCGGAATGAGTTGGCAGTGCTGTGTCCCGATCTGCATGTGCCAGAATACCGTAGGATTGAACACTATGTCTCGGGGTTAGTACCGGAAATTGCAGGGTTAGTGGCTGCGGGAAATCATCCTACGTACGCAGAGGTGGTTTCGATCGGCTCATAGGATGACCAACTTAAAGGTGAATGAGGGTATTTTGCCTGCGAAGGGTTCAACTGTTAAGGCCCCAGAGAACAACAAGCGCAAGTGGGAAAATGACGGGAAGGGATCTGGGCCAACACAGCAGGGTAAGAAGTTTGATAATGGGGGTTCTTCTTCTTCGGGTAACAAGCAGGGTGGTTATGCGGGAAAACTGCCCAAATGCAACAAGTGTGGACGCCATCATCAAGGGAACTGCGACAGTAACCGTTGTCACCGCTGCCAGCGAACTGGACATTATGCTAAAGATTGTCGGGCTACACTTCCATCGACCCAGGCCCCGACTACTAACTCAGCTCCGACTACTCAGGGGACTACAGGAAAACAAGGATGCTACAACTGTGGTGACACTGGGCATTACAAGAAGGATTGCCCAAAACTGAAGCAAGGTGGAAACAACGGTAATGGGAACAACGGGGGCGGCGGCAGAAATGCACGTGCCTTCGTCATTGGAGCCGCTGAGGCTAGACAGGACCCTGACACAGTCACCGGTACGTTTCTTCTCAATAATCGTTCTGTTAGTGTGTTATTTGATTCTGGTGCCGACAAGAGTTTTGTATCCATGGATGTTAGTAGACTGCTAGATGTAGTGCCCGTACCATTAGAGACCAAGTATATTATTGAGTTGGCTGACGGGAAAACGATTGAAGCTACTAGTATCCTTCGGGAGTGTCAATTAGAGTTGTCGGGTTTATCGTTCCCCATCGACCTTATGCCGGTACCATTGGGTAGTTTTGACGTTGTGGTAGGAATGGATTGGTTATCTTTGTATCGCGCGGAGATTGTCTGTTACGATAAGGTTATTCGGATTCCTCTCCCTGATAGAGAATTCCTTTCTGTGTACGGTATCAAGGGTGGTGTTCCGTTAAACATCATCTCTAGCATGAAAGCCCTTAAGTGTCTTCGAAAGGGTTATCCAGCCGTTTTGGCACTTTTATCTGTTTCCTCTGTTGATGAGAAGAAGATCGACGACATTCCGGTGGTACGCGAGTTTCCTGATGTTTTTCCCGATGATTTATCTGGTCTTCCTCCTCATCGTCAAGTCGAGTTCGGTATTGATCTTGTACCAGGGGCTGCTCCTATTGCTCGGGCCCCCTACCGTCTTGCACCTCCCGAGATGCAGGAATTGTCTAGTCAGTTACAGGAACTCTTGGACAAGGGTTTCATCCGGCCAAGTTCTTCCCCTTGGGGAGCCCCGATTCTATTTGTTAAGAAGAAGGATGGAAGTTTCCGATTGTGTGTGAACTATAGAGAACTGAACAAATTGACCGTCAAGAACCGTTATCCTCTTCCACGTATTGATGATCTATTCAACCAGCTTCAGGGTTCTAGTTATTATTCCAAGATTGACTTGAGGTCCGGTTATCACCAGCTGCGCGTCAGGGAGGCTGACGTTGCCAAGACTGCCTTTCAAACACGTTATGGCCATTTCGAATTCTTGGTCATGCCTTTCGGTCTTACGAACGCACCGGCGGTTTTCATGGATTTGATGAACCGCGTTTGCAAACCATATCTTGACAAGTTCGTCATTATGTTTATTGATGACATTCTGATCTACTCTAAGAACAAGACCGAACACGAGGAACATCTGCGGTTAGTTTTGGAACTCTTGCGACGGGAACAACTTTACGCCAAGTTCTCAAAGTGTGACTTTTGGTTACGCGAAGTTCAATTCCTAGGACATGTGGTTAATGAACTAGGGATTCATGTCGATCCAGCTAAGATCGAAGCGATCAAGGACTGGGGAGCACCTAAGACGCCAACTGAGGTGCGGCAATTCCTAGGCCTTGCGGGTTACTATCGTCGTTTCATTCAGGGGTTCTCGAATATCGCTCAACCCCTCACCACTCTCACTCAGAAGGATAGGAAATTTGACTGGGGTGAACCACAAGAATCAGCGTTTGAGGAACTAAAGTCTAAACTTTGTTCCGCTCCTATTTTGTCCTTACCTAAAGGCCCTGATGATTTTGTTGTCTACTGTGATGCTTCTATTCATGGTCTCGGTTGCGTATTGATGCAACGCGAGAAAGTAATTGCGTATGCTTCTCGTCAACTCAAGGTGCACGAGAAGAACTACACCACCCATGACTTGGAGTTGGGTGCAGTGGTTTTCGCGTTGAAAATTTGGAGACATTACTTGTACGGTACCAAATGCACCATATACACCGATCACAAGAGTCTCCAACATATTTTCGACCAACAACACTTGAACATACGGCAGCGTCGTTGGATTGAACTTCTGAACGACTATGATTGTGCCATTAAGTACCATCCTGGCAAGGCGAATGTTGTAGCAGACGCCTTGAGCAGGAAGGAATCGACTAAACCTCGTCGCGTTCGGGCATTGCAGCTCACTATTCATTCATCCCTACCGGATCAACTCCGTTCTGCCCAGTTAGAAGCTTTGAAGGAGGAAAACCTTAAAGCTGAAACTATGCACGGTGCCGACAAGCACCTCGAGCGAAGGCCTGATGGCCTGCACTATTTCGCAGAACGCATATGGGTTCCTTTATTCGGGGGACTACGGGAGCTTGTCCTAGATGAGGCTCATAAGTCCCGGTATTCTATTCATCCTGGTTCGGATAAGATGTACCAAGATCTGAAGGTGCTTTACTGGTGGCCAAACATGAGGTCGGACATAGCCTCATACGTGAGCAAATGCTTGACCTGTGCTAAGGTCAAGGTGGAATACCAGAAACCGTCGGGTCTCTTGCAACAACCTGAAATTCCGGAATGGAAATGGGAACGGATTACTATGGATTTTGTCACACAACTTCCTAAATCACCAAGCGGGAATGATAAGATATGGGTGATTGTCGATCGGTTGACGAAATCAGCCCATTTTCTTGCTATTAAGGAGACCGACACCATGGATCGTTTGGCTCGTCTCTATTTGAAGGAAGTTGTTTCTAAGCACGGGGTGCCGGTTTCTATTATTTCGGATCGTGACTCCCATTTTACTTCTCACTTCTGGAAGTCTTTGCACAAGGCTTTGGGTACCCAACTAGACATGAGTACAGCTTATCATCCACAGACTGACGGTCAGAGTGAGCGTACGATTCAAACTTTAGAAGATATGCTGCGGGCATGTGTGATCGATTTTGGCAAGGGTTGGGAAGCTCATCTACCGTTAGTGGAATTCTCGTACAATAACAGTTATCACACGAGCATCAAGGCGGCTCCGTTCGAGGCATTATACGGACGGAAATGTCGTTCTCCTCTTTGTTGGGCTGAAGTGGGTGAGAGTCAACTCACTGGGCCTGAACTAGTGTACGAAACTTCGGAAAAGATCGTACAGATTCGTAATCGGTTGGCAGCGGCACGGGACCGGCAAAAGAGTTATGCCGATCAGCGTCGCAAACCATTGGAGTTCCAAGTCAATGACAAATTACTTCTAAAAGTCTCACCGTGGAAGGGCGTCATACGCTTTGGGAAGCGTGGCAAACTAAATCCGCGGTATGTCGGTCCATTTACGATCCTGGAACGGATTGGACCAGTGGCATATCGTCTTGATTTACCGACGGAGCTCGGTAACGTACATAACGTCTTCCACGTGTCAAACTTGAAGAAGTGTCTGGCTGACGAGTCTCTCATTGTTCCACTGGAAGAGATCAAGGTTGATGATCGTCTTCGGATTGTGGAAGAACCTGTGGAGATCCTTGATTACAAGATTCGCAGCCTACGTCACAGCAAGATTCGTATCGTTAAGGTTCGGTGGAACTCGAACCGGGGACCGGAGTACACGTGGGAACGGGAGGATCAGATGAAGTCTAAGTATCCTCATCTTTTTCCTAAGGAAGCGTTCGAGTCGAGACATGTCTCTTCTGCAGCTGAATGAATCTCGGGGCGAGATTCCTTTTAACGTGGGGATGATGTGACAACTCGGGTAAATCTCTCTTTTGGTTTCTATCTTTTGTTTATTTCCTTCGTTATTTCTTTTGTTCTTTTGGTACTTGTGCAATTTTCGGGACGAAAATTCTTTTAACGTGGGGATGATGTGACACCCGGCAAATTCTGGTTAACAACGTTGTCTAGATGAAAGTCTACCTTAGCGAGTCACGCGTATATTGTACTTAACTGGGTTAGTTAAGTCGGGTTATGGTTCGGGAACTATCGGTTTAGTCTAGAGGATCATTGGATGTTGGTCTAGAGGTTCATTAGATGTCGGTCCTTAACCAAGTGTACAAACGGTGACGATTTGTAGGATCGCCAGGGCATACGGAACATACGAGTCTCGAGTCCCGGGAATTGGTGAACGAGTGTGAATATGTGTATTTAATTGTGTTATGTGTTTACAATCATTATGTGACTTGTTGGTACGTTAATATGTGTTAACATATGTTAAAACGGGGTTTAACGCGCAAAACACACGAAACTAACCCCTATAGGCGATTAGGAAGCCTAATCGCCCATAGGGGAGGCGAGTAGGCAACCATTGGGGCGAGTAGAAGCCTACTCGTGTGATGGAAGGGGCGATTAGGCCTAATCGTGTGAACATTCATGCGATTAGCCTCCCTAATCGCGTGTAAGGGCTGCAAAATCGCTAGTTACGTGCTGGACGACTAAAAACGACTATAAATACCATACTTGACCTCATAAACTTCATTATACAAACCCTAGTCGTCCCATAACCTGCCCCAACACACACACAACCTCTGGAACGCGATTTTTGATCAAAACACAAGGATTCAAGCATAATCCTTCATTCTTTCACAATTCTAAGGTTTGGTTTCCATCCATGAATCTTTATAAACGTTTTTAATCAATCCCTAATGGTCCAGACCTGTTCTAAAACGAAAAAGCTTTCTGAAAATCATTAATAAGGGTTGTTAATCGGATTCTAACTAGTATACATGTGTTATGGGTGTTTATGATTAGAAAGCTAGGGTTTTTATGATTCATAATGATGGATTAACATGTTATTAGGTTAAATCAGAATAATATTAATGTTATGATGATAATATCTGAGTAATTGATTCTTAGGGTTATTGTTATGCATGTTAGTATGATGATTGCATGCTATGTGAATGGTGTTTGGATTACGTGATTGCATGCAGGGCTGATAATACGAGGCAAAAACGAAGGGTTTTGGTTGAAACATGTTTAGGATAGTGTTTGGGATGATATTGGGTGGTTACACACGTTCTGGATCTGATTTGGAGCGTTAAACGCGCGAAAAACCGGAGCAGCAAGGTTACAGGCGAGTAGCCTTGCTAATCGCCTATGTTATAGGCGAGTAGGGTGCTAATCGCCTATAACTCATGCAATTAGGCCTACTCGTGTGACCTTAGGGCGATTAGCCCTAATTGCTAGTTTTTACATGCAATTAGCCCTAATTGCTAGTTTTTACATGCAATCAGCCCTAATTGCTAGTTTTTACATGCAATCAGCCCTAATTGCTAGTTTTTACATGCAATTAGCCCTAATTGCTAGTTTTTATATGCAATCAGTCCTAAATGCTAGTTTACGTTTCCTAATCGCGTGTACTGCTGCTGTAAGTGTAAATTAGCATTCCGAGACCCGATTTGACATGTAGTAACATGCTAGGAACCTCGTAACATATATAATAACTTGGTAACATATGTTTGGATGTAATTCGGTGATACGTGAACTATGTGCTATAACTTGTTGTGCGTTAACGTATGTTAAGTGTGATTGCGTTATTGTATGTTTTAGAGCGTAAACATAACACGGGGAGTCTCGGGTCACCAATGGGATGTCGAGTCTTGTACTTTGGGTCAGTTAAACAGTCACGGTGTTTTCAAACGAACTTGGTTATGGTCTGGACATTTAGGGACTAATTAACCTGCGGGTTATTAGTCTAAGTACTTGTAACTGTCATATGTTAGGTCGCCGCTTACGGGACTAGCATAGCAGCTGAGTTTACTCGGGTTAAGGAGTAACGCAACTTAAGGTGAGTTTACGGCCCCTCTTTTAAACTGGTTTTATACTTTCGGGGGAGAAAACATGTGTTAAAACGATTATTTGGTAACTACTGTCATACTATGGGTTTCTATTGTGTACTACACGATCTTTGGAAGTCCCGGGGGGAACCATGAATGTGCGGGTTTGCACAACGGGGAAATGTGAATAGCGCTATTGGGAGTGACCAACCCCGCTCGTCGGCTTGGAGGGCCGGGCGAGTGCATATTGTCTCAAACAGGAACAACAGGAACAACTGGTACTTTTCGGGCACAACATCTGGTATTCGAGTTAGTAATGGTTTTCCAATCGTGGTAGTAACAAAACGTACGCCTAGCTAGCGTATACTGGTTTTCGATTTGTTATAGTATGGACAGGTTGACTTGGTACTTGGATACAAAACCTGTAAACTCACCAGCATTTTTGTGCTGACGTAAACTTTTACATGTTTTCTCAGGTCGCTAAGGTAGCACGACTGGACTAGGGCGCACGCGTCTGCACGGCGTCTAACTAGGGTTGCATGGTCTTATAAACGTTGAACTATTGTTTCATTTTTGAGATACTGTTTTGAATAAGCTTCCGCTGTAAACGGGATTTTAAACTTTGTTTTGAAATTGCATTTATATACATTTAGACTTGTTTATTGTGATCGTTGGTTTGGATCCTGGTTTGTCATGCGCCTCGCGGTAAAACTCCGCAAGTGGATTTTGAGGGTGTGACAATTTTATTCGATGTAGTGATCGATTGCATATACACTAGTAGGAATGCCCGCGCGTTGCGGCGGGTGCATCTGTTTTGCCCCTTATGCATTGTGTTTGTTGGTTATTCGTTATGTTAAAGTAGAAAAACAATGATGTATAAAATATATGTTATCAAAAACTGAAACTCATAAGTATATCTTTTGAATATTTTAAATGGGTACATCACAATAGGCCGTACTATTCCTTACAACGCCCTTAGATTGGCCCACGTCCTTCGGTGAGACCCTTTTATGTATCTCGAAGGCAGATAAGTATGCCATCGTAGAGCGGTACTTAGCGTAGTGAAGTGGCGTTGTATCTCTTAATGACCATAATATTGTAGTAGGAGTGATGTAATTACTAAAATGCAGTTTGTAGTTTGCAACATATTTCTATTAGTTTAGGGCACCCGCGAGATGCAGCGGAGTCAATGATTTACATAGATACTCTCGTTTTATGTTAGTTTGACAAGCGTCATAACAAATATATTGGACCAAACAAATTAGTAATCAATATAGTTAAAACTACCAAATCGACTGATAAGAACTTGCCTTCTTTTGGATATGTAAACAATTGGTGACTTCGTGAGATCAGAAACTTAAATTCTATTCCTAGAAGCTTATAGTAGCGGAGAAAACAAAAAAAAACCATCGAGGAAGATGATGACGTTGCTCATGAAGTATCTCTACCATATTTGCTTGTATAAAAGTCAAGCCTACATATATCGCTCACTTTAATGGGTTGAAACGTGTCATGGGTTGGGTGTGTTGGCAAACTTCAAGCCTACATATTCATTTGTGTGCAGAAGTGTCACATCATACTATCCTGCAACCACATAAATTTAAAAAGAAGATATAAATACATAATATATGATGTAATTTATTTACTATAAACATTGAAAGATATGTAAGTTATGTATGTGAAGAGTCACCACATTATTTATGTACTAAATACATGACAACTATTTATAAGACTATAACATTGATACAGACATAATAAAGACATGGAGGTTATGAATGTACAGAGTCACCACATTATTGTTAATTGCCTCATCAATTTTATAATTATGTTTAAATTAATTTCTTCAACAATTTAATATTTAGGTAGAAAGACAATTTTACGCTCTAAATGACTTCAATAAGCATTGTACTATAAGCAATAAAAGTTGTATTTACTTAAATTTTGCGGGTATCCTTCACTGATGCTTTATAATATATAGTATAGAAGATAAATATCCGGGTTGATTCATTAGCGTGAGCGTGAATTTATGGCTTTTTGATTTCTTTTTTCTTAACACAAATAACATAAGTAGCTAACACATAGTTAAGTTTTTGTTTTCTTTTTATGCTAGTGGTTAATTTATTTTATTAATTAGAATTAGAACTTAAACAATATACAATTGCCGAAAGCAAAATAATATTGTGAACCACACTTCATACAACGTTTAACAAGAACATTAAATAGATAAACAAATACCTTAAAAGTCTTAGAACAAATATAGTTTACGTATAAAGTTATATTTGAGCATGCATATATAGATTTATAGAGTTAACTATTTCATGGCGTTCAAGGAGACCATGTTGATTGAAATTGAGGAATGTCTCCATACCCTTCTCCAACCATCGTCTCCATCATTTGTCCTTCATGTCCATTTGTTCCCTGCAACATTAGGTCTCATCCCATGCAGTAAGTGGACGTAATATTTATAATATATTATAAACGTATTAGCAAATCTAGAATGTTATATTTATAATTTTGTCTGTTGATTTTTAGTTAACAATATATATGATTCAAGATAAACAACTTCTTAACAAGGATAGTTAGGAAAGCCACCTGTCACCTTCATAGGGGCCATATCATCCAATTCAGTAGAGTTGCGGTCAATAGGTCATAGAACATGCTGGCTTCTGAAAGCTTCATGGAGAGAAACTAAAAATGCACAAAGAAGAGAAAAACTGTACTAATTAATTTTGAAAAATAGTTTCTCATCAATAATTTTGAATATTGTTTGTTTATTGTCCTATTGTTAGCTGCACAATTAAATTACCTCAATTTGATTCTGCAACGATCCAACATACTTGATTATTACATCCAACATCACTGGCATTCCCATTGTCTATAGCAAATAACTAAATTTAAATGGAGCAAAAAATGATATATTATGAAGATAAATTTTTGTAATTGTCAAAGAAAATATGAACAAGTAGAAAAAAATGTATATATATGTATATAAAGTTTAACTAATATCTTTATACCTTGTAGCATCCGGGAACCATATCTTGCAAGCATCTTAACTTCTCATTAATTTTTTTCTCTTCTCATCTAATGAAGACATAAAATTTTTGGACAAAACAATGTTTCAAATTATGAAATTAGCTCTAAGATTTTGTTTGGGGTTATGAAAAGACTATTAGCATTCAAGAAATTGATTATAATGAAGTATATATAATAATATAGATGGGGAGTTGATAGGTCTCACATTTAAGATGCATCATAAGTTAAGTTGTATTTTGTGTTTTAAAAGTTGGACATAAGGGCATAATTGGGATAAGATTTTAGGATGTGAGGTATTAGATTATGTTAAATTTACTAATCTACCCTCCTAAGTGTCTTAATTGTCACAACTATGCCAATAATACCCTTAATTTTTTTGCTTAAATATGTTGTACATGTTGCTTCTTAAGTCGTACGGAGGTGAAAATGACTATGTTGTACATCACTCCTCCTTTATAATGTATTTCTAGTGGGATGCCCGCACGATGCAGCGGGAGCGCGTTGCGACGCAGTTAACAATACGAGGCGTGTGAACATAATTTAAATCCTTAGAATGCTAAATAAAATCATATATGAGTTGTATTTATGTATATAAAGGCAAACTCACTTCGCGGCAGGGTAAGTTTAACCGCTACATGAGAGAGTTAAATGATAGAATGTTATGTTCTAGTGGCAATTTGATTAGTTTGACATTAAACAATCACAATTAGGTTCTTAATTAAATACATTTAGTTTGTTACTGACTATTTTCAAAACAGTATTAAACATCATAACAGAGTAATACACAATTTTTATGTGCATACAAAAGGACCGGAATTCAAAAGAAAAAAAATAGACTATGTCTCTCAATACACAACTCTCTATCTACATACACACACGCATAGATAGATAAATAAATATATACCCATGACCTCTTGGTCTAGTGGTATGGTGTCCTCCCTTATAAATGTGCGGTTGTGGGTTCAAATCCTTGCAAATGCAAGATTAGCTGAAAATAAGGTGGTATAAAATTTGCCGTTCAAAAAAAGATAAATAAATATATAAGAAAGAGTATGACGGCAAGTCTCACCCAACGAGTTTTTGAGAACAGACACCAGCCATGAGTAACATCAGCTAGGTTCTTCAAAGTTATTCCAACATATACAATTGAAAAGGTAATTGGCTGTACCAACAGATAACAAGTTTCATCAAGCCATATATACTATCATAACTTCAGTAATAAACACATTCCTTTTACAACTAAAACAATGTTGATAAAATATGTTATACCTAACTATAGCATTAACACAAAATAAATTAATGACTTTATTTTAAACAAAAAATTAGTGAAGTATTAATACCATCATTCCCAACCATGAAGCCATCACATACTCGCATACAGAAATTGGAGTTACGGACAAAAGGTAATTCATCATGTTAAATGGAAAACAAGCCGAAACAGCCGCACGATCTGCCAAAATAAGAAAATCATGTGATATCAAACTACCATATCAAAATGGAGTTCGAAAATATGATAAAACAGATCAAAATGGCTATTTAAGGAAACCTTAAATCCAGATTTCTCCATAGCAATTGCAACTGCTTGAAACTGTGGATAATCACTAAACTTAGAAATGACATATGGTCTCCTAATCTGCAAAACAGCTTAAGGAGAAACATGATTATTAATAACATTTAACGTAAGATCACTAAAGAACAAGAATCAGGAGAATATAAAACTTACTGTTCTGCCAAGAAGGAATGCTGCAGTAACACCAATGGTAGCAACGGTAGAGTCAGCAAGAAAACCCGTAGCCAATCCAAACAGATAACCGCTGCCCAGCTGGAAGAAACAGTAACGCGGAATTGTCACAAAGAGAGAGAAAAAAAAACATTTAAATGATATGAAAAAACTGGTGCTAATTGCACAAAACTGAAACTCTTGAATTGAATGTGAATATCAAAGGGAGTTATGATGAGTTAACAAGGAGGGAATTGAATGGAGTCTATTGGTATGGATTGAGGGCAAGGTTGGAAACAATTTTATGCTTTTAACTAAAATGTCACAATAGATTTACTAATATACCCTTTTAAGTGTCTTAATGTTCCACAAAGTTCCAATTATACCCTCATTATGTAAGCATAAATCACTTGTGCATGTTGCTTCTTAAGTTATACGAAATTGAAAATTACTATCCTAGCCGTCACTCCTCTTTAATAAGATAATATAGATTATAGATTATAGATTATAGATTATAGATGTATTATAGATAATAATAATTGAACAAGTATGTCATTATTTCGCATATGCTCACTTTACATATCAGAATCGCCTATCATCACCATGACATATAATTTGACATCTATGTGGTTGTTATTTTCCCAGTTTCATATCACAGCTTTAGAGTGTCTTGAGTAAGTGATAAAGTTGTACAGAGACTTAACTCGAGCAATACGTGCACACGTAGAATTAGAAGTAGGTTTTATGAGTTATGAGTTATTGAGCATTGATACTTTACAAATTTCTTTTTCCTTCTATTTCTTTTATATTACATATATTTTATCACTTTATATTAGATTTGCCTATTTTAGGAAGTTCTCGGGGTTTATGGGAAGTTCTCGGGGATAAACCGGGGCGGTAAGAATAATATAGTGCTAATAGTAACTAATTATGCCAACAAATATGTAAGATGCATTTGCGTTGTGGCTTTAAAAATATGATTGACAAATGGTTATTGTTAGAAGTAGTGTTAAAATAAAAAATTTAACCATGATTTTTGTGCTTTGAACAATTATAGAAAGATGACCTGAATACAGTTATTTAACCATTTAAATACTTTTTTTTATCGGCGAATAACTGTATGGCAACCACCTTTACGGGGCGCCGTACCCAAGAATCGACTACTCGACTTCCAGCAGCCCCTGCCTTCTCCCGATGCGCGGAAACCCGAGCCCCACCCGCCCGAAGGCACGACAGTGTTATAGAACTCGGTAAAACCTCACCGCCCGTCAGATTCGAACCGGCACCACCCGTATTCGATCTTCACCCGAATACCAAACCATAATGTTGGAAGTGGGAATTGAACCCTTGATCACCTAAGTGAACATAAGGCCTCTCCACCACTTCACCACTCCACCACTATGGATGGATAAATATTTAAATACTTGATGGTGATTGAAAAAGAAGACACATTTTTTAATCATTAAACTCCAACATGTGTGAACAGTCCATATTTGTTGTATTGATTCATGCTAGCCATATATTAGATTAAAGGATGTCGTATCCTCCGATTCGTGGGTGACAGGGTTAATTATGACCTGTCAAAACCGTGGACCCAAATAAATCAAAACTTTGGACTTAGAACTAGTGGTGAGCATTTCGTGGTTCGGATTCACAGGAATCTTGGACCCGACCCACGAGAACATTGGACCTGAACTTTTTTAAATATATGGGTCGATTTCCGGTTCTAGATTTATATGAATTATCGGTTTCGGGTCGGTCGGGTCCAAACCCACAGTTCTAATATAAGAACCACAAGAACCGTTTGTATTTTAATTAAAAAATAAAAAAATAATCTTTTTTAGTCTTTTCACTATTCGTTTTTATGTTTTATTGTAATCGATTTAATGTAATGTTAATACAATATTAAAAATATTATTTATAATAATAATAATAATGTATTTTTCTTGAATTTTTTTTTCGGCTTAATGGATATGCATAGATGATATATATTATATAATATATATTATATCCAAATTTGAAGTAAATATTTATATATATCGCTCTGATGTGTGTGTATTTATTATGTATACATAACAGATTCACATAATGTTTCTATTGATGAGAATAACAAAATTGTTACGAAAACATAAGTCGAAAAATGAAAAATGACTTAAAAAAACTCATGGGCTATTGTTAGACTGTCTGTTGTGGAAGCGCGGGTAGCACGACGCGAACGAGGTTTCAGCGCCCGTGCTCACCCTCAGCCACAACAGCCCCACGCGAACAGTCCCGTTGCGAGCACAAGCGATGGTGGTCGCGTGGGTTAACGGGAAAAAGTGACCTTTGGTCGCGCCGTTGCTCACCTCCAACCACAACGGGGTCAAGTGACCGGATTACTTGATAGTCATGTCGGTGGCTTGCGCACGTTCGCTCGCACGTCTACAACGGACGACCTTAGAACCATATGGAGGAATTCTTTTACGAGCATGGTAAAAGAATAGGAATATGCAAATCCTCTAAAAGTGGCTATTGCATTAAAGGGTTCTAGAGGGTCAAACCCTTTTACCTGACCCATCAGAACCTTTAGGACCCAGAACCACATAGCCTTTTAAGGTTCGGTTCGTGGTTCCTA
Organism: Ambrosia x helenae; assembly: GCA_030844895.1. Classification (NCBI taxonomy): domain Eukaryota; kingdom Viridiplantae; phylum Streptophyta; class Magnoliopsida; order Asterales; family Asteraceae; genus Ambrosia; species Ambrosia x helenae. Next base: position 3,043,620 of record CM061233.1, on the reverse strand, counting down.
ATTTCAACAATAAAAGGGTATACGGTTCTGGTGGGTTTGGGTCGAGTCGGGTCGGTTCCGGACCCTTTGCACAGCCCTACTTAGAACCATAAACATCTCAACGTCTAGTATCACTTATATAAACACTACCAGGGTGTCTGCATGACACGATAGTAAACACGTACTTTACCAGGGTGTGCATAGTTCGATCGGTGCAATTATTATCGTCAACCGAAGCTAAAACCGAAGTCATTTATTAGTCTAATTTAATAACCAATCGGTTTTCGGTTAATCAGTTTGGTTTATTCAATGAGATTGACGGTTTTGATTTGATTCCTTTAATTTCGCTTAATAGCCTGAACCAAGCCTGGGCTAAAACTTTTGTTTAAAATTCACGAAATTGATGTATAAACATGAACTTCAAGGGCTAGATGTAAAAGCTAGAAATATATGAAAACTAGTAAATTACCCGTTCCAGTCCGGGTAGTGACACAAAATTAAAAAATATATATACTTACACGGATAAAAAGCTGCACCGTTAAACTTTTTTGTATAAATAAAAAAAAATGCAGTTATTTACTTCTTAAACCGGATTCTATTAATTATTATATTTAAAAAAACTAAGATATACATATCAATAAAACTAACGAGAAGAGACCAAGATCTACAAAATAATAAAAAAAGACTTTGAACACTTGTTAACATACCAACCAAATTCTAATACTTCCCTTTTAAACACTTGAATTGAATGATGTATTGAAAAAGACGTTACAATAGCCACTGATGCTTTGGCCCAGTGATGTGGGGGTGAGGCCTATCCATGACCTCTTGGTCTAGTGGTATCGTGTCTCCCCTATAAATGTGAGGTTGTAGGTTTAAATAATTGCAAATGCAAGGTTAGGTGAAAATAAGGTGGTATAAAATTTGCCGTTAAAAAAAATGTAGGGTGAGGCCTGAGGGTACAAGGTGAGATCATGAGTTGGAATCTCTTCATATGTGATAAAGGTGAATAAGACGTTACATTAAACTTTTATCCAAAAGTACGTAGGTGATAAATGAATCGTCCATATTTGTTGTCACAATTATTAAACGAGTTCCCTCCCACCATGTGATCCACATTAGCTATAGATTAAAGCATATCACATTCTTCAATTCTCATCGACGCCTGAGAATTGAAATGGAAGAACAGCCTCTCTTACCACCAACCGCCGACCACCACCAAGAACAACAACAAGTTTCAATAATCAAACGAACATGGATAGAATCCAATAAGATTTGGAAAATTGCTGGTCCTTCCATCTTCTCACGTCTTTCTTTATACTCCCTTGCTGTCATAACGCAATCGTTCGCTGGTCACCTCGATGACACTGACCTTGCCGCCATCTCTATCGCCACCACCGTGATCACCTCTATCACTTTCGGCTTCTTGGTAATTTAACTAAATATGTACAACTTTTATAAAATTTTATATGATCACATTAGTTTATAAACGCATGGTCTTAACGGAAGCAGTCTCTCTCCTTGAGACTGAAGAAAGTTTTTCCCCTGTCTCCCTAGACCTTGGAGTCAGGGGTCTAGGCCTATGGTGGCTTCGGGCGAGGTGCACGCTTTTTCTACGTAAGGCAAGAGTTGTATACATATAGTTTTTTAGGTTGTAGTGTAGGCAATTTAAAAATCATATGAGAAGTTTATTTATAGCTAAATTTTGGTAAACCAACTAAATATACAACTTTTATATCACATTAGTTTTTGAACGCATGGTCTTAAGTCTTAACGGAAGCAGTCTCTCTATCTTTTAAGATAGATGGAAGTTTTGCCCCTATCCTACCCTCCCTAGACCTTGGAGTCACGGGTCTAGGCCCTGCTGACTTTGGGCTAGGGTGCATATGCTTTTTGCTACATAACTAAATCTTGGGTACTATAACCTATGAGATGTGTAAACAAATCTATATAAGATACTTGCGCCTCGCGCACAAGAAGTAATGTGCTTTTGCGCCTCGCGCACTAGAAGTAATGTGTTTTTGCGCCTCTTTACGTTTCTCGTATTTTAAAACCAAGTGCTAGGACCTTATTGATAGCTTTTTACGAGTAACTAAAATCTTATTGGGTACGTTTGTTTGTTTGTTTGTTGTAGCTTGGAATGGCTAGCGCTCTAGAAACTCTTTGCGGGCAAGCATACGGAGCAAAACAATATCATATGTTGGGGATTTACTTGCAACGATCTTGGGTTGTTTTACTCATAGGCTCAGTATTATTGCTACCCCTCTTCATATTTGCGACTCCGATACTTAAACTAACGGGACAGCCAGTTGAGGTGGCAGATTTGGCAGGAACGGTGGCGATGTGGCTGATTCCGATGCATATGAGCTTTGTGTTCCAGTTTTCTTTAGTGAGGTTCTTGCAGTGTCAGCTAAAGACCGCGGTTATTGGTTGGGTGTCTGGCTTAGCTCTTGTACTTCACCTTGTTGTGAACTGGTTGTTTGTGTACAAGTACGATTTTGGTGTTGTGGGGGCAACGATCATGCTTGATGTGTCTTGGTGGGTATCTGTTTTGGGGCTTTTTGTGTATGTTGTGTTTGGTGGGTGTCGTGAATCTTGGAACGGTTTGTCAATGCAAGCGTTTTCAGGGTTATGGGAGTTCTTTAAACTCTCCGCGGCTTCCAGTGTAATGCTTGCGTAAGTTATTTATTTTCCGCGTTTTTTACAAACGAACACAAACACGTCCATTTCCTTAACAAACACAAACAGAAAATCTCTTCCGGTAAATGTTCATGAGTAATTTGTGAACACATTATTTTCTTAACAAACGAACACAAACAAAGCCTCGTTCGTGTTCGTTCGGTTCGTTCAGTAATTAATGTTTGTACTGTTTTTAGGCTGGAGAGCTTTTATTATCGGGTATTGGTGATAGTAGCTGGAAGCTTGGGGAACACAGAGATCGACATCGACGCGCTTTCGATATGGTTTGCTTCTTTTTTCATGGTTTGTTTTGTCCAGTACTTGATCGAATACCATGTTTGTGAACATGTTTATGTCCAATTTCTGGTCTTCTGTATGGGTTTTCCGATTCTAATAGCAAGTTTTGTTGAAAATCAGTGATCTGGTTATTGTTATTAAACTTTATGTTTCTTTCTTGATTTGATCTTTGTGCAGCATCACTTCCTATGGTTGGGAGATCATGATTCCATACGGATTCTTGGCTGCAACTGGGTGCGTTTATGGACCCCAACTACTTTTGTCATAATTGTTACATGCATCAGAGACCAGGATGTAGGGTAGAGTTGTCAATCATGTCAATTGTTTTTTTTTTAACAGCAAATTTTTACATCAAATCCGTCTTTGGCGGGGCTCGAACCCTTAACCTCAAGGGGAGCAACACCTTAACTCCAATGGCTTTGCCAATTGGACCCAACCCCCCACCCCCAATCATGTCAATTGTGTGTCAGGAATTTCTACCCTTTGACAAACCTACATTATTATTTATCGGAAAATTTTCAAAATAAATGATGACCACCACCACACTCAAATTACAAAAATAATAGAGATGTAACCAAATGTTCCAATTAAGTCACTTAAACTTTTTTTGTCTCTCTAAAGTCACTGAAGTTTCATTTAGTGTTTCAGTACTATGTAATTATCAGGTTTTCAGGTTAAAGTGATGATGCGTCAAGTTTTAATATTTTTTAATAAATTTTATAAACATGTAAAATTAAAATAAAAATAAAAATTTAATCTTCATTTTATAAAACTCACCTAATAAAAATAATATCCACATAAGCATTAAAATGAAAGAAAAAATAAAAATAAAAAAAGAAGGTGACCTGATGACCTGGTAATTACATAGTATTAGAACAACAAATGAAACGTGAATGACTTTAGAGAGACAAAAAAAGTTTGAGTGACTTAATTAGAACACCAAGCAAACTTGGTTACATTTGTGTGGCATTTCTCCAAATAAATATATGAAAGTTCTTAACTCTTAATTTTAGAGACTTCATACTATCCAACACTACTTAGAATCTGACATTTGTCCTAAGAGTCCTAAAAAAAGATTCTTTAACTTGTAATGGTCCCACAAACCAACCAATAAAATGATGACACATAGGTGAAAAAGGCTACTAGACGCTTGAGTTTTTTAAAATCTTAATCTTAGACCCCAAGCCTGAAGTCTTAAGAATGTACAGATTAGTCTTTGGTTCAAATAAAAAGTCTTAAAATTGTACGGACGCGTCTATAGTTGGCAAGAGTCTTAGTAATGTACGGAAAGGTCTATAGTTGGCGTCTAGGGTAAAGACTCTACAAAATTCAAGCGTCTAGTAGCCTTTTTGACCCACATGTCATCATTTTATTGGTTGGTTTGTGGGACCATTACAAGTTAAAGAGTTTTTATTTAAGACTCTTGGGACAAATTTCAGATTCTGAGTAGTGTTGGATAGTGTGAAGTCCCTAAGCTTAAAGCTTAAGACATTTGATGTGTTTATTTTTGTAATTAAAGGGTGGTCAATGTTTATTTTGGAAATTTTCCCTTATTTTATTATCGGATGGGGAGTTTCCCGTGTATTGCACGGGTACCTCACGGTAACCCTACTATCAGCACAACAACAGTGCCGCAAGTGGTGCTGATAGTGGGTATGTGACGGTGACCTGTGTGTTAGAAGACGGTTTTGAAACCGTGTGTTTTTATTATTTTCATTTATTAATATTAAAACATAAATTAAACACATAACACATATAATTAAATATAAAACATAATTATATTAATATTAAAACATAAATAAAATACAAAATATTAAAATATAAATTAAACAAACTTAAACATGACGCAACAATTGCCATGCCTCGACATGGTCGACAATGTTGCGGTATCGAGCGGCATAGTCCATGTGCATGAACTCGATAGCCAACCCCTCCTCCATGCTCGGGTGCTCCCTCAAGGTGTGTGCGTAGAGGGTGCTCCACCGATCACACTTATTGTTGAGATCGGTCCACTTGCGTTGGAGACTTTCAATGATGCGATCGTTGACACTGACTTGGCGGTTGAAGTCCGCCAATATACGGTCCCAAAACTTGGTATCCCCCATAGTGGTGGCGGCGGTGGACTTTTTGTAGGGCGGGGTCGTTACTTGCGTCTTGGTAGCACACTACCAAGGCAATTTCTTCTTCCTCGTTCTAACGCGTCAGTTTTTAGTGTTAACCGTGGGCAAATGTGAATTTTTTGGATGTCCACGGTTGATATTTATAGCCCAATTTTGATCGTTGCAAAAAATTATAACCATTGCTAATAAATTCTAAGCTACCGTTTCAAAAAAAAAAATTAACCGTTGCCAATAAATTATAAACCTACCATTTAAAAAAAGATAAAGTTTATGCTATATCTTAACTGCATGGTTGCAGAACTCGCTAGGCGCTACCTACTCGGCCGGCTGGGGAGTTGCGAGTACTCGGCCTAGTCGGGCAAGTACTCGGGGGTTGAATCGGCCTATGCGGGGAGTACTCGGAGTATTCGGCCAACTCGGCTATACTCGGTGACCCACCCTGTAACGAATAATCAGTCAACTCGGACGACTTTTGCAACTATGCTTGACTGCAAACGGTTGGAATTTTGAATTCAAAATTAAATTTGAAAAAATTAAACTTTTTATATATATATATATATATATATATATATGTTTACTTAAATGAAAAATAAATGTACATTTCAGTGAAGTGTTGCCTCTAAAAAACTATTTAAGGAAAGTGATGTGGCAGTGCAAGATTAGTGGAATAAAGTGAAAAAACAATTAAGTGGAGCGCCCCTGCCCCTCATACTCTCTGGGACGGGTGGTTGGGAATTTATTAACCTGATTTTTGTTGCTAGAACAAGGAAAATGACCCGGATTAAGGTTAGAGATGTCTTAGGCATAGAGGGTTATTATGCTCCTTGACAGATCTGCACAAAGAAGCAAACATCGTTAGCCTTAACACAGGAGGGGACCTCCTGCGTTTGGACTCCGGCGTAAGTATAAGTAACTATTCATTTGGAGTTGGGAAAATGTAACACTCCGCCCTCTAACCACCAATATTGTCCGCTTTGCCCACCCAGAGCTCACGGATTTGTTTTTGGGTGTCCCGGTGGAAACTTCCCAGGAGGTCACCCATCCTGAAACTGCTCCCACCTGAGCACGCTTAACTGTGGAGTTCTCCTCTCATCCATTAACATTAAGCCCCAAAACGCGTTGGTGATTTAAGAGGCAAGACATTACTTATGAACTAAGGATCTCTCCTGGCCACGGCCGATGGGGGATTTTCCTGGGGTGTCACATTCACCTCCTGTTAGAGTCTCATCGTCCCTGATGAGGTATGTACCCACCATCCCGAACGGCACAGGAGTGGCTCTGATACCATCTGTAACACCCTGCCCTCTAACCACCAATATTGTCCGCTTTGCCCACCCAGAGCTCACGGATTTGTTTTTGGGTGTCCCGGTGGAAACTTCCCAGGAGGTCACCCATCCTGAAACTGCTCCCACCTGAGCACGCTTAACTGTGGAGTTCTCCTCTCATCCATTAACTGTGGAGTTCTCCTCTCATCCATTAACCAAGGATCTCTCCTGGCCACGGCCGATGGGGGATTTTCCTGGGGTGTCACAGAAAATATGAAGATAAGAGTATAAGAGTGAAAGAAATGAGTGTTAGTGTGTGTAGGATGACAGCTTTTAGGACCTCCTTATATAGGCAGTGAGTTCCCGCCCAAGAGCTCCCATAGGGCAGCCATCCTACTATACCTGGTAAATATTGAATGTTCTTCTTTATCCCTGCAGAGAAGTCTTGCCATTTTGATATATAAGTTCAACCTTTTGCTACTTTTAAGTTCCGATTCAAGCTATATGTTGTGAATAATCTTGATCATAACAAAAGTTGAGATACTGTTGGATCAGTATTGCTCTTTGTATGAACTTGCTAGTGAACACTTAAGTGTCTAGCAAGTTCTTTATCAGTAATAGCACAGCGGAATGATATAAGTTAAAGCTACACTTATCAACAGGAGTTATTACTCCCCCTGGATGTTTGATAAAACTAAAGACAAGTATTTAATGAGAATCTAAGCATTGAATGAGAATGAATACTTAAACAGATTCTCAGTAAATGAAATGGAAAATAACAATGATAAGCTTTGAAGGATTTCTGTATTAAAAATCAATGTCTAAAACAGAGGGATGAACCCATATATTTATAGACTTTACAAATACATGAACCTTGCCAAAAAACAAGTTCAGAGACAAGTTGCAACAAGTTGCAATCTTGGAACTTGTACAAAAAGTTAAAGTAATACTAAACTAATAAACTACTGAAACATAAGGCGGTGGAAAGATTCTTAAATAAGTGTTGATGAATGACAAACTACTGATGAGTAGTTTGTCTTCAGTAGTTCTTCAGTGAACTGTCTGGTTTGGACTTCAGAACTTCTGATGCATTTCTTCTTCAGTACTTGTAGAATCCTTCTTTAGTACTTTAGTCTTCTTTCTTCAGTAGTTCTATACTTAGAATATTTCAGACAGAAGTGAATTAGACTTAGGTTTCCAAAAGTGGTTTCACCAATCCTCTTTGTCCTAACAATCTCCCCTTGGATTGATGAAGCCAAAACCTTTCTAATTCCTTATTGTTTTCTTCTGTCATTCACAATCTTCCATATCCCTTTGAACATGGAATTCTTTAATTGATTCAGCTGCTCATCAGTGAGAGATCCCCTTTGAGGTTCCAGATGTTGAATTGTAAGCAAGTCCTGAGTTGATAATTTCTTCAGTTCATTTAAGGACTTGTAGGTCTTGCTTGTAAGATCTCTCCTTGTCACTAATACTGAGTTGTCATCAGTAAAGGACCATCTGATGATCAGCACTTTAGACTTGTCAAAGTCTGAAGTATAGGGAACCAAGCTGGTCCCTTGGGAAGTTCCTGAGTGTTGAATATTTTCAATTTCAGTGACTCTCAGGTGGGATTCACTTCTTTCTTCTTGTTGCACCACATCAGGTAGTTTGAAAGTTGGCAAGTGATGTTCAGTAACTACCTTAGTGTGCAGTTTGTCTTTGATGGTCTTCTGGATTTGGTAGGCAAATGTAGAAGGATCCCTGAACTGTGTTATCAGAGGTTTTTCTTCAATATCAAAGTCTGAATGGACTACTGTGTTTCCTTCTAGTAGTACCATCTTGAAGTCAGTCTTTGTATTGTCCTCTGTCTTCTTCTTCTTGGTAGCAGTTCTTGTAACACCATAAGTTCTAACTACTGAAGTTGATACTTCAGAAGTTTTGAACTTCTCTGGATTAGCAGCCTTTGCAGCTTTGTACTTCTTGTATGTGTCTAGTAATCTTTCTTCTTTCCATCTTGACACAGAAGCTTTTGAACCATAGCTGTTTGCCACCAGTTCTTCAATCATCTCAGCTCTCTTAGCTTTTCCATCTTTATTTGTTGCAAGTTTATCTGCAACAATTTGAGCTCTTCTTGTTAGCTCATCTATGGAGAGTCCTTTCAGTGAAGAGGCTTTAGTCTTGCTGTTCTTTGTAATGTAAGACATCAGTTGTTGTCTTTTGTCTTCTTCAGCAACTTCTTCAAGGTTAGCCTGCCTTTGTAACTCTGCTCCATAAGCTTGTAATTTTTCATTGTAGCTTAAGTCATCCCTTGCTTCCAAAGCATTCCAGATCTCATCTTCCTTAGCCTTTCTTTCGGCTGCAATTAAACTCTTCTCAAGTAGTTCTTTGGACATTGATAGAGGAGAAGGGTTCAGCACAGTCATTGTTGTAGTAGGCTTTGGAATAGGAGTTGGTTGTTGTTCAGTTGTCTTGGAAGGCTCTTCAATTGGTTGTATGTTGGAAGTGTTAACTTCTGATGTGTTGACAACTGCTGAAGGTTTGTCAACTACTGAAGGATTGTCTTCAGTACTTTCTGAATCATCATCAGAACTTTCAGCATCAGAAGTTTCTTCATTATGGCCTTGGAATGTTTCAGCTTCTTCTATTTCTTTCTCAGAGACACCAAATTGTTGAGCCAGTTTTTGTCTTCTGGCAATGTCTTTGAGTTCTCTTTCTTGGAAAGCCACTCTTGCTTTTACTCTAGCTTTGAATGACTCCTTTGGTTCCCTAATTTTCTCCCCCTTTTTGGATTCATCAAGTTTGAAAGGTTTGGAGAAAGTACCAGTAAGAATGTTGATCTGTTTTGAGTTGTAGTCAATTTTTTTTGACAGATCATTGACTTTTTTTTGATCACTTCAAGTTGGTTCTTGACAGACAGCTCCAAAGCAGTTGTGTAGTTTCTGAAGTGATTGGTGATGAGTGTGTTCATCATATGGTATAAGGGACCATCTGGGCTGCATAGTTGGTTCAAGTCTATGCTTGTTGACCCAGGGAATTGGGTAGGCATTTGTAGTGAGGTGTGTGTTTTGGGTTGATCTTCTTGTTGTACAAAAGATGCCACTTTAGGGGAATCAGGGATCAAGTGGACTTTAACCTGATCTGGTGTGACCAGCTCTTTGAGCTTAGATACACCAGGTGCAGGACCTTCACTAGCAGCCGTCAATTCAATGTTTGGTTGTGAAACATCATCCAAATCAATGGAATCATCTGAATCCCTGATTACATCCTCAATGAGGACAGTATCAGTTACATCATGAGCTGAGCCCAACTCAGTTGTCTCATGTACCTCTTTTTCTTGGTTCAGAGGATTTCCTACCTCAGGTATTAAGCCTTCATCAGTAGTTTTAGGTGCTGAAGCAGATGTTTGTGTTTGTATATCAGCAGTTCTTGAATCAGAAGTTTGTGAAACTTCTGATGGTTTGGAAGTTGACTTAATGACTGTTTGAGGAGTCCATGGTGCTGGATCCTCATCATCAAACCTTTGATCACCATAATAAGTAGGTTTAGATGAAGTAACAGTCTTTTCAGGTCCAAAATGGAAGCTGTCAAGGTCAAAAAGTTTAGCAGGATGTGCTGGAATAAGAGTGTGTTTTGACTCATTAAACTTGACATTCAGTGTTTCTTCTACTATCCTGGTTCTTGAGTTAAAAACCTTGTAGGCTTTTCTAGTGGAAGAGTAACCAAGAAAGTAACCTGAATCAACTTTGGCAGCAAACTTTGAAATAAAGTCTTTGATGTTTAGAATGAAACATTGACATCCAAAAGCCCTGAAAAAGGAGATAAGGGGCTTTATGCCATGAAGAACTTCATAGGCAGTCTTGGAGTGTCTCTTGTTGACAAGGACTCTATTTTGAACATAACATGCAGTGTTAACTGCTTCAGCCCAGAAATATAATGGTAGGCCTGAATCAGCTAACATTGTTCTTGCTCCTTCAATTAAGGTTCTGTTCTTCCTTTCTACTACACCATTTTGTTTAGGAGTTCTGGGAACACTGTATTGTCTAATAATCCCTTTAGACAAACAGAATTCATCCAGAGTTTTGTTCCTGAACTCTGTCCCATTGTCACTTCTAATGGCTTTGACAGACAGAGAATATTGTTTCTCTACTTGTAGAATGAAGAACTTGATGATTTCAGCAGCCTCATCCTTGGAGAATTAGAAGAATACCCATGTAAATCTTGAATAGGAGGACTTATGCTGTTTTCCCTTCAAACAGAATACATAGTGTTCTTGACACTGGTATACCATTAAAGGTAGACCTCTGACCAAGCCCATTTTTGTGACTTTATTTATGGTTTTAAAGTTCACATGGCCAAGTCTCCTGTGCCAGAGATCAGTCTCTGAAGTTGATGCCTTTGAGAAGAAACAGGCAGTGTTGTTCAGTACTTTGTCCTTTTCAATGTCCACTGCATAGACATTGCCACATCTTTTGGCTATCAACAAAGTATGATCTTCAATGATCTTCTCTATCAACTTCTGGCCTTCTGGTGATATGATCTTGCATGCTGTCTTTGTGAAAAAGGAAGAATATCCTTTATCACACATTTGTGACACACTCAGCAAGTTGTACTCAAGGTTTTCAACCAGATTGACCTTGTCAAACTGTATTTTGCCAGAGGAGACATTGCCATGTCCTAGCACATATCCCTTAGCATTGTTCCCAAAGGATACAGATCATTCTCTTTGACTGATAAAATTGTTTATCAGGTATCTGCATCCAGTCATGTGCATTGAGCCTCCACTGTCAACATACCAAATGCTATTTAAGCCTCTGAAAACTCTCTGCACAAGATAGCAAATTAGTTAGATTTGGGAACCCAAGCCAGTTTGGCTTTGGGTTTGCTCTTGAGAACAGTTACAGTTTGTTCTTGACCAAGTTGAGGAATCCATGTCTTTTTAGCAATGGATTTTTCATTAAGAGCAATGGTGGTATCCTTTTGAGGACCACCATCAACTTTGGTCATCAGTAGTTGTACCATGTTCATGAGATCTTTAATCTCAGCAGTTTGTGAAACTGCTGATGATTTAGGTCTAACTACTGAAAGAGAATTTTGAGAAAAAGATTTTTATTGAGATTTTGTCTTTTTCTGAGAAAAGGTGTTTACTGGTTGTTGTTTCCTGGGAGAAAAAGTTTCTACAAAATCATTTCTGATTTGTTTTCCCACAACCAGTTGTTTAGTTTTCTTGGTGTACTGAATACCTTTTCTGTATCTGCAAAATTCTGTCTTGTGATTGAACAGACCACAGATTTCACATTCTTTTGTCTTTTATTTCAAAGACAAGTTTCTGACTGTATTGATTGGTTTTAGGTCATCAGTAGTTTTCAGATTCTCAACTTCTGATGTAGTTGAAACTACTGATGGCTTAATGTCAGATTTTATCAGTACTTCTGAAGAACTTTCTTTGTGATTTTTTAGAAAGTTTTCATGGAAAGATGTGCATTCTTTCTCTTCAGAAGTTTCACCTGAAACAATTTTTCTCCCATCTTCAGTAGTTTTGGGGGAAAAATCTGTTGGTGTTTCAGTGTGATTGTACCCTATGCCAAACCTAACATTTGAAACACTTTGTTTGTTTAGCAATAGTTGGTACCCCTTACAAGATTCAAACCATTTTTCACAAGTGACCTTGGTATCAGCAAGCTCTTGTCTGACATTTCCTAGGTCATTTATCATGATTTTAATTTGTGCTTGGGTTTCAATAGCAGTGTTAGTTAATTTAGAAACTTCTTTTGTTTTTGCAGAAAGTTTTCTTTCTAAATCACATTTCATCTGAGTGAATTTTCTCTCAGAGTCATTTGCTTTACCTTGTAGGTGCACATTAGTCTCTCTTATGAGAGCAAAAGATTCTTTACAAGAAGTTGAACAAAGTTTTGTCAAAGATTCTTTTGATACCTGTGACAAGGCAGATTTTGAGGTGCATCCCTCAAATGCCATCAAGGCAAAGTTCTTTCTGCCATTGTCAGGCTCTCCCCAGTTGATGTCAAACATCTTGTTGTCTGCATCAGGGTTACACTCAGTAGTGTCAAAAGGAAGACTGCTCCAGTCAACATACCCTGAAGTAAATAAACTTTGTTGTGAGGGTTGCTGAGTCCGTGGAGGTGGTTGAGCAGTTGGAAAGGGAGGGATTGATTGTTGGCTCTGCATCTGTTGAGCAGGCATCTGTACATATTGTACTTGTGGCACATATTGGTGTTGTGGAGCTTGTGCCTGTACAAAATGTGCACTCCCTTGTGTTCCATTATTCCTGTTATAACTGGGGTTAAAATTATTTCCAGACTGAGATTGGTTAAAGCTAGAGCTTCTACACTCTCTAGTAAAGTGTCCCAACTTTTGACACTTGTGACATCTAAGTTTAGATTTGTCAAAACCAATTTTTGTTGAGCTGTTGAGTCTTGGAAACTTCCTTCCTGACCTTTTGTAAAATTTGTTTGTTTTTAAACTTAACATGGCCAGTTGGTGTAGAATATCCATTTCTTCCAAGTCATCACTGCTAAATTTTTTTAAATCATCCATGATAAAACACATGTTATCAGCAGTTTGACTAAAATCATTATTGTCATAACCTGGGAATGATCTTTCAGATGAGATCCCAGCAGTTATGTCAATATGGTCAAAAGATCCAAAACTATTTGAACAAGTTGGTGAGTCTTGTCCCAATAGTGCTGTACTACCTGGTAGATAGTCATCAGCAGTTTTACCAGAACTTTGTAACTTTTTCTTTTGATCAATTTCTCTTTCAAAAGTAAGTAATCTCCCGTGAAGTTTTGTAAGAGTGAGGGAGCTAAAGTCTAGTGAAGATCTTAAGACTATAGAGTATGTTTCCCATTTTTCAGGTAAAGACCTTAAAAATCTATGAAGCATAGATACAGTTGTGTAGGTCTGACCGTTTAATTTTAGCTCAGATATTAATGAGGAGAATCTTTCAAATTGTTGTGTTAAAGTTTCCCCATTAATGTGAGCAAAAGTTTCATATTGTTAAGCAAGGATTTCTCTGGTGTTGGCAATCACCTCTTCAGTTCCTCCAAACTGTTCTTTGAGGCAGTCCCAAAGCTCTTTGGCACTATCACAATGTAATAGGCCAGAGTAGATTTCATTTGGGAGTGCCATTGCCAACATAGAGAAAGCTTTAGCATCAAGCTCAAGTTTTAGGAAATCATCATCTGTATAGTCTTTTGGGTCTTTTGGTATTTCTTCTTTAGTTTCAAGATTGATATTTACTGGTTTATGAGGACCATATATCACAGATTTCCAGCAACCTGTGTTGGTCTATGATAAGGTATATGCCATTCTCCTTTGCCAGATATTATATTCATTTCTTACTAGCATAGCAGGTTTATTGGCAGAACCAGTATTATGAGGATCCATTTTAAAGAGTATTGATTTGTCAAATATCTCTTAAAGTGATGGATGTTGATAAAAGTGAACTTTTAATCCTTTATTGAATATCAATAAGAGCCTGTGTCTGATTCTCAATGTGTTAGATTGATATGTGATCAGACAAACCAGTGCTCTGATACCAATTGTTGGATCAGTATTGCTCTTTGTATGAACTTGCTAGTGAACACTTAAGTGTCTAGCAAGTTCTTTATCAGTAATAGCACAGCGGAATGACATAAGTTAAAGCTACACTTATCAACAGGAGTTATTACTCCGCCCTGGATGTTTGATAAAACTAAAGACAAGTATTTAATGAGAATCTAAGCATTGAATGAGAATGAATACTTAAACAGATTCTCAGTAAATGAAATGGAAAATAACAATGATAAGCTTTGAAGGATTTCTGTATTAAAAATCAATGTCTAAACAGAGGGATGAACCCATCTATTTATAGACTTTACAAATACATGAACCTTGCCAAAAAGCAAGTTCAGAGACAAGTTGCAATAAGTTGCAATCTTGGAACTTGTACAAAAAGTTAAAGTAATACTAAACTAATAAACTACTGAAACATAAGGCGGTGGAAAGATTCTTGAATAAGTGCCGATGAATGACAAACTACTGATGAGTAGTTTGTCTTCAGTAGTTCTTCAGTGAACTGTCTGGTTTGGACTTCAGAACTTCTGATGCATTTCTTCTTCAGTACTTGTAAAATCCTTCTTCAGTACTTTAGTCTTCTTTCTTCAGTAGTTCTATACTTAGAATATTTCAGACAGAAGTGAATTAGACTTAGGTTTCCAAAAGTGGTTTCACCAATCCTCTTTGTCCTAACAGATACCTTTTTTCGTTTTTCCATAAAATCACTATTCACCTTTTCAGTCATGAGCTACTGTAAGGCGGCTTATGGCATCCTATGCTGCCTTGTGTGAGCTGCTCAGCTTCACTAAGTCAGGCATTCCTGATGCTTTATGCTGCTTTACTACTTAGCGAAGGGCTAAACGTGGGGATTTAGGACCCACGTCATCAGCCCCCCAGTCATAAGCATTTTTAAAGAAGTTATAAGTGATTGTGACTTATGAGGCTTCTGGTTCCTAGACGATAGCGAGGAGCTTTTAAGCTTTGAGGTCTAGGAACTACTTTCCCCGACTTCCCTAAGGAAGCTGATTTTTTCCTTGTAACCCTTAGCTAATTTTTATTTTTATATTTAATATGGAAACATGGTGTTGTTCAAGAAGGACTTTCTCTATTTTTCACAAGCCATCATTTGCCCTCGGGAGCAGCAGCCCGTCCCATTACCTGTCGCAGACTAGGTTGTGACTTGATGGGTCTATAGGCTGACGTTAGCCATGATGATGGATAGTTGTGTGGCAGTTACTCTCTAGAAAACCGTCCCTTACATTGATTTTGAATTTTTCATCTGATAAAAGACAGTTATCTTCTTTTGCTTTTGTACTTCTCCCATTTTTAGATAAAATCTCTCTCCCACACGTTTCCCTCTATGTCGGCGTTGCACTTCTTTTCGTCTTTATAATCGGTAAGTTGCCTTCTCTGTTTTTTCATTTCAAGTCTTGTTATGGGTTTCCAAAAGTGATCTTCTTTCTCGATTCTTTCGTCTCTCCAAGTTGGAGGCCGAACGGTTTAGTACCGATATGGGCATTCCTTTTTCTTTCAAACCTGTTGTTCCAAAAGGCAAAACCCCTGTGACCGCCGTCCTTCCTGGTAAGATAGATGTGTATACCCGACAGTTTGACCAGGCAAATCTTCGCTACCCCTTTTCTAAGTCTTCCCTTAATGTTCTCGAGTACCATCAGTTATCTCTTGGGGAGTTGTCCCCTCCGGGTGTGGCCTGGATCATACATTTCAAGATTGTCTGACGATGTCTTGGTCATGAGCTTACCTTGGCCATGTATCGCCGCTTCTTTCGGTTAGAAAAAAATTGGAATTGGTTCACTATTGAGAAAACCCAATGTGAACCTGCCCTAGTTTTTTGTACCAGAGGTCTAGTGTCAACTTGAAAAGATAAGTTCTTTTTCGTGAATGACAACTTTCTTCCCTTTAAGGCTCCGTGGAGGGCTTATGATGCTCCCTTAAATGAAAAGGAGCCTGATCCAAAGAAGCTTGACCAAACTTTATTGAAAAAACTTAGGGCTCTTCCTACTCGTCTTCGTACCTTCCCCGAAGAGTTATTGGTCATTTTAGGGCTGTTCACGAGCCGAGCCGATCCAAGTGGAGCGGAGCTTTGCTCGTGCTTGGCTCATTTACAAACCGAACCGAGCGGAGCGACTCGTTTACAATCGAGCCGAAAACCGAACGAGCATTCTTCGAGCGTAAATTTTCCGAGCGAGCGCCGAGCGAGAATCGAGCGGAGAGTAATATGGATGATCATAAATTTAGGGTGTTTTCTTCGATGTTTTCATTGTCGGGTGACAACTAAGGTCGAAATGTCCGATGATAACACTAATATTGAGATCCTAGTGTTCAAGGATGAGGCTTATATTGAGGCTGGTAAGGTGATGAGCATACGTCAGAGAACAGTTGTTGCATTGTAACGTAGGTGTGATATCAAGCGACAATTAGCGATGGACGACTAATAACATAAAGAAGTCAAGACTGTCACCTCATGACTTATTGTTTTACTATTAAATCTAGTATTAAATTTTTTATTGAGTTAAGTGGGCTAGTTATATTTTGTTTGCATATACTGAGTCAAATCCAATAGAATGTTATATATAAAGCCATAAATTTATCTATAAATTGTGTGTATATTTATTATTAAATAAAAAAAAATTTATTCGAGCCGAGCGTACCTTTGCTCGTGCTTGGCTCATTTACAAACCGAACCGAGCCGATCGGCTCACATACAATCGAGCGGAAGATCGAGCGAGCATTTTTCCAGAATTTTCCGAATGAGCGACGAGCGAGCCACGAGCAGCGAGCGATTTGAACATACCTAGTCATTATGGGTCTTAACACCAGATGGGATGATGCTGCCACTAAGCATGTGATAACTGTTGGTGGGGAGGGCACGTGTCACTGTGATTTGTATTTTTTTTCTTTTGTTGGGCAAGCTTTATTGATCATTTGTCCCCTCTTTCTTCCATATATGAGTACCTTGGATCTTCTTTCCCTAGATGATTTTTCTGAGGTCAATTTTGAGGCTCGTGCTGTTGACGAAGGGAAAAAGAATGTTGTGGCCAGGTCCGAGCATGTCAGGTTCCAAGGAGAGTATACTAGTGTGGTGACGTCTACTATGACTGCTGTTGAGCCTTTAGGGAAGAAGACAACAACTGTTCGTTGATCCAGTAAACGTTTGAAGACTGCTTCTTCCTCAGCATTGGGGAAATCAAAATGAGCTATATGCTCAGCAAAGCATTCTAAGGACTTAGGATGATATGGCTCCGAGGGGTTAACTTCAATCCTTGGTTCGACCACCGAGGTAGACCCGGGTGGCTGAGAGGTCCCTACAGTGTTCTGGACCTGACTTGTGGGAGGCACGGTTCCCTGGACTTGACTCAAAGGAATTGAAGTTCCCTAAGCCTGGCTAATGGGAAGAGGAACTTGCCATGGGTAGCCTCCCGGGCAAGTCGGGAAATAAGGTGGTATATAAGGTGAATACTGGGGATGAGTATAGCTGGGATACATCGCCCCTAGAGGGGGAAAGAGAGTTGTGGTATGGCAGCTAACTCCTGCTAGGAAGAGGCCACTGCACTTCTTGCTAGGGGTAGTGATCTTAAGGCTTCCTCATAGGAGGATGGTATTGAGGATGGCATAGAAGTCTGGGCGACTTGCATTGCTGCTCTACCGTATACTCTTGAATTGGCTGATAGAGTATGGAGCGGCTGGGGCCTCCTTCTGTAGATATCCCTCCCTGATCGTTCAGGTAATGGTGAGGGTTTATGTTGAGGCGTCTAGTGACCGGTGATGTGGTTGTTCCAATCACTGGAGGTTCTGGCGAAAGGGTGACAACACGTTCCTCATCATAGGAAAGCCTGACCCTCACACTTCTGGATCTTTCCTCCCGTACATAGCCATTCAAGAGGTCTCGGAGTTGCAAGAAATTTCTTCGTACTCCATCTGGGGTAATTTCCATTCGTTCAACAGGGAACAAGACATCGCCTTTGCAGTAATTTCCATTAGACTTGTGGTCCGTTCATTCCAGGTGTCTCTCGGCTTACCCCATCACCGGAAGTGTGACTGGTAGCCGGAGTTTCAGGGAGACCCTCTTCTGGGTGGTTATCTTTGCTGGTCATCACAGAATGGGTTACTTAGGAACAAACGGGACTGTTGAAACTAGCAATGATTTTGTTCAAAGTAGCGACAACCCCACGGTGGACAACAATTATTGCTACAACAAGGAAAATGACCGAGATTAAGGTTAGAGATGTCTTAGGTTTAGAGGGTTCCTATGCTCCTGGACGGATCTGCACAAAGAAGCGAACACCGTTAGCCTTAACGCAGGAGGGGACCTCCTGCGTTTGGACTCCAGCATGAGAATAAGTAGCTATTCATTTGGAGTTTGGAAAAGATGAAGGTAAGAGTATAAGAGTGAAAGAAATGAGTGTTAGTGTGTAGGATGACAACTTTAAGGACCTCCTTATATAGGCAGTGAGTTCCCGCCTAGGAGCTCCCGTAGGGCAGCCGTCCTACTATACCTGGTAAGTATTGACCCTTCTTCTTTATCCATGCAGGGAAGTCTTGCCCTTTTGGTATCAGTTCAGACTTTTGCTACTTTTAAGGTTTGATTCAAGCTGTATGATGTGAATAACCTTGATCATAGCAAAAGTTGAGATACCTTTTGGCTTTTCCATAAAATAATTGTTCACCTTTTCAGTCCTGAGCTACTGTAAGGCTACTTATGGCATCCTATGCTACCATTTGTGAGCTGCTCAGCTTCACTGAGTTAGGCATTCCTGATGCTTTACGCTGCTTTAGTACTTAGCGAATGACTAAACGTGGGGATTTAGGACCCACGTCATTAATTTTATTCTATTATTTATATTTAAATAACATTAGATTTCAATATTTAACTTTCTATAATTTGCTAATCACAGATAAATAAAGTTTTATAACATAATTTGAACCTTTTATGATCATAGTGTCCGTGTAGCAAACGAGCTTGGAGCAGGCAATGCAAAAGGCGCAATATTTGCCACCAAGATATCGTTGTTAACATCAATCCTTATCGGCCTGTTTTTTTGTGCAATAATCGTTGCATTTCCTGACCAACTAGCAATGATCTTTACATCAAACACCACTGTAATTAGCATGGTAAATGAGCTTTCGGTGTTGTTATCACTCACAGTTCTTTTTAGCTGCATTCAACCGGTTTTTACAGGTGAGCAAGGCATTGATTTAGCGTCCCATTTACCGAACTCACATTAATATCTTGAGAATTTTTCAATTATGTAGGAGTGGCACTCGGTTGTGGTTGGCAGTCTCAAGTTGCCATTGTTAATCTTGGAAGCTATTATGTTATCGGAGTTCCTCTTGGTGTGATACTAGAAAGGTTTCTTGGTTTTGGCATTAAGGTTCGACTTTTGTCTTTACATATGGCTAAGGTAACGAGACCAAATTTTAATTGCAACTTCTTTGTTTGTTTGAGCAGGGTCTTTGGGCTGGAATGTTGGGTGGGACGGTCGTCCAAACTCTGATACTAGCTATCATAACTATCAGATGCGATTGGAATAAACAGGTATCGTAAAATGTTAAAGTTAAAACATTCGATGAACAATTTCTAACTTATTAAAGTAAATATAAGTTATACTATATTACTAAATTAGATGACAATTAAATTGTGCATTTTTTTTAAAAAAAAAATATTAATTCTTGATGTCCATCAAACTTGTTCTCAGGCAAAAGAAGCGTACTCCCGTGTTGTAAATCGAGCAATATCAAGTTAAGGTTAGGTTTGATTATATGGGGCTTGTGGTTTTCTTCTTTCGTTTGATCGATGTGATTAAAGTTAACTATTAAAAGAACTTACCCAATTATGGCTGTGAAAAGACTATTATTGTATTGTATTCAAGTATCATGTTACATGTATATTTTCAGTAAATGCATATTATGGATTAGTGTAATTAAGGGTGCGTAAGGCGCAAGTTAGTTCGGTATTGAGCCATAGCCGAATTCAAAACGAAACTTTTGGCTATTGGATTTTGAAAACCACCAGTTTTGGTTAATCGG
Source organism: Ambrosia x helenae (assembly GCA_030844895.1). Taxonomy (NCBI): domain Eukaryota; kingdom Viridiplantae; phylum Streptophyta; class Magnoliopsida; order Asterales; family Asteraceae; genus Ambrosia; species Ambrosia x helenae. The sequence continues at coordinate 3,023,699 of CM061233.1, read as the reverse complement.
TTATTGACTCAGGTTCGGTTTGGATAATCAACTTATGACTTAAAAAAACTACTACAAGTAATAACCATGCTATTGAATACTTAGTCGTGCGCATCCAACTGATGTACATCTTTTTCCATCATTATATGCAAGTCCTTTTATAAGGCTATGCGTTATTGTGAATGTGAAATCAAACTTTGATTAGCAAATCATCAAAAATCTCTGCAATCGGGTTAGACATCATTATTTTCACATTAGAGCAATTTAACATCAACTTTGATAAGATTTGATGTTGAAAACACAGCACAACCTCTTTCTCAAAACATGTGGTTCTTGAATTAAAGATGAACACGAGTTCTAATTTTCTTGATAAAAGATTTTTGAAGAAATAGATCAAGGAACTGAGCTCAGTTAAGGTTTTTTTTTCGCCCAAAGGTAAATTGGCAGTTATATATCCTTTCTTTTTATATAGCATAACAGTTAATGACATAGAGGGTGTTTGAGATTGCGTTTTGAAACTGATTTTTAGATTATTGCGTTTTGAAAACGCAAATAATCAGTTTTTAGTGTTTGAGATTGTGTTTTGAAAACGCAGATAATTAGTTTTTTAGGCTACCAAAACGCAATAATCTATAAGCAGCTTCACCCCTAATTTTTCAACACGCATAATCTGTTTTGAATAATCAATCCCGAACACCCCCATAGACTAAACTACAAGAATTGAAAAACCACATAGGGTAATAGGCAAACCAAAACTAAAAAAAAGGTTTAATTATTAAAGCTTAACATCGAGATCTTTGACAAACATGCATGTATGAAAACAACAGTTTACCAAATTGTTATAAAACAGCCAAAATACTAAGAAATTTTAAGAAGAAAAACTATACAATATATATGCCACGCGGTACCCAGAACAATAGTCGACATGTTAACCAACTTAATTATTCAATCATGGCTTTCCCAAACCAAAATAATAATAATAATAATAATAATAATAATCACAACTATCGACTTACGACCATGAGTTGTTTTATCAGTTGAGTTGCCATGTGTTCGTATTCAATCATCTTTCGACTCACTGCTTTCACCTCTCTCTCTTCTTTCAGCCTCATTAGTTTTGCCATCAACTCGGCCTCCAACTCCCAAAACGACTCATTCCGTCGCCTGTTCAAAAACAACTCGGTCAATCTCCCTTTACATCTCTCCAGTCTCTCCAAACACTGTGTCAACAAGATCAACTCGTTGGTGCTAAAATTGTGGATCCTGTCACTTAACTCGCTAAGTCGAATCATAATATGATATTGTATCATACGATAGTCTTCTCCCACTAATTTTGTTACCTCATATATAATGTCATTTTTTTGACAATGTAACGATTTTGGTGCTCTACATATCTCTTCAACCGTTGAAACTAGTGCCTCAATTTCTTTGAATAAATCAATGTATAAAGAGAATTTTAATTTTTCTTTCTTTTTTTCTATTTCGGATTTTGATGATGAGGATAGGAAACAACCTAGGATATTGGACGTAGACAAATTGTTTTCCAAAAAACGCGCATACCATTGCGCCCAAAGAGAAAATTCACGCGACTCCATGTTAGAGTTGTCCATGAATCTCGATAGGTTTAGAAAATCAAAGCTCGTGTTTGACATAGGGTGGAAAGAGATTTGTTCATTGAGAACAAAAGAACCACCAATGATCATATGGTGTAGTATTATGAGAGACTTGAGCGCTACATAAGCGTTTGGTTGGTGGTGATGGTGGAGACGGTTGATAATTGTGGATGTACACGCCAAAGCCGAGTGGCGTGTCGTGTGGCTGAAAGATACGAGGGCGGATATAAGGTGGTCTTGTGGGGGGGATCGGGCAGAGCGTGTGGTGGCGCAGAGGACCGCGATTTGGATGGAGGTAGTTATATGATTGGTGAATGAGAGCCTTGCCTTGATGATTTTGGCTTTGTCTTTGAAAATTGAATGTAAGTTTTTTAGCTTTTTTGATCGCCCCATTGAATTGATTCAAGCAAAGAATTATCTGTGGATGTGTATATCTCTGATTATATATTATTGGCGAAAACTTTGATCAATTCAACACGTATATAAAGTAAAATAATGATAAAATATTTATCAATAGTGTGACAATTAGTTGAAGATTCCAAATATGAAAGTGACAATATTTGTCCAAACGCTATCAATATATTACACTGCGATTACACGGAGAATTAAGAGAGAAATAATAGAATATATTAGGAAATTATTATGTGCATTATCTCTTCCCTAAATATGAGATTGTAATTGATTTGTAATTATAATTATATAAGGAATAACAACCAGGAGAGGATTAAAGATCCAACTTACCATTCAAGAAAAACTAAAAATAAAAAATAAAAAAAATACACAACTCTAGAATTTTATAATTAGGTAGCTTCTAGCAAATGGTACCAGGGTACCGTACCCGTACCAAATTATTTTACGTTTTCGGTATCGATTACAAATACCTTTTATAGGTTTATTAGATAGAGAAGGGACAAAATGTAAACTAATTTGTGTGTTGATAACCATAAAAACTCATTCAACCAATAATCTAAGGCTATTGTGTGGCTAACATTAAGAGGATAAATTTCTTTTAAATTTTGTATTAATTTAGAAGCTGATGGTCAATTTATCATTTTAACATTCACCACCAAGTATTGAAAGGGCATAAATGTAATTCAACATTTCTCTTTGTTCTTAGAGTCAACTACCTCTCATATCCTCCAAGTCAGAGTTATACAAATCGGTTAATCGGTTTTAAAAAAAAATTGGTTTTTTTTACAAACTGGTTTTTAGTCTGATTTAAAACCGGTTTTTTTTTTTTTTTTTTAAATTAGTTTGGTTTTAAAACCGTTATTATTACTAGTGGTAGTGCCCGCGCGTTGCCGCGGGTTTGTATCAAACATAACAAAAATCGGGCCTTACGATAACATTCATGTATTAGTTTGTATTATCATTTTACAAGTATTGGACAAACTCATTCAACTTTTTCTTGACAAATGAAAGTCACATTTGGATTTAGCTTTAAGGAAATCTAATTTAAAAAGTATATATATAAAAATAAATAAAAAAAAGATGAGTTGGACATTTATGTTTACACGAGATGCCAAAACCCCCCAAGTTAATTTGTATTTACTTCAACCTATGCACCTGCAAACGAAAGCAATAATCAAATAAATGACATTGGCCTTTTGTATATTATAAGCCCATTTGGTTGACATTCTTGGCATGCTTGCTCCTTCATCAAGGCACACAAGCTTTGCTTTGTCAATAAAGCTGCCGCCGAACGGACAGTATCCAAATCGACCACACACACTTCTGTTTAATCACCGAATTCTATGATAGCAGATCATTCATTGGCCATCAAATTTTGAGCTTAATGAATCACCCCTATCTTGAATCTAAGCTATCGGAAAATACAAGGGAACACACCATCTTGAATCTGCCATGTACAAAAGGCACTCCCTATGCCCACGCCTCATGCATGTTCGTTGCCTCAAGCAGTTGAGACGCGATGAACTTCTTGCATGAATGTGCCTTGTGCCTCGCACTTTGTGAAACTGAAACGTTAGGTCATGGTCACATGGGTAGATCATTGGTAATTTCACTAATTTGGTATATGTTGGGTCGGGTGACCCTAAACACTTGCTTTTATAGAATAATAAGTGTGTCAATGATTACAAAAATTATATTATTTCAACGATAATCTATTTCTTCTGATAGTTTTAAATATCATAGATACAATTTGGCCGACCAGTTCCCTTTTAAATCACAGATACACTTTGGGCGACCCGTTCCCTTTTAAGCCAGTTTTTGTTTGACCCAATAGAGGTAAAGCATAACCCGAATAAATGGGTCCAGCTGTGGAAGGATGAGTCATGTTAATTACCGAGTGTATCACTTGGCAGAAGAAATGCGGCGCAGAGAAGAAATCCAGCTGCTGGAAGGAGCTGCAGCACTGTCTGCTGCAAGATTAGGGTTAGTAGAGTCTGATGGCAAAGCCGGTTTTGTGGGATGTCTTTTTTGGGGAAGCAGATGATGACGGTGGTATTCGTGGATGGTTGAAAGTCTGCAATATTATTACAATAACAGCATCATACATTCGGTCTCCATATATACAAAAACAAAATGCTAATTTTATACATAATATATGTGTGTGTGTGTGTGTATAGAGAGAGAGAGAGAGAGACTCGTTCAACAATTAATCGTTAAATAGACATTTGAACACAAGAATGTAAATAACGATTTTAAATATTTCTTCCACTGAATCAACCTCAAACAAAGACCAAGACACATGCATTCAAATACATCAAACTAAAATCAAACGTTGAAGAATACGAAAAAGACAAACTAAAATCAAACATTGAAGAATACGAAAAAAGCAAAATAGAAGAACACCACAATTAACAGAGAGCAACTGAACAGAGGCACACAAACTGGGAAAAAAACAACATTACCTGAAGACACCTGATGACAAGAATGGAGTATGCGGTAAAAAAAGGGTTCTAGAGCGAGAGAGCATACAAGCCACAACACCGAAATCCAAGTCCTATCTGTTAAGACTTAAAAGCATAATTATTTGAACATAAGTCACTAAGAATAAATGAAATGAAAAGAATCAAAAACCATATAGTGAACTCAAGGCAAAAATCATGAAATAAACTTGGATAACATATTTAGTCCTAATAAATAACAACCCTTTAAAGGTTCTCAATCAACTATGCCATGTTCTTTTAGTGTGGTAAACATAGATATTTTTGTGCCCATTACAGGAAGCCTTGTTAATGGATTGATGTTTGAGACACTCACATTCTGAAAAAAAAAAAAAAAAAAAAAAAAAAAACCCTCATTCTATCATGTATTGATGTTTAGACTTTCCCATTATAAAAAAGGCAAAAAAGAACAGACCCAAAAATTAAAGTTGACCTTTACCTAAAAAGCATAATGATTTGAAGTAATACCTTAAAAGAAGTTACCAAACATCCCAAATCGCTGCTACTTCATATGCCATGTTTTGATCCCAAAACCGCATGTAAATGTAAATCGTTGTTGTCCTAATTGCTGCATTATTTTGGCAGCTCAATACAGATGTTCTTTGTCATTGTTTGGTCACTAAATGCAGTATGGAACATTCCCAAATCGCCACCAGATCAGTTGCTAGCTTGACACCCATGTAGCCACCAATTGTTGTTGTTTAACCGATTTCAACCCTCTTCTGGTCACCATTTATCATCGTTGCCTACTTCACTGATTTGCAGATGTGGTCGCCAGGATTCACCATCATAGAACAGCCGTCGTACCGCTTGGCCGCTTTTGCAAACCCTCATAGCCAAGTGTTGTTGCTTTGACCGACCCGCTACATTATCACACCAGCTCATTTAACTGCCGCTGATAGAGACGTTTTTAGTTTAGAACTATAAATCTGAAATTCTTAGACCTGAAGTTAAGATCATAATGATTGATCCAAAAGATGACATGTTCCTACATAAGGGCAAACTTGATTCGGAACTCAAAAACACAATTTAACTTCATTATATTATTTATGTACTTATTTTCAATCATAAGACGGTTAAACTAACCTGGCAATATCTAAATCTTTGCCATTTATCCAGGCGACCCAATCCAACTTCACCAGAAAACATGATTTGTATATAGCATAAGTACACATTAACGATAAAAAATAGGCAATAGAAACAAACCTAAGGATGTCATCAAAAATGTGATCCTTATCACGGACTCCGATTTCAAGAAGATTAAGTGAATCCCATGAAGCAATTGGAATCTTGAACTCTTCATACCATTTAGGAGATAATGTTTTCTTCCATGTCTTGGTTTTGAACTGGTATGCACCTCACCGTCGTCGTATAGACCACCATCCCATTTTGGTCTAGAAAAAAATTAATAACTTATTTAAAGTTTATATACCAAAACAGACATTTGAATCACTAATCAAAATTATATGGGTAAAATGAGCTTGACTTTTTAAACCACCAGTCCACCACTCTATTGTGCTTGTTGACATGCCAAAAAGCAATACAAATTTTTTTAACAACAAACCATCTCTCTCTCTCTCTCTCCATATATAGCAAAAAACTGGAAAAACATTACAGCCACAAAGCAATACAATTTGCTAGAATGAGAACAGTTGGCACAAAGAATAGAAATATACAGGTCAGCAGAGTTCATGGTCTGATTTGGTCGCTTTTGACAAAAGTTCCGTGCCAAACTGAACCAGCCGGTTTGGCGGTTTGAACCGACCCCTTTTTTTCAAAGTCATTAGTTCGTATTGAAATTTCTAAAATTAAGAATAATTATTATACGGATAATAAAGGTTAAGTGGCTTGTTCCAAGTTCCAAACTGAATTGAACCCATGAAATCACTAAAAATCAAACCGCATTTGGGTCTGAAACCTGGCCATTTACAACACAAAGTTTAAATATAAAGAAAACAATGTTGAAAACACATAAAGTAACGCCAACCTGTTTCAAATCGTCTTCATAATCTTGTATGCTGAAATTTATTCCATCTTCCTTTCCCCTAAGCTTGATAGCTGCTTCATTTTATGCACTACAAGCAAAATCTTACATTTAATTACACAAAACAAACCAAAAGGAAGACCTAGGAAGCAAATTTTATTATCCAAAGCAACACTAAGTCAAACTAAATCATGTTAACATGCTAGAATAGAAAATAGAAAATTATTAAAGTAATAACAGATAACAATAACAACTAACCTCCTTTATCAAGAGTTAAAAGAAACAGGGTAAGAGTTAAAGAAACAAACCTCCCTCCTTTATCAAGAGAAACCAGTCTATATCCCCTTCATTGCAATAATATGTTGGGTGCGATTCTGATTTCCATGACAGAGTCCTCCGATTGCAATGCTTCAGTGATCAGTGTAGATTTAATATCGTAGGAGATGAGAATCGCTTAAGCTGCATCACATTGAAGCATAGGGTGAATTTATTGGGGGTTACTGATTGCCTGCAATTGATGAGGGTAATGAGGGGATGTGATAGTTGATGATGTGAACTCTTCATTGCCCTACCTTGATGAATGATGACAACGGTTCATGAAACCATTTATACATAAGGGCAAGTTTGGAAGAGGATTTGATATTGTGAGTATGAGATGATGCTAAAATTACAACCTTACCCTCCTAAGTGTCTTAATTGTCCCTAACATACCCATAATGCCCTTATGAAATAAGCTTTATTATCTTATACTTGTTGCTTTAAAATTGTACCCATATCAAAATTCCAATATGGTACACCACTCCTCCTTTATAATGTATTATAGATTATAGATTATTATTATTATTTTGTACAAAAACCTCTTACCCGTATAACTGGTTAGGATTGGTTTTAAAACCGATTATCCTAAAAAACCGTTTTTTATTAAAAAAAAAAAAAAAAACGTTTTAAAACCAGTATCTTTCTAGGTGATGAATAACTAAAAAAAAACCCAATTTTTTTTAAAAGCGGTTTTTTTTAAACCGGTTAAAAAACACTTTCGGTTATAATACCGTTTTTTTTAAACCGGTTTTTTTCTCCACCTCTATTCCAAGCTACCGAAAACACATTTGGTTCAAGAGTTCTTAAAAGCTTACACATCTGAAACACCATTTTATATTACTGCAAACAGACCTTACATGTGTGTAAATATCAATTTATATTACTACAATGTTACCGAAAAAATGATGGATACAAATTCACGTTCAAATACATGGCCACATTCTCTCTCTATAGACCTTTTGTTAAAATTTATATAAAACCGATTGATGATCCCTATGTACCCGGAAGACGAAACATGCCCCATCTGCTGTAAAACTTGCATGGATAAATACGGGGAGCATGCAATTCATTGCAAGGAGCTCCCTGGTTTCAAATATCGGCATGACTGGGTGAGGGACATTTTGTGGGATATCTTGAGAAGAGCTGGGATCTCTGCCAAAAAGGAGGCCCTAGTAAACTTCCTCACAGACCCCACGGAAGGGAGATCTACACTGCGACCCGCAGATCTGCTTGTCTTTGGTTGGGAGAGGGGGAAACATGCCTGTGTGGACCTCACCGGGGTATCTCCGCTGGTTGGGTTAAGGGACACAGGGTTCGTAGCTGGGCAAGCATCAAGAAAGGCGGAATCAAAGAAAGTAGATAAACACGCCAAAGCTTGTGCAGATAACCAACATGTCTTTATCCCTCTGGCCTTCGACACTTTTGGCTCCCTGGCACCAGAAGCTATTCGTTTCTTGACCAGGGTCCAACGGGTCGTCCACAGCAATGTTTCATCCCCAGGGGGGCAAGGTTTTGTCTTTAGTAGATTAGGGTTTGCAATTCAAAAAGGGGTGGCGGCGCAGCTTGTTGCCCGTCTACCTGCTATTATGATGTAACTTTCGTATTTTGTTTGAATGTTATGTTAAATAAAAAAGAAAAAAAAAAGGGTTAAAACCCCACTTTTTCTACATTTATCGGTCATCCTCGTATCATCTTTGAAGAAGCGAACCACGACACCTATACACACAACAATATAGCATAATAAAAAATGATATAGTAAACATACGCGGTATTTGTAAGTACGCCTCACTTACAGTGTGCGCATATAATGTATATATGTGTGGTCCTTGGGGGGCAAAAGTAAAGTTGCACTAGTTTTAACGTTATTTTACTAATTTCGTGAAAATAACGTTAAAAACGACGGACGGTTAATCATGCATCATGTGGTGGCGTGGATAGCCAAAAGACAAAGTGGTACATGTACCGATCGGGTTTCTCCTGATTGCTAAGTGTTTTGTACCTTATGTCCAAGGCTTGATACCAAACCACATCGAGCCGGGGGTCTCACTGGAAGCAGCCTCTCTATTCTTAGGGGTAGAGGTAAGACTGTCTAAATCTTACCCTCCTCAGACCCTACCTTAGATTTGCTATAGGTGAGATTAACTGAGTATGATGATGATGATGACGACGCGGTATTTGTAAGCTTTGAAACGAGAATGCTGACTAATATCACTCGTTTAAAAACTCATTACTGGTTTTATACTAATATCCCTTTTTAAAAACAAATCCACCACTTTAAAAAGTAAATTACACGATTGTAAAGTGTATTTACATTAATGTAAACGGTGGGTAAACCGATGATCCGGTCAAGATACCTCTTTTAATGAAGTTATCCATAGTTGGAAAAATGATTAGAAGAGATACTTTAATCTTAAGATAAGTGACTCTTAGACCCCCGTAGTGGGGCGTGATTTATCAAAGTTTTTAAAAAATAGCGCCCCCACACCACTACAGGGGGGCGCTATATGCTAAATTTGGGTTGGGGCTTTATAAATATAAAGCCTGATGCAACTTTGCCCATCCAATTAAACCTTGCCATGTGGTAAGGTCAAAGTCAATTTTTTTTTATTTTTAATAATAATAATAATAAACATAATAATAATAATTGAAAATTTTGAATTTTAAACGGTTACTGTTCCAAACCGTTTGAAATTCAAAATTTCCCCCCAAACCGTTTGAATTTCAAAATTTGCTAACCCTATAAATACAACACCAAATTTGATTTTTCAGTCACACCTCCAATTCATCATCCTCCTCCTCAATGAATAATATGTCCGGTTTTCAACCAGGAGCTACCGGACCGTCTAACGTCAGACGGTACTCTCGCCGGGGCCGGGGACGGGGCCACCCCGGAGACTACCATTCACCACATCTCCTCCTTCTACTGCTGCACAACCTCCTCTTTATCCTCCTCCTCCTCCTCCTCCACAAGATTGGTTACCTCCCCCTCCTCCTGCTGCTGCTGCACAACCAACCATTCCTCCTCCTCAAACCAATGATGACTGGACTGATGAGGAGATGGTCTGGGCCATGGATTATGTCTTGGCCGAGCAACAAATGGAGCGACTAACGTTGTCGCCCCCTGCCCCCTGGGCTGCTTCAGTCCCCTACCACCAGACTACCCCCACCCCCACCCCCATCCCCCAACAGCAAACTACCCCTATCCCCATCCCCCAACACCAGGCTACCCCCACCCCCTACCATGGGACTTCCCCAACTGAGGGGGACTTGGAAGCCCTGAGGGAGATTGAGGAGGAGGAACTCTACTATAGCCGACCTACACCTCCTCGTGAGTACTACTACTTCCCCTCAGATGCGAGATCTGATGGACGGGACAGCTCACGTTCCGTCTCACCCGAGTGCATCACCTTCCCCGGGGAATGGGACAACTACTCTCCATAGTGGAGAAAATTAGGATTAATAAGTAATTTAGGAATATTAATAAGTAATTTAGGATTAATAAGTAATTTAGGAATTTAGGAAGTGTGTAACTTTTTTTTTTAATATTAGTTGTAATTTTTTTTAATATTAGTTGTGTGTTTTTAATATTTACTTGGGTGTTTTTATTATTATTTGTAATTTTTTTATATTTATTTGCATTTTATTTTAATTATTTTGAATTAAAAGATTAAAAAAAAAAATTAAAAAATCAACCAATCACAATCAGGGGCTTTATAAATAAAGCCCCACCACTACACCCCTTTTTCAGTTTCTCTCTCCACGCTGACTCAGCAACCACGTGGACCAATCAGGAAGGGGGGCTTTATAAATAAAGTCCACCACTACGCATGGTCTTAACGTTGATTCACCCATTAGTGCTAACTAGTAAGTGATCCTAAATAATTTTGTGATGGAACTTCAATTATTTGGTCAACCTGCGACTTTTGTGCCATGTTTTTTTACACAACTTGATATGTTTGACAATGTGTTTATTCTATTTTAATACAATGTCAACTCCCTTTCCCTTGACCTTTAACGTCATTAAAATGTTCAAACCATGGGACTACAACTTCGGTTATTTGGTTTAAGACCTATGATGGTAACAGGTATAACTCATGTTTTGCAATGCGCAAACGAATATTTTTTTTTATTTTTTATATGGTCATTAAAAATGTTAATAATAACCTCGGTCCTTGAATATATACTTGCTTAGAGAGTGTTTGGGATTGCGTTTTGAATCTGATTTTTAGATTATTGCGTTTTGAAAATGCAAATAATCAGTTTTTATTGTTTGGGATTGCGTTTTGAAAACGCAAATAATCAGTTTTTTAGGCTTCCAAAACGCAATAATCTATAAGCAACTCAACCCTTGTTTTTTCAAAACGCATAATCTGTTTTGAATAATCAATCTCAAACACCCTCTTAGTATGGCTGGCTGTGAGGACGTGTAAGAGGCAAGGAAGTAGAGCCCCCTAAATTTCCAATAAACCTTTTAAATACTATAGGTTAAAAGCTCGTGTAGACATATGGTCGAATAAAAAAAAAAAAAAAAAAAAACTATTTTGAAGGATTAATATTTTTGAATGAATATAAAATTAAATTTGAAACTTTAGGTGCAACATAAAAAACCAACCAAAGTCAAAGTGTGTTATATTACATGGGCTGGACTCACGAAACGCAATGTTTGCTAAGCTTGATGGCCCAGTACATTATGCTTAACTAAAGCCCATAGTATCCTGCAAAGAAAAAAAAAGGAAAAGTACGATTTGACGACCTTGAATCTTTTCTTACGGAGACGGAAATTTTTAGAGGTCATCTGAAATATCACTACACTAGCTGATTACTCCAGGATTGTCCCGTGGTTAAAAAAATCTAATATGACTTAATAAAAATGATAAAAGTAGAAAGCATACCAATCGTAAACTCAGTCATACAGATCATTAATTCCCATTTTCATTCACTGACCTGAACCTTGAACCAAATGTGACGATTCATAGCTCACTTAAGCAGTAGCTTGGGCTTTCTCTTTTTACTCCTGTGGTGGCTGAAGAGTGCAGATGAACGGGTCACATGATGTTGCCTAACGGGTCAATAACACAGATTAATCATTTAGGATGACAATGAATATGAAAGATTGCAGAGAAAATTTGTTTTTTTTTTTTTCAGGCAAATAATAAGGAACATCTTTCATTGAGTGTGTAGAAAATATTCCTTCCCTTCTTCCATTGCATTACATTCATTTATAACTAGTGGTAATGCCCGCGCGTTGCAGCGGGTTCGTTACGCGAGGAAAATATAGTTAGTATCTTTTTTTGGTACCAGAACTTCCTATGAAGCGGCATCTGAAATTCCCGATATTCAAACGTGTTAACGTGTTTTCAAAAATTAAAAGACCGAAAAGATTGATCTAATGTTTTGTTGTTTACCTCTATGTGTGAAATTTTTTCAATGACATATCAGCAAAATAGGCATATAAAGCTCTTATAACAGCCTGCAATGCACAAATTCATTAAACCCATGTTTGCATTGCACAAATCTTTCAATGGATGAGTTGGGTAACAGGTAATTTACATATGGTTTGGGCCACGCCCACCAAAAATAATATTCATTTGATTTAAAAATGTTAATAAAAAACTAATGCCCTAAATATTATTCAAAAGCTATATTGATACATACACATGTATTAAAATACACTTTATAAACACGTTTAACCCGTTTTATTTTTAGTTTTTTTTACCCATAGACATATAAAGCTCTTATAATAGCCTGCAATGCACAAATTCATTAAACCCATGTTTGCATTGCACAAATCTTTCAATGGATGAGTTGGGTAACAGGTAATTAACATATGGTTTGGGCCACGCCCACCAAAAATAATATTCATTTGATTTAAAAATGTTAATAAAAAACTAATGCCCTAAATATTATTCAAAAGCTATATTGATACATACACATGTATTAAAATACACTTTATAAACACGTTTAACCCGTTTTATTTTTAGTTTTTTTTTTTTACCCATTTGTGGAGGTAAAATTTTGTGGTTGCCTTGTCTTACCTGGTGAGATACGACTACAACAAGCGCGCGTTGTCGTTCTAACTCAATAATAACCTGCTCCAACATGTTATATGCACAACTGCAAACTTTTGACGTTGCTTAAAATACCAAAACTTTAATTATTTACTTTCTATATTTTCAACAGAGATTTTTCCTTGTATTTGAATTCAATACCTTTGTATCACATCGAGATACGACTCTCCACGAGGATATCGATACCTGAGTTTGTCTTTCTTCCTTGACTTTTAAAAAAAAAGACCATTGAATGGAAAGGTATAAAATTACAAAAAAAAAATCGAATATTTCATATTTAACATACTCGTATTCTTCAGGCATGTTCTTATTTAGTTCTTCATACGTCATACCGTCACATACACCAGCATTTATCTCATCAAGTGCACACCATTCTATCTATAACGTAAAGAAAGTACACAAATTTTACAAATGATAAATGATCAAAGAAGCAATTTATGTGACATGTAAAACTAACCTTGGGGAATCCAGCAATTTGATTTGCAGTCAAAATTGTTCGTTGCAATGTGCTTGTCCAAATCTAGGTGCATAAATAAAAAAAAAGAATATAAAACATTGCAAACTTTGTGCAACAAACAAAGAAAATGCAAATAGTAAAATAAGTAATAGTTCTTACAAAAGCATTTTTTTTAGGCAAGATAGTTCATGTGGCCTTCAATTGAATGTTATAAGAGGAGGACTTGAATTTCACAATCAATCTCATTCAATTTGATCCTTAAGGTTACGGAACTTGAAGGGACAAGTGGTTAATGATCTATATTGATGAAGGAAGAAGGCAAAGGATTTAAGGGTATGGATGGAAGAAGGAGGGTAGTATTGTAAAAGTCTTTTGATATTGTAAAGGAGGAGGTGGATGAAATGTCTATATTACCCTCTTAAGTGTCTTAATTGTCCCAATTATGCCCATAATACCCTTAAATTTCTTGCTTAAATATGTTGTACATGTTGCTTGTTAAGTTGTACGGAAATGTACATTACCTTGTTGTACATAACTCCTCCTTTATAATGTATTATAGATAATTACATGGTCAATGACAATAAACACAATAATTACATTACTAAATATACAATGGTTGACTATAATGATTGGTTGACTATAATGATGACCGCACTATAATGATGACCGCTATTACTCCCCCGCAGTCGAAGCGGGAGGAGACCGGATGCTGAGACTGTCCCTGAAATCTTCAAATAAAACTCTCGGTAGACCCTTGGTGAAAATATCGGCAACTTGATATCTTGATGGGACGTGAAGGACACGTACGTGACCCCGTTGTACCTGTTCGCGGACAAAATGTATGTCAAGCTCTATGTGTTTCGTGCGTTGGTGCTGCACTGGGTTCCCTGAAAGATAAATGGCACTGACATTGTCACAATAGACTAGGGTCGCGCGAGACAGAGGGTGTTGCAGTTCGAGTAACAAGTTGCGTATCCAACAAATTTTGGCCACGACGTTAGCTACCCCTCGATATTCTGCCTCCGCACTGGAACGGGATACCGTGCTTTGCCGCTTGGAAGACCAGGAGATAAGGTTATCCCCAAAATAAATACAGTATCCACTGGTGGAACGTCTAGTATCTGGGCATCCAGCCCAGTCAGCATCAGTGTAGGAGATTAGGGACTGGGAAGATGTACTGTGAAGTTGTAGCCCAAAATTAATAGTCCCTTTAATGTAGCGAATGATTCTCTTGAGTGCATTCCAGTGGTCGATGCGAGGCGAGTGCATATGCATACAAATTTGCTGGACAGCATATGAGATATCAGGTCGGGTAAAAGTGAGGTACTGAAGGGCACCTGCAAGGCTGCGATACAAGGTTGGGTCATGGAAATTGTCGCTGCCCGTGGAACTTAGTTTGCTGTTTGTATCAACTGGTGTGGCAACGGGGTTACATGATTGCATGCCGGCCCTAGCGATAATATCATTCGCATAAGTGTGCTGCGAAAGAAACATCGAGTCTGTCGTGCGAGACACAGAGATGCCAAGAAAATAGCTGAGAGGACCTAGGTCTTTCATAGCAAATTCGCTTGCAAGTTTGGCCATGAGAGAGTGGCGCAGTTTATCAGAAGAGGTGACTAGGAGAATGTCATCCACATAAAGTAATAAGTAAGCTGTGTGGGTGCCCTGGTGAAGGGTGAAGAGAGAAGCATCACTTATTGGAAAACCCATCCAAGCGAGTGTTGGAGAATTTCTGCATAAGATAAATGGCCCGTGCCGCCTTGTTATCGTGAAAAAGATCCTCTATCGCAACCCACGCTTCGTGAGCATTTGAGATGTTGTTGATGATGGTATGTAGGATATCATTAGAGATAGTGCTGTAAAGCCATTGTAGGACAATGGCGTCGATACGCTCCCATTCTTCAGTGGCGGTGGAGGACTCGGTTTCTGTGGGTGGTGGGCGAGGTTTGAGATGGTTTTCAACCATGAATGCCTTGCAATGTAATTTAAATAGTGTTGCCCAAGACGCATATTGTGAGGACTCAATTTCTAGAGTAAACGGTATGAAATTTTTAATATTGGTGACGGTTGTTGCGGGGTGCAATTTTGAGTCAACCGTGATGGCGGGAATGATGGTAGAAGAGTTGGCAGGGGAAGACATAGTGATGGTTTGGAGAAGAAGAATGCTAGGATCGAATGATGGGTGAATGATGAGACTGCCGTGCAAAAAATAATAAGGAGGAAGAAGGACTTTGCTACGGCAGGAGGAAAAGATTGTGTAGAGTTTCAAAGGTTGATACCATGTAGAAAATATTCCTTGCCTTCTTCCATTGCATTACATTCATTTATAATAATTACATGGTCAATGACAATAAACACAATAATTACATTACTAAATATACAATGGTTGACTATAATGATTGGTTGACTATAATGATGACCGCACTATAATGATGACCGCTATTAGAGTGCACAACTATGAGTCTTTAGTGAAAAGCTCTTTGCCACCAATATATGCACTAAGTTGACTAAAGATTTTATCACCTGTTGTTTTGTTCACTACAATTTCAATGGCCTCATCTTCCGTCAGCTCGTTTCTTGTGCGCCAGTAGCTAATGGATTGCTTCACACAAATCATGTAAAAGTAGACAAAAGATATTAAACGTTGCGCAAAGAAGAAGTTGATACTATTTATGCTAAATATAAACTTAAACTTAATACATAAAACCATTACCTCCAAAAGTGATAATTCGCCTTCATCCTCTCGTTCGGTTACTCAATTCACCTGCACAACAACCAAAACCGAAAAAATGAAAACAATTGATAAATGTACTCTAGGGTTAAGACCACATATTTCCCCTTCATGATCCCAGCCATTCGTTGTTTTCATAACTGGAACATGTGTTACGTTTATGTATTATTATCATCAACCATCTTTGTAAGAAACTTTGCATCAAAACCGATCACACCGGATCCTAAACACGCTCAACATCACCTGTTTAAAAAAATAAAAAAATCAGTCGATTCACCCATTAGCAGTTCAACTCATATAAATCAAAGCGATTAATCACATCGTTTAAAATTTTAACCACTACAATCAACCGCTCAAGTTATTTTTAAATTGACCATGACAATATGCCATACATGTTGCTTCCAACTTTACAAAGACACCTACCAAATCATTACATCAAAGCCATCCGTATAATACATTTATTATTATTAAGTGGAGTAGAGTAGAATATAAATAAACAAACAAACCGTGTACACGACATGTTCAGCGTTTAGTACTTCACCTTTAGTTACATGGTTCAAATCACTTTTTGTCTCCCTCTATACACCAATACCATCATCAACATACAACATTAACTCACCTTATTCCATCCAAATTCATCAAAATTTTATAAAAAATGGCTGACAAACTCTACCCTAAACAACCTACCCGAAAAACTAATAATATGTTTCCCGTAAACAAACCACGTCCAGTCTGGCTTCGATCGATGATCTGATGTAAATCGCTCCTAAATCATCGCCTAAATAAAACACAAATCGCTAGAAAACATGTTTACTGTCATGTTTTATGTCAGGTGTTGATAATAATAACAATAATAATGATAAATCTGACATAACTACGGCAATAAAGAGAGGATACAGCGATTTGTTTACCTGAGGAAGACATTGAAGAATTGTTGAAGTGAAGAGCTAAGGTAATTGGGGCCATCAACCTGCAAGATTATCTAAACTTATCTACACCTGTAAATTACAATTACAAACCCATGAATTATGGTTAATAACAAAGAAGATGATGTGTATATAACAAACAACATTAACGGAGAAGTTAAGAGGTATGTTATTTACACAATTACAAAAAGTAAGTTTGCACAGCCCTCTACGGCCCGTAGAGGCCTCTACGGGTCGTAGAGGGTGTTAGTGTAATAAATGAGGAACGCTCTACGACCCGTAGAGGCCTCTACGGGTAGTAGAGGTGGGTAGGTCGAGTGCATTTAAACCCTAGACGGCCCGTAGAGGCCTCTACGGCCCGTAGGGAATACGAGGTACGAGGTCATTCAATGAACAGACTGACTTTCAGTGTGTCAGTCTGAAAAAGCACTTCCTCTACGGGTCGTAGAGGCCTCTACGGCCCGTAAAGAAGCTGGTTGGTGGGAGCATTAAACCCTCTACGGGTCGTAGAGAAGCTGGTTGGTGGGAGCATTAAACCCTCTACGGGCCGTAGAGGCCTCTACGACCCGTAGAGGTCCAGATATATTCTTCTTCCTTGTCTTCTTTCCTCAGTTGACGAGTTTTAAAAAAAACGGAGCACAAAAAATCCGAACAATTCCAAGCTACCGCGATGTCTTCGGGCCACTACGGTAATGTTTCGGATGAATGGGAGCATTTGTTTAGCATATCTCACGTCTCGGAAAGCCTTTTCGGAGCCGTGGTGGAACGTGGTGAGGAGGAGGTTAGATCCGTTGTTCACTGTGGTGACGGAAAAGCACTACCCGATTTGAATCTGCTGCCCGATTTGAACCAGGAGTACATAGAAGAACCGCAGTCATTTTACATGCCGCCGCTAAGTCATCCACAGTACGAATACCGGACTTATCATTCGCACGAGGGAGGTGATAACGGTGGCGAGGAACCTGTCCCGGATGTTTCGTACGAAACAAATCAGGTGTGTTTATGTATTTGCACTTGTTTATAATTTAGACCCGTGTATATTTAGTAGTGTACATATTTAGACTCGTATATTTAGTCCCGTACCTAAATTTGTTTTAGGGTTTGTGAGATTTGAACTTGTATATATTAGTTGTTATTTGAACTCGTAGGGTTTGTCAGATTTGAACTCGTATATATTAGTTGTTATTTGAACTCGTAGGGTTTGTGAGATTTGAACTCGTATATATTAGTTGTTATTTGAACTCGTAAATAAATTTTGCAGGTATTCGGGTCTCTTAAAGACCTGACAGAGTGGGTTTATCAAAGGGCAAAAAAAAATGGTTACATTACCGTATACTCACGTACTGTTTCGGAAGGCAGGGGGCCGAATAGGAGGGTAACGACGACATGGATACGATGTGACCGTAGTGGCGTACATCATAGTGTAGCCATGGTTCGAAAGACGGGCAGTAAAAAATGTAATTGCCCGTTTGAAGTAATAGGGAGATACCACTCCGGCCACGATGGTTATATTTTGGAGGTCCAGAACCAAACACATAATCACAAACCTTTCCAACACATCGAGGGTCACGCGTATGCTAGGAGGCTAGGTCCGGGCGAGTTAAAATTGGTGGATACACTTTATTTTCAAAATGTTACGCCAGTAGACATACATTCGGCCGTTAGAAAACAAAACCCGGATAGTCCCTGCATCTTAAGAGACATACATAACACAATAACCAAGGTTAAACATTTGTTATACGGCGGCAGGACTCAAATGCAGGTATTATTATCTCTTATTATTATTATTATTATTATTATTATTATTATTATTATTATTATTATATTTGATATGTTTAAAAAACTTAGCCCTAACCCTAACATTTTAAACATTATAGCCGAACTCCACACTTCACAGTCCCACATCTCTTCCTCTCCACACTCCACAGTCCTACCTTCTACCACTTCCGGCCGACCACCTCCACAGGCCCGCCTCCAGCCTCGTCTCCGGCCGTCCACAATAGGAAGGAAGGATGGTGGATGGATGTGTGCTTTTTTTTTTTTTTTTTGAATCATGGTGAACCTTTTTTTGGTAGATACATGATGGATATTTTGAATGAATCATGTACATTCAAACTACTAATTTAAATTTGGTTTTGGTTGCATTGTGATGTATTAGACTTGGTTGAAGTGTGATGAATCATTATTAACTTGTTTTTGTTTGTTTTCGTTTATGTTCATGAACTATTCGTTTAGGTTTTAAATGAACAAATATAAACGAACACGACAAATTTCTTAATGAACGAACACAAAAATGTGTTCGATTATGTGTCTGTGTTCGTTTGGTTCGTTTACAGGCCTATGGATATGGATACTATCTTACAGATGGGATCTACCTTGCTTGGTTGAGAAATATTGGAGATTATAGGATGATGTGGAGGTTGTTGTTTGATCCAGGGGACCACAAAACACATGCCAAAACCACAAATCTTATGAGGCAACCACTTCGAGTATTACCGTCAGGTATTTGTGATCACCGCTCACTTATTGACCTCGCAAATTGGTAGGACACATAATGCCAAACGAAATAAATACAATCAATGCTACCTAACATACCAAGTTAGTGATATTTTTCTTTGTGTGCTTAGTACAAAAGTGTAGTGTCACGGATTATCAGTCTACGTAAGAACTCTTCGTTGTATAAGTTAATTATGGCGTTACAGAAATATTGTAGACATTCACGCAAAGTCCTTTCAAACGCATAAAAATACTCATTATACTCGTCAGGGGGTTACCAGTTGAGAGTTGTTTAAGAGCATATGCACACTTTTGTATTAACGTAGAACTGTTTTTCATCCTCTTGTCTAGGCTCTCTTGAAATCATTCGTATTTTGCTTCCATATCACCTATAATGTTTAAAACTAAACGCTTAGACAGATGATACCTTCCTGTAAACATAGGAAATCATCGTACTTTAGGTTGTCGACGAAATAATCTTCAATTAGAACTTGGTGGCCCTTTTTTTTACGAGCATGTTGCACATATTTCTTTTAGATGATGTCGTGTTCTGATTAGGGGTGTGCAGCGGTTCAGAACCAGACCGAACTGACCCGAACTGGAACCATTTAGTGATAAATATAAGAACCGAAACCAAACCGTATAAAAACCTACCGGTTCGGTTCAGAACCGAGTTAAACGGTTCTCGTTTAAACAGTTCTTGTCGGAACCGGTTGTCAATTAAATCCCAAAACTAACAATTAAATCAAATGCAACTTTAGTAAACTAAAGTGTGGTGTCCTACTCATATTACGGACCTATGATACATGTTTAGAAGTGCACAATACCAAACGCGTATTTGCAATTATTGTAATTTTGACACTACAAATGATACGTGTCATGCATTCCTAATGTCACATGTTATACTATATCATTGTCCGATACACATTATAGGCCAACCTGTGCATCTTATAAATGAATTTGTAAGCGTTGATTCTCAGTTTAAGCTATTTTCGTTCTATTTATTGTACTCTATATATTTTTATAGAAATTACATAATTCAAATGGAACTCCTATCACAACAAGTTTGTTAGATATTATATAGTTAACATGACTCGAAAAGTATTCTTTATAAAGATTAAACCTGAAAATTGAAAATGTGGATAGTCGGTATACAAAATACTTGGAAAAACCCATTAAATTCATAGGGTTTTATATATAATATTTAAAGTTTTAACCTAACCCGGTTCTAGCGGTTCTTTAAACAGAACCGCGGTTCTGAACCGAACCGAACCGAACCGGGAACCGTTTTCACCAAAATTTAAGAACCGGAACCGAACCCTAAATACAAGAATACGGTTCGAATCTAGTGGTTCTGAGTCGGTTCCTCGATTCTAGCGGTTCTGAACCGTGAATTGCTCAGCCCTAGTTCTGATGTACGACTCTTGCGATGGCATATGTGAAAAATCTAGGCTAGTATCGCTTGAGAGTATATCAGTGTCATCGAGCAATGGAATATTTACAAGAGTGTCATCCATTTTTATAGAAGTATAAAAGATATGACGTATATTAGAGAAATGAGGATAACATTATTTTGAAAAAGTGTGCTACAGTACATATATTATGTTTGAAATTTTGATTTTTATTGTTTTATTTACCCTAATGGCCATATTTTTAGCTGTTAAACACAAACCCACACATGATTCTCATCAGCAACCACCACCCGAAGATGATAACTGAATACCTTACCCGAGTGACCAGCGACGAAGTTGTCGGTTAGGTAGGGGTACGTACCCAAGAAAGCACCTGCCACCCTAAGAGGTTAATGTTCTTTTTCCTTTTTTTAGAAAAGAAGAAATGAAGGAACCAAAATGACCGCCACATGTTGTCGGAGTGTATATGAGGGTTTGCATGTGTATCAAACCACCAGTTTTTTCCCGGCCGTTGTTTGTAGCAACTTATCCTTGTTTGTCCATAATTAAGCACTGCGGCCATTAATATTATCCACGATAGATCAGTGAAGAAACAATAAGTATCTCGGGGATTATCACTAATCACCGAGTGGTGTATACTTATGTTACTGCAAGTACGTTCCTTTACCCAAATCTTTGGTTTAATCTGAGAACGTAAATACAAGTGAGTATGTGTGTGATAAAAGTAAGAACACGAAGATGTAAGTGGTTCGGTCAAGCTCGACCTACGTCCACTGTGAAGAGTCGACGATCTTATTACTTTGGAGAGTACAAAGTATTACAAGTAAACCTAGCTCTATGTTACAGGCGAATAATTCCGGATCCTTTTGAAAGAAGTTGATGTCTTCTATTTATAGTGGAAGTCGTGGGCTTGGTAGGAAGCCCACGAAGAGTCTTGTATTCCTTGGGCCTAGCCTTGGCCCACTTGCTTTTGGCCTCTGGAAATGGCGGGAAAAAGGATGGCACTGTAGCTGACGTCATCGGTAGTTGAGGACGACTTCCCAGGTGGACACGTGGCAGCTTCTGACTGGCTGCCGGCGGTATGTCGTTCTGACCCAGCATGGTTTGACCTACATGCTGGTGTCTGACGTGACCCTTGGCAACAGTTAAGCATGCCTGGTCAGCATAGTAGAGGCAGCATGGTGGAAGCATGGAACCAGTCACGTCACTGTTGAACGTCAGTGGTTGTTGGGCTACTGCAGACACGTGTCGCCTTCCGCTTGGTGATGTCAGTGATCTTCTGCAGATGGATCTCCCTGATCCTTGATCTTCTGTACCTCGTACCTGGGGATATGATGAAGTGGAATACTCCGCGCGTTGGTAGACGCGCGTCTTCTTTCCCCAAATTAATTATGTGAGGCTACCTTGTGGCTCATCCATTCTCCGTAGAGTACATCCCACGCGGATGTTTACGCGGACCTTCATGTAGCGGGATAGGGATGCCACATCCGCGTGGATTAAGCTCCCTATCCCTTCAATCAGGTATAAAACATCAAACTAGTAAATTGTAACTTTGTTTTTTAAAGGAATATTATAATTATAATTCTAATATATGCTAATTAAACTATATTTAAAAATTTAAACAAAACGAACGAATATAATATATTTTTTTTTTACTTTTATACAATCACTTTTCAGTACTAGTATTGATTCAACAACTTAAAAATATTACACGAATTTTGCATTTATGTGATAGTTGTTAAAGTTTTTGAAAAGACATTTGTTGTCAAATCTATCGAATTATAAAAGCATGTTGGTGTTGTATTATTGGCTAAAATGTTGGACCCATTCAATAGGTTATTACCTAAAATGCCCTGTTTTGAGGAATAATTATGTAAGTTTTGTATTTATATTATTCTATATATAGGAAGGACTGAAGGATATAATGCAATACTCAACACAAAACAATGGACTTATAGTTTATTTTGCAATAATCATTATAAAATCTAAATTTTACCGTGCTATAATTGTTATCTTATATCTTCATTTAAAGTTATGATATAACACCTTCGGTATGAAGTGTACAACAAATTTTTATTTAATCAAAAACAGAAAAAATATATAGTGTTTCAAACAATATAACATTTGTTTGTGCGTTTTATTAGATGTAAATGTTAAATCCATATTATACGGGCCTTGTCTACTTGTAGGGTTAGGGTTTGAATTAATTGAGTTTGGGAAGTTAAAGAATTGTAAATACGGGTTGGCAAAAAACACAAATATATCAAGATCGCGACATATATTGCTTATCATAGAGTACTTACAAAACATGACAAATTACTAATCCCCTGTTTATTGTTATTTTTTCAGAATCATGTTCTAGCTAGATACAAAATATATTTTATTTATGTTGAAATTCTGATCACTTAAAATTTAATAATAGTCAATTATTGTTGCTAAACAAATCCAAACAAAAATAGTTTAAATACAATTAGGGAGGGGCAAATGCTATCGGGTATCGGTATTTCGCATATCGAATTATTTTCACTACCAATACCGACTTTTTGGGGTATTTGGTACATGCATTTTACCGATTTTACTTTCAAATATAGAAATGGTACCGTACCAAACATTTTCAATACCGTACCCAATTTAGATAATTTTCGGTAACACTACTAAGCTCCTCCCTAACTCCAATAATTTAGAATAAGTCATTCCTATTTTTTGTTTTGTTTTTTTAAGGGAATCTGCCCAAAAAACCCTATTGTTCTATCAATCACAAATTTAATGACAAAAATATATAGCATATATCTTATTTTTTTCTTAACGGCAAATATTAATCCTATACTAATTTACTAAAAAAACCACCACCACTAACGACAGTGCCGCTTCCACCGCTACCGCACCACCACCACCACCCACCATTATTATTATTATTATTATTATTATTATTATTATTATTATTATTATTATTATTATTATTATTATATAATAAAAGGAGTATGCCACATGGCACTACTTTAAACATTCATATTCCTTGATTTCCCTCCAAAATTTCTTTTTTAATTATATTTTAGATAAATTTAAATATTAACTATTATTTTAAAATTTTAAATATGTTAATTAATATTTTTATCTTTACTTTTTTCTTATTTTCCACTCACAATTTTTAAATGTTTTTTTATATATGACATTTAAAAAAATACAACAAATTAACGAGTGTTTTATTATCTTTCCAGCGATCACCATAGTGCTATACAAAAAGCGAAAAAAGTAATTATTTTTTTAGTAGTTTTTTGTTCATCCAGAAAAAAAACACAATGTGTTTAGGTAATTCATTAATCATGTCTAGGCAAACCACTAATCATGTTATGATAGTATATAATGTTTTTAATGTACCATTACATATATAAACCCGCTAATATATATATTTACATATGTAGTCAGTTTTGTAAGAATCTAATATTTTTTTTAATTTTGTATTTTGATTGGTATTTCTATGAACATTGATTACAATTGTTGCGCTAAGCTGATTAGATGTAACCTTTGATTCTTAGACATCAGGTAAATATCTAGCTGATAAGTGATAATTAATCACCTCCACTATGCACGTCTCTTAAGTTAATCATTATCATTACATATCATTTGATACCAATTTGATTGTTTTTTTCGAAGTTCACATCACAGCTTTAAAATGTTTTGAGAAAATGTCAAAGTTGTACAGAGACTTTACTCGAGCAAGATGTGCACACGTAGAATTATAAGTAGGTTTTATAAGTTATCAAGTGTTGGTCCTTTTAAAAAAATTATGAAAAAACGATCTATTTCTTTTACGGTACACAAATTTTATCACTTCATATTAAATTTGTCTATTTCAAAAAACACCTGAAGATAACCTAGTTATTATTTTAAATCATAATCAAACAATATGAGTAATGCCACATACGAGATAAGGCATAAAGAATATATATAAAAGAATACTTTCATTTCAATGTCATGGTAGAAGCAAACATTCCATTGGTACATGAAAATAATGATGAAATAAGCAAAAGAGAAAGAAGCAAGCGAAGCAAGCGAAGCAAGCGAAAAAAGAACAAATCCTAATTATGTCATCATACATGTGTTATATATAGTGCGGATAAGTTTATATGCTTACTAATCTAATAAAACATTATCCACATAAAATATACTAATCCTATTATCTAAACATATTTAACATAGGATTGGGTTATTCTACAAAGGCTACAAAAAATGAGAAGGGTGAGAAGCCACTAAAAAATGACATGTGTCCAAAGGATTAACAAGTGAGAGGGGTAATTTTGTCAAAAACATATGCACATGCAAGTCACATGTCATTTCCACCTTCATTTTTAAATGCCCGTAACTTTTTATACGTCATCCGTTTTTAAAAAAAAATTATACCATAAAATTGAGCGTCTTTTTATCTTTAATATGAGTACCATATTGCTATACTTTTGAAAAAAAATTCAAAACCCACTTGCGTAAGACACAATGGAAGGTAAAACACAATGGAATGTAAAACACAATGAACACCAATTAAATATAAGGTATAAAACACAATCAAGAGTCTAGTAAAACACAATGGACGACATACTAAAGACACAATGAATAGAAGACTAAAACACAATGAATACTTTTGAAAAAAAAAAAGTTGAAAACCCAGTTGCGTAAGACACAATGGATGACATACGAAAGACACATGAAAGACACGATGAACAGAAGACTAATATACAATGAATACTTTTGAAAAATAAAAGTTAAAAACCCAATTGTGTAAAACACAATGGACGACATATAAAAGACACGATGAACAGAAGACTAAAACACAATGAATAATAGACTCTACACAATGAACAACATAATAAAACACAATGTATACCTAAATACAAAACTCATTTGCATAAAAAACAATTAAAAGCATACTAAAAACACAATGGAGAAAGTTAAATCATGTGTAGACTAAAAAAACATAAATAACATATTTATAAAGCACACATGCATACTATAACACAATTAACGAGCAGAAAGACACAACGGAGAAGAAAACCCATTTAGCACGATTTTTTTTTTTCAATTTTAATGTAGCAATGTGGTACTCATATTAAAGATAAAAAAACGCTCGTTAATATGGTGAAATTTTTTTGAAAAAAAAATGTCGTATGAAAAAGTTATAGACGTTTTAAAATGATGGGGGAATTGACATGTGCATTGCATGTGGAGAGAGAAAGTCAACAAATGTGGTTTTCCTTTTGTGCCCTTCCTCTAATTTATTATTTATTCTTTTCAAACAAACTAATCTCAACCCTTCAAATATATGATCAATAGATCACAATCCTTCTCACCCTTCCTAGAAAAAGTATCTTGTGTATTTGATCCTAACCCACTTAACATAATATTAATCATATAATTAACATAAAATGATGTCTCATCAAAATAGAAAATTATTATATTAAACTTGAAATCCTTCTTTAATCCAATAAAAATAATAGCTAATCAGGCGAAGTAATCACTACAAGAAAAATAGCCTTTAGCGGCGACCCGCCTAAGTGCTGCAGCTAATTCCTTGATCCCCACCTACCAAATAAAAACAAATCCTGACCGTTGATTGGTCAGGAGATCAAAGGCCAAGATTTCATCGTACTATATACCAATAGCAGTGATGTCTTTAGCGGCGACAGTTGCCGCTATTGGTCGAAAATAATAATATACCCGCCATCAATCTTCTTTTCCCTCCCACTGCCTTTCCCCTTTCCCTCCTCCTTCTGCTCCATCTTGCTCGATGTCTCCTCTTTCTCTCCTCCCTCATCCCTCATCTCTCCTCTCACTATCTCCCTCATCTCTTGTCTCACTCTCTCGGAACAACCACCGAACCACCACCACTACCACCATTCACCCACTCTCTCTCTCTCTCTCTCTCTCTCTCTCTCTCTGAGTTTTGTTTATTGGGTTTTTTTTCTGTTTTTTTAGTTTGTTTATTTTTTTTATTTTATGATAATATGATTGTAGGGAAGCAACAATCTACTAAACCACGTGAAGATTCGTCAAAAATACCGATTAGTCGCCGCTAATTGGGTTTTTTTTTTTTAATATTTATGGTTTATATTGTTAGTATTAGGTTTCTATGTATGTAAGTAGGAATGTATGTATGTGTGTATTTTGGTTTGTATATTTATATTAAATTGTGTATTTTTATTTTTTTAAAATATATTATGTATATATATTTTAAAAAAAGATATATTTAAGTAAATATGTATTTTTCAAAAAATATGTAATGTATAAATATTTAAAAAAATATATTATGTATGTATATTTTTTAAAAAAATATATTATATTTGTATGTATGAGTGTATGTATGTATGTATGTATGTATGTATGTATGTATGTATGTATGTATGTATGTATGTATGTATGTATGTATGTATGTATGTATGTATGTATGTATGTATGTATGCGTGTATGTTTGTAAGCCTTCCACATTTTACACCAACGCAAACGCAACTAACACCGATATGTCTTTGTAGTTTAAATGTTAATATTTGACCCGTTTGGTATATATAAGTTTAGTAAGTAGGATATTTGACTCATTCGGTATATATTTGTAGTTTATTTGTTGATAGTTGACCCATTTGGTATAAATATGTTTAGTACATAGGATATTTGACCTATTTGGTATATATTAGTAGTTTAAATGTTAATATTTGACCCATTTGATATATATTGGTAGTTTTAATGTTGATAGTTGACCATTTGGTATATGTTTGTAGTTTGGCCATTTGGTGTATGTATGTTTGCTAAATGTTAATATTTGACCCGTTTGGTATAAATATGTTTAGTAAATAGGATATTTGATCCATTTGGTTCATATTTGTAGTTTAAATGTTAATATTTGATCTGTTTATATATATTGGTAGTTTTAATGTTGATAGTTGACCCATTTGGTGTATGTATGTTTGCTAAAGTTGGAAACTGAGAATGCTATGCTCAAGACGTCAAAGAAAAGGAATACAAAGAGGATTTTGTTAGTTGAGCAAGATAATCAGAAGCTGAGGAAAATTATTGATAATCTGTACGAGAAAGCACCACAGTTGAAGGGCACTGAAGAAGAAGAAGATGAAGAGAAGGAAGAAGAAGATAAGCTTGATTACAGTGGAACAGACAATGATGATGATGAAAAAGATGATAAGGATGATGATAGTGATGATGATGATGCTTCGGGTAGTGGTAATGCTAATAAAGAAAAGCCAACAGTTCAAAAGATTCAGATGATGATGATGACGCAACACGGTTTTCATTTAAAGAGCGTCACAAAGAAAAGGAAGATAAGGAAGCTTCGAGTAGTAAGAAGTCAGGAGGTATGACTGATGCTGATAAGCAAATGTTGAAAGCCATGATGAAGAGAGGTTGTTATATCATTGAGCTTACAGGAAGATTTCCTAAAATATTTATGAATAATGATATGAAGTACCAGATTGAATATATTGATCCTAAGTTAGAGGATGGAGAAGTAAGTGTTGCGATTGCTAATGAAATTCTTGAAGGATTAGCGCAGTAGGTTGGTAAGTCTCTGGAAGACATTCTGAAGGATAAAGAAATTCCAGATGTTCCAGTTACTGAGCCAAGACAAAAGGATGCTGATGAGATTGATGTTGAAAAGTATAATCATGTTGAGGTTGAGGATATATCTCATGAGGAATATCCTGAATACTATAACATGCAAGATAAAACCAACATTCCAAGCTTAGATGACGAAACTCTCAAAGAAGCTGAAAAGATTGCTGAGGAAAAAAGCAAAAAGATCATTGATGAAGTGTTTGATAATGAAGCTGAAAAAGCTCAAGTATTCAAGCAATCTGATGCGTTGAAAGCTTTATTGAAGAAATTGAGAGAGGACGAGGCAAGACAACCTAAACCGGGAATTCAAGGTGAAGTCTACAAGTATCATAATCAAGTTTTTAATGTGCGTGCTTTGGCATGGAAATACTTTCCACAACTTAGATGTATTGGAATCAAGTGGGAGAAGGGTATTCTATACTTTCGTCGTTTTCATGACATCAAAACTCTTCCATGCTAGGCTGTGAGAGATGTTTGTAGACATCAGATAACAGGTTGTGATCGTTCTTGCATTATACATTGGATGGCTGAGAAGATGATGAGGGAGAGTCATACCAAATGGGATTCATTTAGACCACAATTTCCTAAACGAATTGTTCTTCAGAAAATTGATCCGAAGAATGGTTTGCCAAAAGTGACTCTGGAGTATAAACCTCCAAAGGTTATGAAGAGGATTCCCTTGATGTCGATCCAACAACACTTTAGCAAAGATTTTGCTTTCTAATATTATGATTGGAAAACTGGTGAAGCTATAATCGTGTTACATGACAAGAATTCAAAACTTATGTGCAAGAAAATACGCGTGTTCGATCCGATGTGGCTGATCAATTGCTTGAAAGATGATATTGACGCGTTGTATTACAATCATATACATTTTGATGTTCAAGATTTAGAACCTGCTTGGATGTTTCAAAAGGTTGTTATATTTTGTTTCGCATGGGGAGTTTATGCTGGATGCGATTATAAGAAGCTGCTGGTCAAGACAATGAAACTTAGACCAGAACCTAAGAAGCGCACATTTTTAAAAGAAGGAACGAGTTCAAGTGTGAATGTTAAGAAGAAGATCAAGATTAAGCTAAAGAATGCCTAAACAAACCGAGCAATAGCCAAGGGGGAGATTGTAAGTGCATATTGTGGCTATCATTTTCGGATTGTACAAATATTGTCAAAGATTTGAAGATGTTGAAGTTTTGAAGACTCATTTGACCTTACGGGAGGTCGAATGGAAATCATAGAGGGTCGAATGTAGTTTATTTGGTCGAATCTGATTTTTTTTTGTTTATTCTGGTCTTGGTTCGAACCCTCGAAGGGTCGAACCAATCCATTCGCACCTTGCATAGGTCTAATGTGATGTATGTGTATATATATATATATATATATGTCTAAGTTGTTTTGCAACTTAACATTCGGTCATTTTGTCTAGAGGGTCAGTGTGTGTGTTTTAAGGTGTGTCTAGAAAGTTCTTTAAAGGTGTATTTTCATTAGTATTGATCTTTGTAACGATTATCACTTTTATATTAATGAAAATCGTATTGAAAATGGATCTTAACGTGTTTTGATCTTGATTGATATCATTTTGCATGCAAATTAGGGTTTCTGCACCTGATTTGCTCATACTTGTGTGATCTTTGTGTGTGTTTATAAAAAATCAATCCTACAACACAAACGAACACGAACAAAAAAATTTCATTCGTTTAGTTAAATGAACGAACATGAATATTGGTTGTGTTCATTCGTTTATGTTCGTAAACGTTCGGTAACGTGTTCATTTATATTTGTTTGTGTTCGATAGCTTATGCTTTATAAAAAAAATTACATTCTTTAATTTTTATTTGTTTTACCCAAATAAATAAATATTTCATGTGAGGTAAGTATATGGCTAAATAAACCATACTTTTAGCATAATCATTAAATAGGTAATTAGAAAAGTTCAAGTTTAAATAAATAATTAATGAAGACTTCAAGTTTAATATGCGAGCTTAGTTTTTTTAGACACTACTTTATTATGTTTATCAATATTATTTTAAGTACTAAGTATGTTTGTATATTTAGGTTTTATATATTTTTGTGGATCTAGTTAATTTCTTAATAGATGTGAATTCGATCTTATTTGAAAGTTACTATATGTCCCTTGTAGTTGTTTTCATTCATGATCACTTCTTTGTGTTCATTAATGTTCGTATTTGTTTGTGAGCGTTCATAAACAAAATTAACAAACGAACATGAACACGAGTCTTTTGTTAACAAACAAACACGAACGAAAAAATCCGTTCGGTAAGTGTTCATGAATATATAGTTTCCTTATCAAACGAACACGAACAAAATCTTATTAAATTGTTTAAGAAATAAAAAAATAATTAATGGTGAAGTAATCATTAAAATTATGCAAAATCATAGCACTACTTTTTAAACTTACCGGTTAAAATGGGTGATGCTGACGTGGCGTACACATGTCTAAAAGTGCATCAACTCACCTGGCTGACTCACACAACCGCTACATATGGTCTTATAAGGCCTCAAGGGGTGCTTGTAGAAATATATTTTCACTTAACTGATTTTAACAAATCTTGCACTACCACATCACTTCATTGATTTACTTCACTGAATCACTTTTTTGGAGGCAGCACTCTACTGATTTTTTTTAATTTTATAATTTCCATAAACTTTTTTTTAAATTGTTTCACACGGTTATAAAGGTTAATTGTTTATTACTTTTTACTATTTCAACCGTCCCACACCCTCACGGTCAGTGTTATCAATTTGGAAACCGTTCAATCGAATTAAATGGCATTGACACCGTTTCACCAAACCGTTCGAAATTTGAATATATAAAGATATCAAACCGCGGGGTTAAACCACACTTTTACCACCGTAGATACGAACAAACACACACGAAGATGACTTGTTGGACCCCTGAAGAAGCGATAGCCTTGGTAGTCTGCCACAAAGACGCCTCGGCTGATCCGATTCTTATACAACTTCGACGCATTAGGGCCTTGGGCTATCGAGTTCACGCATATGGAATATGCGGCTCAATACGAAAGCACGTTTGACCATGTTGAGGCATGGCAAATGTTGCGCCAACTCTAGGTTTTTTTATTTTAATGTATTTTGTTTTTATTTTTAATGTTTAATAGTAATGAAATTTAGTTTTTATGTTTATCTTTAATGTTTTTTATATAATTAAATTACAAAACAAACGGTTAAAATATCTGTGGTAACAATACTATAAACCAAACGGTAAATATTAACACTAAAAGTAATAAGGCAAATGGTAAAAACACAAAAAAAATGTATATATAAAAATCAAAAATTAAAATGACAACCGGTACCATCCCGTTAGATAGAACCAGCAAAACGGTCCACGGGACCACTACCAGCGTGAGTGACGGCGGTGTTACCGTGCTGGTAGTGATGGGAATCATGGTATCAAATACACAGCGGAATCAGTTTTTATTTATTAATAAAATCGATTATATACAATATATAATAGGAGCCGATTTATATAAATAAAAAATATGTTTAATTTTATTAATCCGATTAATAAAATATTCCCAATCAGGATCTAAGTTAAACGCGTATAAACAAATAAATAATAAACAACCATAGTGGGTTTAGTAATCAACCTTTGACGACTACACCGGAATTGTAACACGCGGGTTACAACGAATCCTCGCTAGTAAGAAGTTCACACCCACCGAGAGCAACACTTTGCAAGAGGAAGGCGGCGATGGTGGTGGTTTGCGGCGGACAAAGGGGCGGCGGCTCCTAAGGGTGGCCGCAAATCTTGAGAGGAGACAATGGTTGTGTTGTTTTATCTTTATCAAAACATGTGTGATTACAGTTTGATCTATCACACCTATTTATAAAGATAAAAAGCACTTGACCACTTAATTAGTCAAAGTCATACACTTGACCATTTGACTAGTCAAAGTGTAAACTTTACTATTAAGTCCCTTGAGTTCAAAACTATTATTATTTTATAAATAATAATCCACCAACACATGAACTTATCTGATTCGTGTACCAACGTGTAACTTTTCGGATCGTACCGGGTCGGGTTACGTTAACCTCGACTTTTAATTACATCGGACATACTATATATCCAACAGGTAATTGGTACCCGTGGACAATTCGGGTGGCGCCCCGTCCCCCTAACCAGATGAAGTAACCGCATACCCTCATCTTTTAAACTCATTACACATGTCGCCTATTGAATTCCCAGTAGCTTCACGCGTTAAGAAAACGTTTGTAGTACTTCTCATTGTATTTAAAAATAATAAATAATTTTTATATTAATTGTTTGTTGTTTTATCAATCTAGGGTGTTCTTACAGCGTCACGTGTATACGTACTGTAGATTCTTTTGTTTCGTTTAGGGTTATATGTTTATAAGAACAACAATAGGTTCACATGCACTTGTTGTCTACCATCAACAAATTAAGATCAAAAATTAAAAGACTCATTAATTTGTGTTCTTCAAGCATTTGTATATGGCATTTTAAAAAGATCGAGAGATCAAATGGCATTGGAGACAATAATATATCCACACAACCAGATTGGTAACTTGGGATATGATTATATGTTGCACGAAGATCACATTTTTGGTGGGCTTTTGGAGACTACTACCGATAATATTAATATGCATCAAGAATATTGGGGGGATTACTCTTCACCTTCATCAGTGAAGGACCAATGGGATCCTAAATCTTCACCGGAAGATTGTACACCTATTAAGACTGAATCTACCACCACTGCAGCTGGCCGGAGAAAGCGAAGGCGAAGCAAGAGTGGTAAGAACAAAGAGGAGTTGGAGAATCAAAGGATGACTCATATCACCGTGGAGCGCAACCGTAGGAAACAGATGAATGAATATCTTGCCGTTATTCGGTCACTCATTCCATCTTCTTATGCTCAAAGGGTAAGTGTGCTGAAATTTTTAATATGGTCGACCTTCTTTATTGTTAGTTTTTTTCTTTTCTTTTTTAATCTTTGAAGAGTAATTCATAGATTCCGTAGAATAAATACATCAAGTATATACTAGGGATATACTTGTGGTATGATTGTTACCACTAGAATATCTCTTTTAATGAAAAGGTACAATCAAATGAACTTTTGAAATTAATCATCTACAAATCAGAAAGTGACTAGCTAGCAGAGGTTTTTTTTGTTTTGTTGTTTTTTAAATTAAAAAAGGATGCTTAAATGTTTTTATGCCATCGTCTTATTTATTTTTTTTATTCGATTGGAAACTGAAATAATAAATTGAGTCGTGTGGTTGGTGTCTTCGAAAGAAAATTAAGGCGGCTAGATTGTGCTAATTAGGGTAGGCGGCGGCTAGGGTTCGGAAAATGAGAAAGATGTTGTTAGGGTTCTGATACCATGTAAGATTTGTCAAAATTTACCATAAGTAAATTATGTAGTATTGGTAACTATTTATACGATTGGTATGTTAAAAAATGAAACATAATCAAATACAGTCTCTTATTTATAAAAGAGATACTATGAAAATAAGTAAGTAATTTTAACCCTTATTTTTAATAATTGATAAGAAAACCATAAATTAAAAATGTTGTATGTCCATAAACATAATCAGGACGAAATGTGCTTTATATGATTTCATTAACTTAACTTGTTTTATATTTGAATCATTACTTTTTCAGGGTGATCAAGCATCCATAGTTGGAGGAGCTATAAACTTTGTGAAAGAATTGGAACAACAACTACAAACCCTAGAGGTACAAAAAAGAGCCAACATCAATGGTTACCCTTCCCTACCACCACAGCCCTTTGGTGATTTCTTTACATTCCCACAGTACTCTATTAATCATCCAGCTAGCAGTGGTGGTGGTGGTGGTGGTGGTGGTCCATCCAAGAACCGGCCACCGGCTATGGCCGAGATCGAAGTGACATTGGTGGAGAGCCAAGCAAACGTTAAGATACTTTCAAAGAAACGGCATAGGCAGCTCTTGAAACTGGTGGCTGGTCTTAAGTGTTCATGGCTCACTATTCTACATCTTAATGTCACAACAGTTGAGGAAATGGTTCTCTACACTCTTAGTGTTAAGGTTAGTGTTCATATTAATCTATTGTTTTCTAAGACATATAGCAGACCTATTGGTCTATTGGTATGGTATCCCCTGTAAAATTGTGAGTTCAAATCTTTGCAAGCCCAATGTAAAAGTGGAATTAAGGGTGTTAAACGGTTAAAACAAATACATATAGTAGACAATATATATGGATGGTAAATTAATGATCATATTACCATCAACTAGATCATTAATAACCGGAATACATGCATCAAGATTCCCATAACCACAATAAAATCTCTTAATTAACTGGTTTTGTATCATAATTAATGAATTGAAAAAAAGAATAAAGGACAAAACCTGTTTTGGAATTTCACTTTGTCTTTTTCAATTCTCATTCAAAGTAATAGTGTTTCTTTTGTAATCTAGTGTCTTGGTTGGCCTTCATAATAATAAGCCGTTCAGACATAATATTTGTTTGCTTACAAAATAAATCAATAAATAAATAAATGAAAAAAAAAAAAAAAAAAACTCTTGCAACTTTCAAGATCAATGCAACATCCGGACCCTCTTTGATCCACCATGTTTTTTCTTACCTATTTTCACTAACAAAGTATATTTAGAAGGGATCAAAACAAAGCAATTTCTACAAGTTCATATTCTTTTGTATATTTCGCTTATAAAACATAATTTAAAAGTGAACGAAATCTAATTATGATCTTAAGGCTTTTATCTTCGAAATTAGCATGCATAGTATTTGTTGCTTCACAAGAAAGATACAGACTTATTTTTTAAATTGATTTTCATCCCAAAATTAAATTAGTTAAAAACAAATTCAACCTACGGTTATTTTGTATAACTAATCATCATAAGTTATATAATCTATAAATGGTCTATCAATATATTTGACTTAA
The DNA here is from genome assembly GCA_030844895.1 of Ambrosia x helenae. Lineage (NCBI taxonomy): Eukaryota > Viridiplantae > Streptophyta > Magnoliopsida > Asterales > Asteraceae > Ambrosia > Ambrosia x helenae. Next base: position 2,988,253 of record CM061233.1, on the reverse strand, counting down.
GTTTAGTCCATTCCATACTAATTTCTAAAGAAAATAAACTTATAATGGAATGAATAAAAACTGAATTAAGAATATTGGTTCTTTTGTTATATATAGTAATTTGGTGTTTGTTGTGTTGACAGCTTGAGGATGGATGCCAACTGAATACAGTAGATGACATTGCAGATGCTATAAATTGCTTATTGTGCAGAATTGAAGAAGAATCACTGTGTTCTAATTAATTAAGTTCATTTAAATTTGTTTAATTTGTAATATGGTTTTTCTTATTTAACTGTAATCTCTCAAGATTATAACCTAGTTGAATTCTGCATGTAGACTCTTTTGACAAATAAAATGAATGGAATACTTAATTTTATGGTTTTAACTTGCCTTGTAACTTAATTATGAGTTATAAGTAATTAAATCCAATAAATAAGACCTAATATATATTATAAGGCGTCATCGGATCGAGTAGGCCGAGAGGGAGAAGAAAGAAGTAAAACTGTTAGACAAGGTGATGATGATGAAGGAAGAGGTTCGATAACCAATAGGAGGGATTGTTATGTATTATCAAGTAATAATAATAAAACAAGTATACTAACAGAAAAAAAAACTAATCAAATAATTATGTGTATATGGTAAACTCTGGAAACTCTGGCTTTCTAATTTTTTTTATTTATGAAAAAAATAGGGCATGTAATATACATGATTTTAAGCATTTTGAGCTAAAAAAATCAAAAAAGCGCCGAGTAGTTTTTTTTTTTTTTTTTTTTAAATAAAGTTTTGACTAACACATGTTAAGCGAAACTAACACGTGTTAAGCATTTGTTACCCGAAGATGGTTTTTTATTTTTTTTAAAAAAATGGCTCGGCGCTTTTTCCATTTTTTGGCCCAAAATGCTTAAAATCATGTATATTACATACCCTAAAATTTTCATATAAAAAAAAATCGGGAAGTTAGAGTTTCCAGAGTTTACCATATAACAAGGGTTTCCAATATAACCTTATACAATACGTTATTATTACTTCTAAGTTCTAACCATGCGTCAAATAATTTGTAACGATTATTACTGATTTAATAAATAATGTATATGTAGGAGAATCGTATATCCAAAAGAAAATCTTTCATTGGATTATTTTTCAATTTCGTTGTTAACTTGTTGACCTATATATTTAATTATCTTTCTTTATATAAAATTTATCAATTATTTGTCACTATGTATCTAACCCTTTTCACAGCTGGTGACACATGAAACAGTGTGGATAGCAGTGTTTGCACATTAGTTCGTGCATTAGATGACAATATTTGCAGGCTGGTTTTCTTAACTTGTTTAATATATTAATTATATATAACTTTTTGTGTTTTAATGTAAGGGAGAGGCAACACTGTGGGTTGTCATTGGGGTTGGTGGTCCAGTGATAAAGCAAAGTCTTTTAATACACTAAATGTGTGAGGTCTTGAGTTCAAGTCTCACAAAGAGCAAGAAATTCGCCTTTAAAAAAAAACATTGTGATGGGTTGTGTGACGTGGCATGATCAATAGTGTGGACAGTTGCAATAGCGACAGATGAAGTCTTAGTGATGAAGCAATAGCGATGACATGTCGCCGCTAGTGCTTAATTGATTTTTTTGTTGTGGTGAGTTTGATGGTGTAAAGGGGAATGAGGTGACATGTTGTGATTGTGTTTTTTTGTTTTTTTTTTTCTTTTTGTGATTGGCTATGAACGATGTTTTGATGATGAGTGGCACTTGTGATTAGTTGGTTAGAGCATCTACAATGAAAAACCCAACAAATCATTCTAAACCGCTATGTCACCATGTCATATCATTTCAAACCACAACCTACTTTTTTTCTCTAATCATAAACCATTCCAAACATCTACCTTATTACCTAATTTTCCTTTTATTTAATTCATACATCACACACAAAAAACCTTTTTTTATTTATTCACTAAAGTACAAAGAGGGGCCCACCATATTTCCAAACGGACGGCTCGTTCTGCCAAACCCAACCACAATGACCATCCCCTACAATGGTAAATTGACAAATTGTTGGTCCGTCCGATTCTGACAAACCACAATGGACCAACCATTGTGAATGCTCTAATTGATGGTGTGATGAGATGATAAGTGCCTCAACCACTCTTATACTATACTTAGGGGGTGTTTGTTTTTTCCCCAGAATTACTTTTTTGAGAGACTGAATTCTGTATATTTTTGTATCTCATATGCAATACATGAAGTTCATTATATAGGCTTACATATGACCAAACCCTAGGAACAGTTATGGCTAAAATTATGGAGAGATAATCATGGCTATAATATTTCTAACTATACAATAGATAACATAAATATATGAGAAATCTTCGGCTAAGACTCCCCTGCAGTTTGAATGGGCGGAGGACAAACGCTCAAACTGGAACGAAACGATTGGAAGAGTTGTTTTGACAGTCCCTTAGTAAAGATGTCAGCATATTGCAGGGCGTAGGGGTGAGCAATAAACGGTTCCGAACCGCGAAAACCGTGAAACCGACCCAAAACCGCTAGAACCGAACCGAATTAATGTTATAGGTTCCGGGTTCCAGTGATCATATTTTGGCAAAATCGGTTCCCGGTTCGGTTCCGGTTAAAACAAACAGGTCCAGTTAAGAACCGTTTTGAATTAAAGTAAATATTTAAAGATTGCATGTTGCTGCTCTTTATTTTAACTTTTTTGAAACCATAGATTATTATGTTAAACATATTGCATCCAATTATCTTGGTATTTAATTATTCAATTCTCTTCTCCAAAGTCACATTCCAACTCCAATCATCATACGAGTTTTTCTCCTCCAATCTTCAGTCAAGTTTGTTTTTTTTCTTCTTCCTCTATTACAATGCTTATCTTTGATTACTCATTTACTGATTTAATCTATTCATCATCTTATGTATGTACTGTATTTTTCTTTCGCATCAAACCTGAGTTTAATCTTTTAACTGAATGGATCATACAAAAAATGTTTCCGGTGACGATAATGACGAAAACAAAACCACTGATGAAACACAAACCGGGAATCAAAAAGTGACAACAAGAAAAATGAAGCTCATAGGTGATTGGTGAATGTTGGAAACATTTTGATGAATTTTATGATGCGGATGACAATAGAAAAGAAAGATGCAGATACGGTGAAAAAGAATTGAATGTTGCAATTGATGTTTTGGTTGGTTTGATTGTTTTAGTTTGTTTTTTATTTAATTGTTAATTTTAGGATTTTATTGACAACCGGTTCCGGCCTAGAACCGTTTCATGGGAATCGTTTCACCCGGTTCTGAACCGAACCGTTTAGTAATTATCGGTTCTGGTTCTCATATTTTGGAATAAACGGTTCCTGGGTTGGTCCGGTTCTGAACCGTTGCACAGCCCTAGCAGGGCGGATGGAACATGAAGAACGCTGATATCTCCCACTCTAACCTTTTCTCAAACAAAGTGGATATCAATTTCAATATGTTTTGTCCTTTGATGGTGAACAGGATTTTCAGACAAATACACGGCAGAAACATTATCACAATAAACAATAGATGCCTGACGAAGCGGGTTATGTAATTCCAACAATAAGTTGCGTATCCACGTAATCTCAGCCACCGCATTGGCCACACCGCGATATTCAGCTTCAGCACTTGATCGAGAAACTGTAGGTTGTAGTTTAGAAGACAAGGAGAGAAGATTATCACCCAAAAATACACAATAACCGCTAGTGGAGCGTCTAGAATCAGGACACCCACCCCAATCAGCATCAGAATAAGCAACTAAGGAATGAGTGGGTGATTTAACCATTCAAATGCCATAGTCAGCAGTTCCTTGAATATACCGAATAATCCTCTTCATGAATGAAAAATGAGCATACCGTGGGTCATGCATAAATAAATATACCCGTTGAACGGCATACGAAATGTCAGGCCGTGTAAATGTCAAATATTGTAAAGCCCCCGCAAGACTTCTATACAAAGTAGGGTAAGAAAACCGAGGCCCGTCAGAAGCACTGAGCTTAGATGAAAGATCGATCGGTGTCGTGCACGGTTTGCATGCTGTCATAGACGCACGTGCAATAGTATCCCGAGCGTATTGCTTCTGAGATAGAAAAATGTCGTTCTTTATCTGGTCAACTTGAATACCTAGGAAATGATGTAATCGGCCCAAATCAGTCATGGCAAACTCTCGTGAGAGTGTGCTAATAATTAATGAAGAAGCGTTGAATTGGATGCTGTAATAACGATTTCATCCACATATAATAATAAATAAGCCACATGTGATGTTTCACGTTGATAAATAAAAAGAGAGTTGTCGCAAGCACTACTCTTAAACCCATGAGAAATAATACACGTGGCAAAACGCGTGTACCAAGCCCGAGGTGCTTGTTTAAGTCCATATAATGACTTCTTCAGTTGACAAACAAAATTAGGAAACCTGCGATCAACAAAACCGAGCGGTTGGGGCATAAAAACAGTCTCATTAAGGTTTCCATGAAGAAAAGCATTCTTGACATCCAATTGATGAATGGGCCAGGACCTAGAAACGGCAAGAGACAATACGGTCCTAATCGTAGCCGGTTTGACAACTGGACTAAATGTTTCTTTACTATCAATGCCAACAGTCTGTGAATTCCTATTAATAACCAAACGAGCCTTATAGTGTTCCAATGACCCATCCGAATGAAATTTGTGGCAAAATAACTACATGCATCTGATGACTGGATGGTCGGTGGGCCGAGGAACGAGTTCCCATGTGTCATTTTCCTATAGTGCATTAAATTCAGTCTGCATAGCATGTGACCAATTAGGATCAGCAAGAGCTTTCGTATAGGTGTTTGGGACAGGAGAAATGGGAGTGGTAAGAAGGGTCGTGGAAGTGGAATGGTGGCTCGACCGGGTTTTTGATCGTGTAAGCATAGGGTGCTGGTTTGAAGGTTGATTGGAAGGTGTCGGGTTACGTTGGGTTTGGGCCGAGTGGTGAGAAGTAGTGGGAGCGGAAGGTGGCAGAGTATTTGGGGCGGTTGAGTGTGGGATAGAGGAGGGGCCGGTTTTGTGATGAGGGGTGGACCAGGCACGGCGCGAGTAGGTGATGGGAAATGAGGCAGTGGGAGATGGTCTGACAGTAGGTGTGTCATACTGGAAACTAAGAGGTGGTGAGTCATCTAGGAATTGGTAGGATGTTTTGGGTTGGGGAATGGTAAATGGAAAAACATGCTCATGAAATGTTACATGGCGTGAGATATGGACCTTACCAGTAGTGGGATCAAGACAATGATAACCACGAAAATCGGGTGGGTATTTGAGAAAAAATGCATTGAATAGCCCGAGGGTGAAGTTTGTGAGGTTGGGTGGTAGATGTGTTGGGATAACACACACATCCGAATACGCGCAAATGCTCGTAGTTTGGATGACGTAGGTAAAGGGCAAATGTCGGGGTGTAAGAATTTAATCTTTTGGTTGGGAGTATGTTATGAAGGTAAGTGTTCGTATGAAGAGCTTCAACCCAAAAGGTGGGATGGAGACTGGCATGAATAAGTAATGCCCGTATGATGTCATTGAGGCGACGTATCATACGTTTGGCACGGCCATTTTGGGATGAGGTTTAGGGGCATAAAAACCTAAATATGAGGCCATGGTGCGAGGCGAAGCTTTTAAAGGCGTGATTATCAAATTCCCCCCCAAGGTCACATTGAAAGGTTTAAATTTTGCGGTTGAATTGAGTTGAAATCATTTTGTGAAATTTGGTAAATGTGGGAAAGGCCTTGGATTTAAATTTAAGTGGGTATACCCAAATAAAGTGTGAAAAATTATCGATTAGCACCATATAATATTTATAACCGGTTTTACTGGTGATGGGAGAGATCCATAAATCACAATGTATTATGTCAAAGGGTGCAAAGGTAAATGAATTGGAAATAGAAAAAGGTAAATGTTTACTATTAGCAAGTTGACAAGAATTGCAAAGATGAGACATAGTGTCATTATTACAAGAAAAATTAAAAGTACGACGTAAAATATCTAAGACTTGGGCCCTCGGGTGTCCAAGGCGATCGTGCCAAGGAAGAGAAGGGGTCGCTAGGAGACATGATTGAGGTGGTGTGAAAGGATAAAGATCCCCGGTGCTATTGTTGCGAGATAGAGTCCTCCTAGTGATGAGATCATACAAAGAAAAACCAAAGGGGTCAAACTCGATAAAGACATTATTATCACGAGTGAAACGACGGACATAAATAAGATTTCTAATGACATTGGGACTGTAAAGGACGTTAGGTAAAATATAGGTGCAGTTTGGTAGGGAGTGAAAGCTCGTGCCAGATCCTAGAATTGGCACACAATGACCATTACCGACTAGAATTAAACGACGTACAGTAGATGAGTCAGGGATAGTAATTTTACCTTGCTCACGAGTGACGTGAGATTCTGCTCCAGTGTCCATTAACTCCTGTTGCCAAGCCGCATTAGAAGGATTAACATGCATGTTAGAGAAAGCAGCACTCAAATCCGAAGGACACAGTGCATTGTATCCTGTAGGCCCATACAGAGAAAACGAAGGCTGTCCAAAACCCGTAAAGTGGGTTGATTGGGTATGTGGGCTCGACTGATTGGGTATGTGGGCTGATTAGGAATTTTGATTGTTGGGCCTCCTCATTGTTTGGGTCGGATAAGGACAGGGGGCGGGCTCCACCATGCCCAATTAGGGTAAATAGAAGATGAAGTATTATAACCTTGGCTACCTTGACATCCTGTTGAAAAATAAGAGCGACCAATATTATTTCCTCTACCTTTCCACGATATCCCCTACTCCTTCCACGTCCTCGTCCACGAGTGGAGCTATCGGATTGAGGGTTTTCAGGGGTTGGTGGCTGAGCGGCGGAGGATGGTGGTCGTTGTTGGGCAGTGGCGGTGATAAGAACAGTGGAAGATGACCCTTTTTTGGGCTTCGATCCTTATTTCTTCATCATGTAGAAGGCTGAGAGCCAGATCCCAATCAGCATCACGATTGTCTATGAAATAAGCTATTGTGTTATATTCATATGGTAGGCCACGAACAAGTTGAAGAACCAAACGTGAATCGGGGACAGGATGATCCACGTCAGCAAGTTGGTTCGCCAAGCTCTTCAATTATTGGCAATAGTTATCCAGAGATGAGCAGGCTGAGAGGGTTAAGTTACAAAAACCAGTTTCAAGGGTGGCGGCACGGGCCTTCTTATTGCTCAAAAATTTCTTTTCGAGTTTAAGCCAGGCACCGCGAGCCGTGGAGTTAGTGTCAAGGATGTCATCCAGGAGCTCGTCGCTGACAGTGCTGTAAATCCACTGTAAAACAAGGGCTTCCAGTTCCATCCATTGGGCGTATTTAGGGGGTGGCGTGTCGTCAATATGATCGGCGACCTTTTAAGCCACGACATGAAGGTTGAACAATTTTGTCCACGAAGAATAGGTGACTTTGGATCTGTCTAAGGTACGAATTTTGGTTTGAATGTTAGTAACGAAATAGGAAGGGCATAGGTTGGTGGGTTTGGATGCATTGGAAGGGGGTTCAGATGAAGCTTCTTTGGTCATGGTAGGGTTCGGGAAGAAGGAGAAGTGTCAAAAAAATAAAGAAGAAAAAGAAATTGGGATCAGAAGCAGATGGCCGAAGCCAGGATCAGAGAATGATAAAGAGCCAGAGCAGGCTCTGATACCATGTGAGAGACTGAATTCTGTATATTTTTGTATATCTCATGAGCAATACATGGACATTATATAGGCTTACATATGACCGAACCCTAGCAACAGTTATGGCTAAAATTATGGAAGAGATAATCATGGCTATAATATTTCTAACTACACAATAGATAACATAAATATATGAGAAATCTTTGGCTAAGACTTCTGACCTCTTTTGTCTGGGCCGCGCAGACGTTTGAGGTTTGCAAATTGTTTGTTTCTGGAAGACCATTCATTAAAAAAAGGTTTTCCTAACCTCTTCTTGGTGCAGACATAGGTCAAGGTCTTCACACCTCTTCCTACCTCTTCACACCTCCTTCTCAACATCAGATTCTTTTTCTTCTCTCTTTTCTTCTTCTCCTCCTCCCTCCTCCTCTCCCCTCCACCGCTACCGCCTCCTCCTCCCTCTCTGCCACCGAGACCCTCCTCCCCCTCCCCACCATCGCCTTACTCCTCACCGTCCCCTCTTCCTTTCACCTCCCCGCCACCGTCGAACCCCCTCTTCCTCCCTCCTCCACCCTACCGCAAAGTATAGAACCCCAATGGGATTCTCATTTCGGAATAATGCTGCTAGATTTTGGTATGGTAGGTGTAAAGATGTTGCAGCTATAGATATCAACATGTGTTAGTACATGCATGTTAAATGTCCCTAGCCTAGTATAGGTGTTTGTTTAATGTTTTGTACGTGTTTGGATGTGTTTAGAATGGTAAAGGGTTGTTTTGTATATTCACACACGACTAGGTCTGAAAGGCACGACTAGCTTAGTTAGTCGTTCGGGTATCAAGATGACTAGCTTGCTAGTCGCCCCTAGGGCATGAGATGACTAGCAACATGTATAAATATTAAGAATCATTGCCCTAATCATTTCAGCTGTCATTTCACACATTCCAAAGTCAGGTGTCATAGGTTCTTGGGTTTGGTGATAGTATTGTACACTCGTGCTCTGTTATTAATACGATTACAACTTTTAAACCATCTTGTGTGTGTTTTTGATAACTCGTTCTTGTGTTTGTTGGCGTTTTTCCGCACTCTTGACGAACCAGCTCGTGATAGTCGGGTTGTCCGAAAACAATCCTACACATGGGTTGTCCCAAGGCATTTTCTATTAGTGGAGGAATGGGAGCCGCACTATTTGAAGAAACCAGACCTCATCCATGATGTATGTCGTCATATTATTTTATTTATTATTTAATATTTATAACTGATAACCGACCTTCAAAAACTAAAATTTTTAATCCGATTTTGACAACACAAAAGAGGAACTTGTCCTGTACCGAACCGAGGGTGTTTGGTATCGGTATCGGTACTCACATTTAGAGATTTTTGGTTTTGATATTTTCGGTATCAGTACGAGATCGGTATGGTATCGGTATTTTAAAGTAAAATACTGATACCATACTGGTACTGAACCGATACCTTACTGTAATGTATGTTTTCGGTATTGGGTTTTAGGAGTTTTTGGGATCGGTATCGTTGGTACCAATACCGTCCCGAACTCATCCTTACATGTAAACTCTTATCTGCAGTCTCATACACATAACTAGGGTTCACTGCTGTATAAACTCATCATTAATCACAAGATCGCACACATCACCATCTAATCATCACATATTCACTTCCATGAGTCAGAGTGGCACAGCATCACATAAACCTATAATAATCATAACCCCTGAAGGATTTTGTACCACCTATGTTCCCACACTTATATGCATCAACACATAGCATACAAATCCAGGACCCAATCGTGATCAATACACTCAAGGATCTATAATCCACATGTCAACCATTAAAAAACGTAGCCCATTGACTCCCCATAGTTATTATGATATTCGTGAAATCTCATCATTAATAATTACAGTTAAGCATGGATACTAGCCAAAAGTATGATAAAGAGGGCATTAGAACTCACATGTTGCAAAGCTTCTTAGCTCCAAATTCATCGTTCCGAATACTCGTGATGTTACCAACCACAACATGTCGTCACATGCAGACGGTTACTGCAGTTCCCAAGTCATTACAAAACTCATCACAAACCCAATCAAAACCCATAGCCGAGCCGATAGTTGGGAGACCGTCGAACCTCATATGTCACCACTAAACCCCTAGCTATAGACAAATTATAACTAAGGAGGTATCAAAGGTGAGAAAAATACTACCAAGGTATAGAATCCTACTCATGACACTTGGAATTATCTTGGTAAGGGAGACTATATTGAAAACTGGGATCTAAAGATATTCCACCTTCAACTAACATAATAGATCCCTGATTTCTCGGCAGACCTACCAGGCAACCTAAAGGTGTATAACCTCACTGGTTGGGTAATACTAAAGTATTCATAGATTGAATTATTATATATTGAACATTCCAATCATAATACACCAAAAACGTAAGGAATAACCGAAAAGCTCTCAATATGACACATAAAATCAAAGAATATTACGAAACCTGGGAAAACCCGTGTCAAAGTGTTTTCAGCCTAAACTCCTAACACCAAAGACAAACCTAACTATCTATCATCTCGCGATCTATCTAGAAAAGAAAGAACACACTAACCACCTCTAAACTTCCAATCGATGTTCCTATGGAATTTGAGCTCGAAACCATAAACTAGCTACAAACACGAAGTAAGTAACCTGATAAGCATCCATACAAAATCCAAAATCATAACTAATCAGCATCCACCTAGGTAGCTATAGAAGTTTAGATACTTATAGGTATTGAAAACATATGCAAAGAAACAAGAAAAAAGCAAAACATAGTCATAATATCTCAAAACACAAAGTAACTGATAACTAACAACTTACGACTCTTAATCTTAGATAGCTTCAATCTTAACTTCTAGATGTTCCACCTCCTTAGAATTACTCCTCAGGTCTCTAGCTAGTCAGCTGTTGGTCGGAACTCGTATATGAGAAACTATGGTCGGCCATAATGTTTGTATAAGTGTTAGGACAAAGAGGATTGGTGAAACCACTTTTGGAAACCTTAGTCTAATTCACTTCTGCAAATTTTGGCTAAGTATAGAAGTACTGAAAAGAAGACAAGAAACTGCTGAAGAGAAGATATGACAAGTGCTGAAGAAGAAACTTCATCGGAAGTTCTGAAGTCCAAACCAGACAAGTTCACTTCAGAAGTACTGAAGACAAACTACTCATCAGTAGTTTGTCATTCATCAGCACTTAGCATTAGATATTTTCCACCGCCTTTTGTATCAGTAGTTTATTGTTTATTATTACTTTTAGCTGTAATTGTTTCTTTCAATGTTGCAACTCGTGCAACTTGTTTCTGATGTTTCTGTACTTGCTTTATTGGCAAGATACATGCATGTAAACGTCTATAAATAGGAGGCTTCAACCTTCTATTTTACACATTGATTTTAAGAGAAAAATCCTTCAAACACTTTCACTGTTCTATTCCATTTCTGTATTTATTGTGAATCTGCCTAAGTATCTAATTCTCATTTACTGCTTAGATTCATAATAAATACCTGTCATTATTAGTTTCAATCATCAAGAGGGAGTAATAACTCCTCTTAAGTATAAAAAGTGTTGCTTTAACTTATACATTCCGCTGTGCTTACAATCTGATATACAAGAGCTTGCTAAACACTTAAGTGTCAAAGATAGCAAGTTCTTACTTAAAACAAAGAGCATACTGATCCAACAATAAGAAACCCTAATATTTTTCCGACTTAAGACCTTTTCCCTTACTAAAAACAACTCTTGAGGATCCTCGTGCCACACGAGAAACAAAATAGTCGCATGGAGTTTTGAAGCACTCGCATGTCGGTAACAACAACCAATACCTATTGGCATGGCGCAAAGAGGTTAAATACCGACTATTATATATTGTTCTTGAAATCTTCTCCTAGTTTCCATCGTGTGCTTGCTTCTTCTCATTAATTTAAGGCTCGTATCTGCTCCTTTAACACACTTAAACCTGTAAAATACAAAGTAAGTAAATAAATCTAATAACTAAAGAAAACGACTCAAACCTATACAATAATTATACAATTTACACAGAATAAAAGCATGTGTTTTGGAACACATCACCTCCACCCCACCCCACAACCCTTTCTTGGTGGGGGGAGGGGGTGGTGACATGCATATATGTACTAGTGGCCCAATCATTTTTTAGGCCTATGGAGAAGTAAGAACTCAAGGTCTTTTTGAATTAGACTGTGTGGGAACTTTTTTTTCTCCCCAGCCCAATGCCTAAAAAATCCAAAACATAAAGCCTAAAAATTCAAAACATAAAGCCGGCCATCTACGTATGCACGTATGTTTATGTTTGTTTGTTTATGTAGTAGCGTAGCGAAAGCCATAATGGAAGGCACAATGCGGCGTTTAGAGGATAACTAGAAACTTAGGGGTGTTTAACGGTACTGTAGCTCAAACGATGTTGGTCGTCGTGGGTGGTGTTTGACTGTTGATGATGGTCGGCATAGGCGACGTGTTCCTAAAAATCAAATATTAATAATAAACCAAACTATTACATTAATAACATGTGTAAAGATATAGTTTGTTTATTTAAATTGGATGCGATAAGAAACAAGTGTCAGCAAACAAAACAATATTAGGAATTGAAACATGAAAATTTCTATAAAATATGGTGATGGTAGACATAGTTGTCCTATTATTTTTAGTAGTAGATGAGGTATCTAGAGTTCAAAAAAAATATTAACAACAGGAGAATCAACTCAAAGTGTAATAATTGAACTTTTGAAACAAATTTTGTCCGTACACATTATGTTAAAACTCTAGAAAAGTTAACGCCATATAGTGAAACAGTCCTTTTAACATCAATAATGAATCCATGTTCCATAATGTTGTCATACTCAATTATTTTAAACCATATCTTAATATCAAGGTTGTTATATGTTTTCTTTCTTGCTCTTAATATTCTTTGTCAATCTTGTAAAAACATAAGGTCCCAGCGTATATCAGTTGTTTAAAGCAAGTTACTTTAAAGTAACACCATGTGTCAATTTTCAAATAATTAATGTTGAATTGAATCTATAATTGTATACTGTTTATTTACCACACGAATGCATGCAACCATACTATTTGTTACATACGTAATATAGTTAGTGCGATTTTTTTTTTTTTTCATTATGTAAATTTTAAAATTGTGTGATAGGAGAAAAGAAATTCAAGAATATTATAGATATCTTTTAGTTAATGATGACCGATTATTATTATAGACTACACCATATATTCATATTTCATATTGATAATGAAGAGAAGTATTGTTATATATATATATATATATATATTAAGTAACTAGTTAATAACATATCATATTTCAGTGTTCCCCTAAAATCAGTAGCTTTTAGTAGTTTGTTAGAGTTGCTTGCATGATTGAGTGTGTGTTGTTGAGTTGGGGGTCTCTCTAGAAGCAGTCTCTTTATCTGTAAGGATAGGAGTAAGATATGCCTACATCTCACCCTCTCCAGACCCTACTCCTGGCTTTGCTAAGTGTGGGATTTACTGGGTAAGGTTGTTGTTGTAGTTAATAACATATCATAAAGGGTAAATTACATAAGGATAGTAAGTAGACGGACAATAAGTTACGTTGCCACCCATTTCTTGATAGTAGAAATATATTATTTAACAAGTTCAATATAAGTATATATACAACATCATTTGAAGTTATATATAATTTAGTGTGGCTGTTTTTTGTTCGGTATTTATATTAAAATCCAAATCACTACCAAAAAAATTAGCTTTTCAAAAATTAAAGACAAAACCGGGTTTTCACAACGATTTTGATTTGCGTGTTTTGTATACAACCATTATTCTTTCCGTACAATTAATTACATACGTATCTATTATACAAGGGGCTATGCCCGCTTGTTAGGGTATGTCCGTGTGCTAAGGCAGTTCGGTTTTGAATAAAACGTTTATCGATATGAAGGAGTGAAATAAGAAAAGTATGAAAAAAAAAAAAAAAAAAATTATGCTGTCATATAATTAGTACATTTTTATACATTAAATTGTTTGTTATCTTTTAATAAATCTAAATTTGCACGCAAGCCGAAACAATCAAATGATTCTCCTTTTACTATTAAGATCGCTTTGGACGACATAAATTCACAAGAAAATATATTGATGGTACTTTCCACAAGATGAAATAATTTAGGTTCATGTTCAAAATCAATTAAATTTATAAAAACATGCATGAAAATGTCCATTTATGATTACATACATTGCTCTCTTCTCACGGTACAGATCTAAATCCTATATTTTCAAATGTTAATTGATTAGGATGGTTGATAATTAAGGTTGTCACTGTCATACGCTTAGACCATAACTAATAGTTCATTTAGACCATAACTAATGTTTCATGCCTATTAGGGGGTATTTTTCGCCACATCATTATCATAAGGCCCCTAAAAAATGTAATGGTTAAAGCCACTAATACCCTTTTTTTATTATTAGTTTCCATATTTTTTTATCATATTTGAGCATTATACTATAAATGTCCCTCTCTCTTAATGCCTATATAATGCCTAAGGGGGACGGTGTTGAGGGTATTATCATGCTTATTCATGCCCCTATAATGTCCATTACGCATGGTCTTATAAATGATAATTAATCACCCCATTATATACGTCTCTTAATTTAATCATCATCATCATGTCATATCATTTGACACTAATTCGGTTGTTTTTTCCCAGGTTCACATCACAGCTTTATATATCTTGAGGAAATGACAAAGTTGTATGGAGACTTCAATCGAGCAAAATGTGCACACGTAGAATTAGAAGTAGTTTTTATGAGTTATGAGTTTTTTTCTTTTAAAAAAATTCCTGGAAAAACAACTTATTCCTATCTATACTATATTATAAAACATGAGAGAGGGATTCCATCAAAATTTAAGAAATTACAACATATAATGCATATGGTACAATACCCCTAATGAAGGTAGTAAAGGATAAAATAGTAATTTAACTAAGTATTATTAAATTGATCTAATTATCAACTTAATTTTAAGGTGCTTAACACATAAAACCACCAAAGCACACCAAAGGTCTTATTTCAATCAATATGCCATAAATCCAATTGATTGAAATTGAAGCTCCTATCATTACTATATTAGTAAATGAAATTCACCATTTCACTTAACATCAACTCTTTCATATATTGTTGTGCAAGTTAGAAGTGGAAAGGAGCCGATCAGGTTATAAGTGTTATTCTTGCATCTCCATTTTAGGTGAGTTTTGAAAAGAATTCTTATGTTGGTTTAGCTTATTTTGATTGTTAGATTGAGTGGTTTGATTAGGGTTTTAAATGTTAGTTTTATTCAGGCGATTATGAGTTGATTATATTTTAGCGTTTTCTACTTAGTCAATTACGCTATTGTCAGGTAATTTTAAATTGATGGACTGAATGCATTTTTCTCTATATTCATCAAGTACTTTGTAAAGAAAACGATCTTTCTCTTTTTCTCTTTTATAGCTATATATGTACAATGAAAATATGGCACAATTTGTAGTAGACTATTGTATTGGTAAACTAAATGGTTCAACGTTATTCCTTTGATGCAACTTGACTCTTGTCTTACTATGAAATAACAATATTCGTTTTAAAAGAGGCACGACTGCATCAAAGCGTAAAGTTATAGCTCAAGTTCAAACTGAATCATCCTATGCACCCCTCAATCACCAACCTAATGTTGTATTTTCCGCTGCATCGCGCGGGCACCCCACTAGTAAAGGTAAACACATTTATCACGTCAGATTAGATTTGTCTATTCCGGGAAGCACCCAGGGGATAATCTCGTATTAATCTATTTTGAAGTCTACAATTTTAAATTGTTTATATTTTCCAGGTATCAAATATCGGCACTGTTATTTATTTTTACGGTATTAAGTTTCGACATGAGTCGTTTTGACATATTTCACCGCGAGGTTGGTCCACCCCGCGTCTTAAATCCCCCTTTGGGCCGGTTTTTAGAGTTCGCCTCCTCAACCCTTCCTTGCCCTCTTCGTTTTTATTTTTTTTTCTTTTCTGTTTTATTATTTTTATTATTTTTTCTTTTAAAGTTTAAGCAAACAATTTTTATTGGGTTTTTTAAGGAAAAATTGCACAATTCGTCCTTTAGGTTTGACCCATTTTTCAGTGGATGTCCTTTCGCGTTTCAGTTGATGAGATTCGTCTTTAACGATCTAAAATCTTACACCCACTGTCCTAAGGGCCTAACTTGGTTAGTTTTTAACGTTAAGTCTGGTCATGTGGCTAGCACGTGAGGGTATCTTCGTCATTTCATCTCCTCATTTCCCTCCCCCCCTTCTTCTATAAAACCCTTCATAATGTCAGACACAATCATAATCAACCTTCAACTTTATCGATCATCTTCTTCTTCACTTCTACTTCACGATCACAACAATGACGTGGGAGGATGGCTGGGATGATGACTGGACCATACGACGACCAAGGCATTATGTTAATCTCGATGATGTATACTGTAAGTTGTAACCTAGTTTTTTTATTTTGTTGTTTTACTATTGAATTATGTATAACGTTCAAATTTTTAAAATTTTGCAGTTGGAATGCCCCATTTCTTCAGTATAAAACTTCATCATGGTGGTAGATTGACTCAAAGTCCAGGTCGTAAGTATGTAGGTGGTACGATTAACTATATTGACTTGTGTGATATTGATATGTTCTCTATGCATGAAGTTTCTTTAATGTTGGGTCTGTTAGGATACTCTATTGTTTATCATATTTATTACTTTTTTCAAAATCCTGAAAAAAAATTTAGATGATGGTATTGAAGACCTAACTTCTGATCAGGATGTGTTGAGGCTTGCTCAACATGTGGGAGTGCATAAGTTCATCAATGTTTTTACTCAACATGGTTTAGATAACATAAAGGAAATATTGCTGACACCAACTAAACCCAAACACAGTGTTACCATTGAAGAAATTAATGAACCTGAACCCTATGCAATAGTCCCTGCTAAGCTAAATGTAGTCAGGAACTTAAACTTTAGTGGATTAGGCAAAGGTGTGGAGTCTAATGGGGCTGCTCAAAACTGTGATGATGGGTATTCTAGTGTGGTTGGGAACGGTAGTGTAACTCCATTAGAGGTTAATGATGACATGTTTTTTAATGATAAAGGACCATTGCCAAATCAAGATGATGACATGTTTTTCAATGATAATGGACCATTGTCAAATGAAGATGAAGGGTTATAGGTAGAGCAGCACAGTCCAATGATTGTGATTCTGAAACTGTTTCTTTGAGAAATGATGAGGATAGTGATAGTGATTTTATAGTTGATGACAATTGTAGGCTGAATATGCAGTAGATATGAGTGACTATAGGATGCATGTTGACCTTGATGTTGAAGAAGAAGATTTAGGTAGTCAAGAAGATGATGTAAAGTCTGATGATGATGAAGTGATGCAGAATGATGCTTTCTTAAGTGGATCATAGTCTGATGATTATGAAACTAGTGCTAGGAAAAGACAACACTAAAAATCAGAAAGGCAAATCAGAATAGGGATGAGAGCAGAGTAGTTTTTTATGTGTCCCAAGTGTTTGGTACTAAGCAAGAAGCAAAAAAGTTGATTAAAACTCATTCAGCTAAGACAAGAAGGAAAATTGTTATTGTGAAGGATGATAAGCAAAGGGTTAGGGCAGTGTGCCATGGTAGTTTACCAGAATTTGAAGTGGATGATTTTGGTGTTCATGTTTCAAGTCAACCAAAACCTAAAGGGGCATCTGGGAAAAAGTTAAGAAGTCCAACAGCTGCTGTGAAAAAATCAAAAGATAAGGGGCCAATTATGGACAAGGGTAACGTTTGGGGACCCTCTGTTAACAAGGGTAAAGCTAGGGGAGAAACCAATGTAAATGTTGGAGGCAGGGGTTACAAGACAAACCCTACTGAGCACAAATTTCCATGGGTAATTTTGATTTCTAAACTTTCCAATGAAGAAAGCTGGATGGTGAGGAAATTAATTGAAGACCATAAATGTGTACAGACAATGAATGTTACTGCTTGTACATCTACTTTCCTCTCTCAACAACTGATGGATCAGATCGAAGAAAACCCAGATATTCCTTTGAAAGCTGTTCAGGAACAGTTTCAAAGGAAGTATGAAATTGGAATATCAAGGATGAAAGCATACAGGGCTAAGACAATGATGGAAGGTGATTACACATCACAATATGCTATACTTAGGGATTATGTGTTGGAATTGCAGGATAAAAATCCAGGTACAACTGTTAAGATAGAGGTTGAGTTACCTAATCATCCAAATTAGGGATGGCAATCAAACCCAAACCCGATGGGTAAACCCGAAACCCGACACATTTGGGACGGGTTTGGGGTCGGGTAATCAGGTATGGGTCCGGGTATGGGATTAGTTTTTATTTTTTTTGCGGGTTTGGGACGGGTTTGGGATTTGATGACATACCCGTTTACCCGACCCGATTACCCGATAAAGTATACCCGATTACCCGATTAGATACCCAATATAATTTTAATATATCTTTTTAAATACGTATGCATAATATATCTATTTGTCCATCTACATTGTCATCTTGTGCTAAAATTACCAAAACGTTAGTGTATACTATTTGTTATTTATGTTTTTTATTGTTTTTATATGATTTAAGTATTTTATATTTATACATTGTAATTATTTACATATATATTTATTAATGGTAAATGTAATTGGTTAATAGTTACCTAATAAATGCCAGTCGGGTTTTTGTTCGGATATACTTAATGAGTAAGTTTTAAAAATTAATGGGTTTACTCGAAACCCGCGGGCATACCCGATACCCGATGGGTAATTACCCGACACAAACTCGATGGGTTTTGGGCCGGGTTTGGGACAAGCATACCTAATCGGGTATGGGGTTGGGATTACCTAAACCTGTCCCAAACCCGACCCATTGCCATCCCTAATCCAGATGACCCCACAAGGAAGTTCAAAAGAATATATGCCTGTTTGGGAGCATTAAAACAAGGTTTTAAGGCTATTGGTAGGGATGTTTTGGATTTGGATGGTGCCTTCATCAAAGGACCTTATCCTAGTCAGATTTTGAGTGCAGTGGGTATTGACCCAAATATTGGAATCTACCCAGTTTGTTATGCAATTGTTGAGGCTGATAACTACAACTCTTGGTCCTGGTTTCTAGATCTGTTGGGAGATGACTTGGATTTAGATAGAGAGTCAAGGTCCACATTCATGAGTGATAGACAGAAGGTATGTTCTCTAGTTTTTATTTACTAAAGTATATAACATTCATTTCATCTTCATGTACTTATCCAAATGACGAAGATACCCTCACGTGCCAGCCACATGACCAGATTTAACGTTAAAAACTAACCAAGTTAGGCCCTTAGGACAGTGGGTGTAAGATTTTAGATCGTTAAGGAGGAATCTCATCAACTGAAACGCGAAAGGACATCCACTGAAAAATGGGTCAAACCTAAAGGACGAATTGTGTAATTTTTCCTTTTTTAATGTTTTTCTCTTTTATTTCCTTTTTATATAAATTGAAAATCAATATAAACTCGAACACACGGAGCATATTAGGACAATATTTATAACGAGTGTATTAAAAGCGACCGAGTGCATAACAATACTGACCTTCGAACCATTATACCGGTTGATGTAAAACACGTACCACTGTATTGGTATTGTAAGGAGCTGAACCAATATCAAATGAATTCCGGCAACTGAGCGTCTGAGCGCAGGGAACCCTGTTATTTTACATATATTTAAAAGAAACATGAACAATAAAAATTACGTAAAGGTAAACAATTTTTACGTATGTAAAATAATTACGAATAGCACTGATTTGTTTTCTCAAAGACATATGTAAACTATATGTCTGAATTTATTTTTACTCTTCTAGTTAGTAATATATACAAGAAGAAGTAGCAACTTGAGAGATATGAGTTCTTACGGTTTCCACAACATATATATGTTCTCAATCGATCCATGCCTTATACACACAAACATTTACCCAACACTATATAAGTGGGAGAATAGTAATGTGAAGGTCAATCAGGGGTTGCCATGTGGCTTTTTCTTAACCAACTATACTAAATTGTATATGATTAACTTTAAGAATGAAATACCAACTCAACTGTTAGGGTGTCCACTTTTAATCAAACTGTCTTGTTTCAACTCCGATTACATGCCTACTTTTGTTTTCAATTAGTAGGTTACCACCCCTGCTCCACCACGGATTTGAAATGTGGATTTAGCAAATTGTGAACGTGATGATAAAAAAAAAACCCGTCGCAATGGTATATACAAAAATCATGGAAAAGCTACATTGTTGTATATGAAATTTAATGCAATTATAGTTATGATAAATAGATAAGGATGATAAATAGATAAGGAATATGTGTATTACGTAAATAAAAGTATTTTAAATTGTAAATATAACTATATGGATATTGGAAGTCATGTAAACCTTTAAATACACTAATAACTTCATTTGCACCTTTCACTCTCTACGAACTTATTTCCGTATATTTACATTACTCATCATCAAATCAATCATATGGCAGAAGCGATCCACTGAAATTGTCATTTTGTTACATGATGTTAAAGAATACGTAGGAGTTACTCAAGTTTGAATCTACATGATTAAGGTGCGGACTCTAGAACAACTTATGTACACGGATTTAGGTATTTTCTTCCTTGTAGTTGGAGATTTAAATTCCATATTATGTGGCTCTAAAACTGTTTATATTATATTGATATTGTTATTGCTTTCATGTGGCTTTTTCTTAACCAACTATACTAAATTATATATGATTTAACTTTAAGAATGAGATACAAAATAGGAAACCAACTCAATTGTTAGGGTGCCCACTTTTAACCAAAATGTCATGTTTCAACTCCGATTACATGCCTACTTTTGTTTTCAACTAATGGGTAACCACCCCTGCTTTGCGGAGGATTCGAAACGTGGATAAAAATGAGCAAATCGTGAACGGGATGATAAACAAATCCCGTCATAATGGAATTCAATGCTAAGTCGTTGTATATGAAATTTAATGCAACTAGTAACCATCACAAATCCTTGTCGCAAGTGACGTCGTTCACCCTAAACCCTAATCTGCCGTCGACCAATGCCAAGGAACACCCTCACCATCCATCGACAACCGTGAAATCCTAATTCTGACCAAGGTGAGCAACACCTTCACCGGCAATGAAAAACTGTCAACAAAGGCGATGATTAAAGTCACCGGCGACAACGACGGTTCCCTCTCATCATGTGTGCTCTCTCTGCTCTGACACCGATAAGGTTTCCCCTCTGAAAAGAGGAAGAGATGAACAAATTTAGAGGAGCAAAGAAAGAGAGGGGATGAAGTAGGTTAGTGAGAAAAAGAAAGAGGAGAGAGGGAGTGAACACAGACAAAGACAGAGATAAGATGGTTTTTCATACCACAAGGAAATAAAATTTCATGTTTGCCCAAGCAAAAAACTGATAATTACAACAATGGTATTGAATACTATTCATCGGACTTTGTAAACTAATAGGTTATAATTATAGCTATGATAAACAGATAAGGAATGTGTGTATTACGTAAATTAAGGTATTTTAAATTGTAAGTATAACTATATAAATATTGGAAATCATGTAAAACTTTGAATACACTAATAACTTCAATTTGCACCTTTCACTCTCTACGAACTTATTTTCATATATACACTTTACTCATCATGAAATCAATCAAGTGGCAGAAGCGATCCACTAAAATTGTCATTATTTTACATGATGTTAAAGAATACATGGGAGTTACTAACATTTGAATCTATATGAGTGTTATTCGGTTTTTTTGTGGTTTCGCCGAAGAATCGGACCGTTGTCGGTTATTAACGCCGGAAGTGTGAATAGCTACGCCTTCGAGTCATGCCTTTTATAGGTGCATTTCCTTTGTGACGAAGGTAAAGGAGATATGTGCAGAGGGTTGCTTAACTATGTTTCAAAACTTTGGGTTCAAGAAAACCCGTTGTTATACTTTGGGTCAAAGGAAACCCATTTTCAAGCTTTGGGTCCAAGAAAATTTGACTTTAACTTGCTGAGCAAGGTGGAGAATTTATTTTCTTTTTCCTTTTTTTTTCTCTAACGATATGTTCAAAAATTTATTTTATTGTATATATAACCATAAATAAATGTTAATCTTTTGACTAGTTTTAAAATGTTCGTTATAATAATTAAGGAAAGAAATTTCGAGTATTACATTGATGCTCAGACGTTTGCAAATACATCATCATAATTGCTATCAGGTTAGTTTGCCGGGCAAAGCCCTTTACCCCCCAAAAAAATCCATACCGTTTATACTCATCATGGTTGTTATCAGTTTGTTTATAAACATCATATCACTGATTTAATAACCTCCTAGATGAGCATCGGTTCATCATCACCAGTAAACAATATATCCGTGTCTACAGTTAAACTTGAATTTACAAAATGAAGGTTAAAAAACCTATAGGTTTGTGATACCTTGAGGGTCTGTTTGGTATGAGGTAATGGAATGGAGGGGGAATGTAATGGATGGGGTAATGGAATGGACAAGGTAATGGAATGAATCATTACCATTCCATGTCTTGTTTGATTGCCATGTGAGAATGAAACAAAACATTACTTTGAGTTGTTAGATAAGCAGGAAAAGACGAAGGAATAAAATCGAAGGTGAGTGGTTGTGGTGGGTGGTGGTCGGTGGCTGGTGATATGTGGCGATAGTGGCGGTGGTGGGTGGCGGCAGCGGTGGTAGCGACGGTGGAAGGTGGAGGTGGATGGTCGTGATGGTGGGTGGGCGACGATGGTAAATAATGGCGGTGGTGGGTGGTGGAGGTGTGTGGTGGTAGCATGGTGGTGGGTGGGGATGGCGATGGTGGCTGGTGGTGACGACGGTGGTGGGTGGTGGCAACGATGGCGATGGGTGGAGGTGGATGGAGGTGATAGTGGGTGGGTGACGATGGTGAGTAGTGGCGGTGATGGGTGGCGGCGGTAGTGGTGGGTAAAGGAAATTGTGGTGAATGACGGTGGCAGGTGGTGGAGACGGCGGTGGGTGGGTGACGGTGGTGGGTGGTGTTGGATGGCGGCGGTGGTGGCTGGTAGCGGATGGTGGCTGCGACGACGATGACGGTGGTAAGTGGTGACGGGAGTGGTAGGTGGTGGCGGCATTGGTGGTGGGCAATGGTGGTGGGTGGTGACGGCGATGGTGGGTGGTGGCGACGGCAGCTGTGGTGGTGGTGGGTTTTGGTGTTGTTAGTAAAAGGTGAATGAGGGATGGAATGAAAAAAAACATGGGGGGTGGATGGAATGAAAAAAAAAACATGGGGGTGGATGTAATGGTTTTGAGGGAATTGAATGTCTTGTAAAATGAGTGATTCAATTCCTTTAACCAACCACACACACTATTTTTCATTACCTCGTAATGGTCCATTCCATTCCCCCTTCCATTCCATCATACCAAACACCGCCACTACTCACCCATCAAGGTGATCAGAAATATAGAAATTAGGCTAATAGCTATACACATCCATTCTACCTAGCACCGGATGACATTGAGTTACATAAAAAAATTTAATAGTTTGTCTGCATGCATTAATGTAATTAAAATCTGCAGATGTTCCTCTTGATAGCTCATCACTAATGGCAGTCACCTGAATGTACCAATTCGGGCAGTCGTGCGGGGACCGTCTGAGGACTTTTCACACCCAACAGCAATAACAAAAACAATTCACGAATTGAAGGACATAACAATTGGTCGTCAAAGAGAATTACAACAAAAGGTAAAAAACTATCGGCTATCAAACATCATCCTTAGCCGTTTTCAACCCTTACCTTGCGAGTGTTGTGATACATGCTTCCCAATGCTTACATTGTTGTATCTAAGCCACAAAATTAATATTGGTGATTAAATTGCAATCACACGATCACTCACATCATCAACTTTCACCATATCATGATCAAGAAGTTCTCTGCCAAATTAATCGAAGCAGATTTCCACCTAAACATTTGTCGTTTCAACACCTTGATGATCAAGATCATGACTGCCACATATGTCATTGTACTTTCTGTTTTCTTTGAATCAATAATCAAAACGGTGCACATTCCTCTAAAAAAATATTCTATTTCTTCACTATATTTGCAAAGCCGTTGCCAAAATAGTGTCCAAATAGAAAAGAAAATAATCTTCCATCTACAATTTCAAGTTATAAATATCTCAAAATTTGTAGTTTATTGTATTATGAAACAACAAAGTATTTTGAGGTCTATGAGACTATTACTACAAATTTGTTATCTCAAATTTCAGCAATAAAACCTTCAATTTCAGGTGAAAGGGCTTAACCAACTACATTTTTTGAGCAAACATGAAAGGTCACTTATATACTTGTATTGAAAAAAAAAACAGAAAAGGTAACTTTTGAATACCGATTTTTCTTATAAGTGACTTAATTTAGTTTGATAATTATTGCTTATTTCTTTAAGAGAGTAGTAAGGCTGCTCACTTGTGGAATTCCTTCACTGGTTCTTGATCCTAAAAATATAATTGCTGGTTACTCAACAGAATTTGATATTGAATCAAAATTTTCTATTGTGATATGGATTAATCCAAAACAGTATAGCAAAATAAAAGATTTCTAAAGATATCTAATCAAACACAAAATGACTCAAAATTTGAATTTAAAGCATGCAGCCCCTTTAATCCCTAAACAACCAGCATAAATAAAACCATAAATAAAAACATTTCACCTGATTATGCAGCTTTATATGATACAACAATGTAAATAAAAGTTGAGAAAAATTGTTAAATTTATAAGATCTAATACCTTTAGAAGACAATTGTGATTCAACCGATGTTGAGAAAACCTGTTAAATTTATAAGATTTAATACCATCGAAAAACATGAGAGTCCAACATAACATACCAGAGACCTTGTTTTACAACATTGCCAGAAATACAATCGCAGCTAATGATCGACTTCCTGTACGCCTACAAGATCGCCAAGGAAAAAAACTTACAATTAACATTACACAATAGAGTTTTCATTTCGCAGTTAATTTAGATTTTCTCTAATAGGATTCCAGCTTATAACTACAGCAAGACATCATATTTGGGATCTCTCCACAAAGAAGGGCAACCTAGACGCTATCTAAATTTTTTAAATTGACTCACCGACTGAAGTCCCTCTCTTTCAAGTCATCAGCAAATGTTGGTAACTACTAATGAGGAATGGAAACTACAGATGAGGAAAGCAAACACCTGCTGAAGTTAAAACCTCTGTTGAAGTGGTTGTAACTACTTCATCAAAGGTTTGAACTTTAGCAGATGTTTGCTTTCCTCATCAGTAGTTTGAACTTCAGCAAATGTTTACTTTCCTCATCAGTAGTTTCTATTCCCCATCATATAATATGAGCAGTTTTTAGAAATAAAAAACAACACAGAGATCGAGATGACAACTTAAATAGATCCAGAATAAAAGATAATAACAACAACAGATTTGGATGGATTAGCTTCGATTATTTATGTAGACTAAAAGGAACCCACAGCCTTCAATGTGCTGCAATGGTTGAATAATAAATAATATACATGAGTACGATTATGACACTATCATCAAAATATCACTAATTCAAATGTTATTATCATCAAACTGTTTTAGTAGATCACATTCAAATGTCGTTATTGTGTTCTAAATCTAACCTTAATTGTAGACGAAAGATGACTGAGGTTCAGGTTAGGGTTCCAGTTCAGGTTCAGGTTAGGGTTCCAGTTCAGGTTCAGCCATTGTTGAATGAGCATGAAGACGATGAAGAATCACAGCAGCAGATGCAACAGATGGTGGTGGAGAAGATTATTAATCGTAGAATTGCGTCTATGGAGAAGAATCACAACCTTCTAGGGTTTGAGAGGGAGAGAGAGAATGATAAAATGTGCGGTTTGAATTTTGAAATGAGATTAGGTTGGCCCAAGCTTGTTTGAAGAGTTGTGTTTTTGGATGTATGCATGAAAGGGAAAGGAGGAAGAGAAAGTAGGTCTTTAGGATACCATAAATGAGATTTACCACAATTGAACACGTTAGTAAATGAAATGTAGGGGTGACACATCAGCTTCATAATGCCCCAAATGGCCTGAATGCACTTTAACCTTGTTATATATAGAGATAGAGATAGAGATTGCATGCGTATAAATAATAAACACGTTAGCTCAATACATGAATCGTGAATTTAAACTCTGTTATTAAACAAACCTCAAACTAGACGCAAAATCTCTATTTCTTCACAAACTTGATTTGCTATAACGTATGTGCTTTTTTGTAAATAATTAAAAAATGGGGGCTAAAGTTACAAATATCTTCAAAGAAGGGGGAGTCAAGAGTAAAATTTATAAAAATTTGAAAATGCTAAAATGCGCTCATCCCTTTTTATTTTTCTAACGGCTCTCCCCCAATTTCAAATAAACCCTATTCAGACCAAATCCTCTCATTCTTTACCTAATCCTTCCTGTCTTCTTTTATTATTAATCATTCACACATACAATACGTTTTTGTTTTCAATCAGAGACAATGGATCTTCCACAAGAAACCGATGAATACATTCGCGAATCGATCGATTATTCACTCGGTCTTCCGGTTTCCGCAACTACTCTTGAGTTAAAGCTTCGATCTTCTGAAGAAACGCAGCGCCAACTGCGAGATCAGTACTTGTATTTGAAGTCTAAATTGAATGAGAAAGACGAACTCATCGAGCGTATTAGGGTTTGTGTTTAATTCATTTATACGTTACAGTTTTCTTTTACTTTCACTTGCTTTTTGATATGAATTGAATGATTAGGGTTCAATGGTATTTAGGATCTGTTTTGAATTGCATTTAAACTGTTTGTTATTGTGGCTGAAAAAGGTTATTGTTATTATTTTGGGTCAAATTAAGGAGATAGTAGAAGTAGGGTCGTGTTAGGGTATCGTTACTTAGGTACTAGCATTGCAGTTTTTAAATCTGTAGGTTTGTAGCATATCATAGAAGTAGGAAATGATGGTGTTAATATTTAAAGTAGCTACACGGTACTCTTCGGTTAAGCGTGTTGATGTTCAGTTTGTAAGCGATTTTAAATAATAATGAGATTTCGGGAAGTGGATTGATTATTGAGAATGTACAGTTACTTACATGTCCCTTAGATTTGATCAATAGATTATGCTACAAAAGTACAAAATATGGAAGTTGAACTAATCGCTGTTACAACACACGCAACTAAACACCCTTAGAAATTAGTTTATCATACTTTTTATGTTAATCACTTTGAGGTTAGCGTAATCTTTAAATTTGTATCATATGGTAGAAGTAGGAAATGTTGGTGTTAAATTTCAAAGTAGCTCCACACTATACTTGAGTTAAACATGTTGCTTTTTAGTTTATGTTCAAGTTAAAAAGCTAGATTTCGAGAAGTAGATTAATTATTAAGAATGTTAAGTTACTTACGTATCGCTAGCTTTAATCAGCAGATCATGCTACAAAATATGGAAGTCGAACAAATCGTTGTTACAAGTTACAACACACAAACACGCGCGCGCGGCGCACCAAAATATTCTTAGAAAATAGTTTATCACACTTTTTATGTTCATCAGTCATCACTTTGAGCTTTGCATCCTAATTTTCAAATTCATAGCATTTAGTAGAACTAGAAGTAGAAAATGTAGGTATTTAATTTCAAAGTAGCCCAACAATAATCTTGAGGTTAAAATGTTAAAACATGTTGGTGTTCAGTTTGTAAGTAATTTTATACTTGATATGTATATTTGGCATCAAAAGCCTATTTTAGTTTATCATTTCAGGGTTTGAAGCAATGTCTTCTCATGATTGATTATTTTAGTTTTTTTTTTTCTCACACTGAATTTGTATGTAGGCTGAATCAAGCCTGAATGCACAAGCCGTAAAGAAGTTTGTGGAAGAAAATCAGAAGTTAGCAATGGAATGTGCTAATCTGTTAAATCAGTGCAATAAGTGGGAGAAAGAGTGTTCACTATATGACCATGATCGAGAAGCTTTAATGGACTTTGGGAATGAAGCTGATAACAGAGCGAAGGAGGCAGAGGCGCGTGTCCATGATTTAGAACAAGAACTAACTAAATTGTCAAAAGAATTAATGTTCTATAAGCATCAATCCGAGGGTCAACAGGTAATATATCATTTCATTTAAATTTTAGATGTTATGAATTCAAGTAAGCTTGAAAGATTTCATTTGAGGTAAGGCTTGCCTACATGAACATCTCACCCTGCCCAGACTCCACCAATAACTTCGCTGTAGGTGGGATTATACTGGGGTCTCGGCATACTGTTGTTGTATGCTTGCCTTGTTTTGTATGCAAGTTCTTAATTTTTACCTGTTTGGCTAGTTAGAACTAGAACCTGATAAAATGTATATATGCGTGACTATTTAAGACTATTAATGAGAAACATTTTATTGATTTAAGGTTGGTGAGGTTACAAAAACTGTATCTACTGAAAATCTTCTTGTTGATACATTATTATCAACTTTGATCAACAAAGATGATGTGGAATCAACAGCACGTTCTTTCTTGGAAGCAAATAGTGAGTCGGAAGTGTGCCAGAAGATGTTAGAAATTTGGGAAAGGTTTGTGATATATATTTTTGTTCTTCAATAGTAAGTTTATCAAATTTTTATATAATGTAACTCTGGTATTGTAGTTTGAAGCCATCAAGCCGAAAGGTCTTAGCATTAGTTTCTACAGTGAAGCTACTGCAGAAAGAAAAGGATCATTTAAGGAATAATCTCACTACAGCTGAAGAGGAGGTGTGTTTCTGACCCATTTATTTTTGAAGTGGTTGCTTCATGTTTTGAAAGCTATTCAAATGCTATTTAATCAATTCCCAAACTGTTTAATTTACTGATTTTAATTTGGATTATACTGTATTAATATTGTTTCTTAATCATAACTAACACATTATTTTTTTATAAAAAAGTTCAGAAAAAAATGTGTTTGTGAGTCAGCCCAAACCGACCCGTTCTGATCAGTAGTAATTACCAAAAAAAAATGGCCCATTGTGACTTGTGTTGGATTTGCAAGTTCCTATGACTAACTAAACCTGGGTTTGACTAGGTCAAAGTCTTATTTGAAGAAAACAACATATTGGATAAAGAGAATAGGAGAGTGATGAAGCTACTCCAAAAAGAAAGACAGCTAAGCAATTCTGGAGGAAAGCATAATAGTGCATCCTTAAAGGTGAGTAATCTAACTAAGATGATGTTATTTATTTATTTTTTGTAAAAGAAGCTTCTTTTTTAGGATAAATCGAATATGGTGTCGAATCTAACTAAGAATGATGGTGTCATATTTATTGTGTCTGAATACAACAGATAAACAGTTTTGTGTGTTTGAGAGTGAAATACGCAGTTTCGGAGTTCAAGATTCTGCTAATTTTACCACTTAAATCCTTAAATGCCAAACACTTGAAATAGCGAAACAGCTACTTATCTCATTATTTGTTTCTTGACAGTATAAGCAAATCGAAACACTATCTCATCTATAGTCTTTTGTTAGTGATTATCTGCTTCTTTGTACCTAAACGCATATTTCTGTGCAAATCAAAGCAATTGTTGTTTATAAATCTAAGGAAATATATATCTGACTGAGATAGTATGAATCTTTGTGCAGAACAATAAACGGAAGTCTAGTCCTAGAGACTGCAGTCCAATTGAGAACAAGCTTGACTTCATTGAATCTGGTTCACCAAGACAAGCATTGTCTCCTTTGCGACACAACACCCCAGAATCGCGATTGCGCAAAAAGTAACTTCTGGAAGATTATATGAATTTCACTAATCTTTTGCTAAGATTTTGATTCTGGTAATTTTGGGAGGGTTTGGAATAAGGTTTTCTAACCGTCCCAACTTCAAAGTATAGTTTCTGTTCGGAAACTATCATTGGTTGTTTCATGCTTTGGTGTAGTTATCAAATGAACAGTTTGGACGTGTTGATTTGTATCTAGATTTACATCTTTTAACATCTTATGTATTTGGCAAGTGAGCAACTTCAGAGCAAAAGCAGAAACGGTGACATTTTCCGGGTTCTTTACTTCTTTTGTTTATATTTTTATGATTTATCTAGAATTGTTTGTTATTAGAAGCAAGTGCTTTCTTTGAATTTATACTATAGCACCATTGATACTGTAACTCCTTGGACAAATGCTATAGCTGCCTATGAATAGTAAATATTTTGGATAAATGAGATTTTCATTGTTATGCATTTTTGCCTTTTGTAAGTCTCAAACTCATATAACCAGAAGTCGTGACCTATAATTGTGTTAAAAGGTAGTTTTAGGGGGGACGGGGCGCCACCAGAATTGGTCACGGGTACCCACTACCAGCACAGTAACACCGTCGTCACCCATGCTGGTAGTGGTCTCGTGAATCAAATTCCGGTTCTAGTTAACGGGCTCGTACCCGTGATTTCTCTCTCTTTGTCTCTATCTCTCTCTCATTGATGGTGATTTGTGGATAAATAATAAGTGAAGTGTTGTCACCAAAAAAATGTTTCAGTGAAGCAAATCAGTGAAATGATGAAGTGTTGTCACCAAAAAAATGTTTCAGTGAAGCAAATCAGTGAAATGATGTGACACTATATGATTAGTTGAAATCAGTAAAGTTGAAAAAACTCACGGGTAGTGACCGTCCCCCTTATTTATCTCTTTATATAGTTTTAAATGAATATAAAAACTATAAAAAATTAGAATAATCAAAATTGACTATACTATATAAGAAATTGGTTGGTTAGTTGTTTCATTATTCAGGACACAGACAACTATAATTGTGTAAAAATGATGTTGGATCCCTATTAAAGAAGTGTTTTAAAAAATACAAAAACTACAAAAAAATCGAATAATCATTTTGTTTATGTATTTGTATGTCGGTATTCGTTTCAAAAATGTTTTATTGTTTTTACCTCTATAATAATGAAATACGTTTTATAGCATTTATCTTATGATTTCACTTACACGCACGCACAATAGGTAAAAGAATAGTTATTAGACCATGTGTAGTGGGGTGAAAAATATAACGTCATTATTTCCGATTAGTCCATGTGGCAGCTAAGTCAGCATGGAGGTGTAGCGGGGGCGTTATTTTGTTTCTATTTTTTAAATAAAAAATAAGAATAAAAAAATAAGAATATGAGAAAGTAGGAGAGAGAGAGAAAGAGTGAGGTGTAGAAAAATGATTGGCTGGGTTTTGTGATGTCCAACGCTAAGATTAAAACGCCCTGACCCCTTTTTGCTCCACATCGCTCCTTGTAATGGTGTTGGAGGGTCATGGGACGCGAAGTTCGAAAAAACGCCCTGAATCGCGCTCCATACATGGTCTTAAAATTTATAAATTAACCCAGAAAATGTTTATATTTATATGTTTTGGCGGAAAATATAAAAGCCCCTTATCCACTCTTTGAGCACACAATTATCTAATCTATCAATCAATGGCGTTACTCCGTTTTGTATGTTTACCTTCTTCATCCTCCTCTTTCTTCTCTAATCAACAATTCTTCCATCCCATAAACCCTAATCCCTCATCTCTCTCTGTTTCACTTCCCAATCGTTTAATCAGACCTCACAGACATAATAATAATAATATTCTCCTTTTCCAAACACAATCCGCCATTCAATCCCCTCAACTTAACGACTTAACATCATCTGAACAACAAGACGACGAAGAAGAAGAGGATGAAGGTTCTAGAACAAGAGTGCTTGCTCAGAATGTTCCATGGACCTGTACTGCTGATGATATTCGTCCTCTGTTTGAGAAATACGGCACTGTTGTTGATATAGAGGTTCATTTTTTATACATATTTTTCTTACGGTTTTGTATCTATTTTAGGGTTTAGCCCATTAGGGTTAGTCGTTGTGTTTGTTGGGTTTTTATTATTTCAACAAAAAAACATAGCCATCATGATCAATTCGTACGGAAAACTAAGACCAAATGCCACAATTTTGGTTGATTGTGGGCGACGGGTATGGTATTAGGTGATACACGGCCCATTATAAAAAATATGCATACCCATAGTATTTTTCTTTTTCTTTGTACTTGGGTAAGTTAGTTTTAAAAAGCACGCCTGAGGCACACTTAAGCGCGAGGCGACCTAAGGGCTAAGGCGCAAGGAGTTGCGCCTTGTGTGACATAAGGTGAGCTGTGTACATGAAGCGCACAGAAAGCTAGCTTTTTGGAAAAAGATTCCTCTGATGTGCTTCAAAGTGTTACACATGAAGCTAAAAAGGTTGTACATTCAAGTGATTTATACATTAAATCATATATCAATATATCATCATCATACTCGGTTAATTCCACCTATAGCAAAGCTAAGGTAAGGTCTTAGGAGGGTAAGATGTAGACAGTCTTACCTCTACCCCATAGGAATAGAGAGACTGCTTCCAGTGAGACCCCCGACTCAATAGTGATTTTACATCAAGCCTTTGAAATAAGGCAAATAACACTTAGCAATCGGGGCAAGTCCGATTAATGCATGTTTGGTAAGGGATGTCAAAATCCTTTAGGATATATAAAAATTAAATAAGCACCTTGCGGCTCATGTACGAAAAGCCCTCTGCTTTTGCGCTTTGATATTAAACCTTATCACTTTTGTGCGCTTCGTGCTTTTTAAAACCAATTTGGGTAATAGTATGTATAATCTACGAATTCACTTGTTTCTTATTTTTGTATTTCTCATTTCCTTGGATAATAAAATTGTATATAAAATAATAGCGTGCTTACGTTGACAGCCTAAAGACTTCATACTCTTTTTAATGTGTTCTTTTGTTGACCAATTTAGTTTGTTTATTTTCATTTAGATTTCGATGTATAGCAAGACTAGAAACCGAGGCTTAGTGTTTGTTTCAATGGGTTCGCACGAGGAAGCATTGGCAGCTTTCACAAATCTTCAGTCATATGTGAGTATGGTTCATTTATAGATCTAAATGTTTTGCTTTTGCTTTTGAACTTGCTAGTGCAAATTGATTGCTATGAATTATGTAGATAGGAGCAGTTGTCACAAAGTTTTGGATACTAATTATGAAATACATTTGTATGTTAACATTTCCTTCATTTGGATTTTACATAAAAAAAATTGCAAGGTTTTCTGGTAAAGATTCAAGTCCACATGATATGTTTGTATGTCTTTATTAAATGGTATTTTATACATTCTAGACCATATTTGTTTGCATGTTCAAAACCATGCATTGAGGTAGAACATATTTTTTAAAGATGCAATCCTTTTGCTTTTCTTGACTACGAATGTCAAATTAATCATATTCTTTTGCCATGAAAACGGAACTTTTGACTTTTTTCATAAGTCAAATTCTTCACTTTCTTGTGGCATAAGGATGAAGTCTCTTCACTTTTCTCATGGGATGCAAGGAAGTATTTGACTATGAAAGTCAACCTATCAGATAGATTGTACATATTTTACGGTTTTCTTATTGTATGAGGGAACTATTTGACTATGATAGTGAATTTTATCATGTGGACAAAAATGATACAAACTTTACACTTTTCCTGATTCTAACAACTAGCTTTAAATTGGATCCAAAATGAAAACCAACCTACATTTATTACTGTTTTTAGCAACCAAGTTACATTTTACATTTTATTACCGATTGTAGCAACAACTCAACTATTCAACACGTGTTGTTATCGTTTGCTGATTTTTCAAAATTAGCTGATGTGCTCTCTTATATGTCATTTTAGTATATATCTATATGCCATGAGGCATCTGATGTTATATAAAATTTAACAAGATTAAAATTTTCAAACTTGTTAAAAACTAGTGCAACCTTGGTAATTCACATGTAAAATCTGTTAAGTTTAGGTCAGCTGCTAAAAACAGTAACAAATTTTAAGTTGGTTTCTACTTTGCAGTCAATTACAATTGCCTGATAAAGTCGTTAAAAAGGTGAAAAGCTCACTTCTCCTATAAAGATTAAATCTTTTTGTTCTCTCAGTGCTGGTATGATGAAGGAACTATATGTCTATGTGACTACGATATGGAATTCTTTTACACTCTTTTAGCATATTTAAATCTTATTTTTATGGGATATAGGAATTTATGGGTAGAACACTAAACTTAACTTGGGCAAAGCCAAAGAAGACGAAGGAAGCATCTTCCCCTGCCCAGCCGAAACCAGCTCCTGTACACAATTTATTTGTTGCAAATTTATCATTTAGAGCAAGATCAAAAGACCTTGTGGAATTCTTCAATGATGAAAATAGTAATGCCGTTTCTGCTGAGATTATTTTTAATCAAAATCCACGAGGCTCTGCTGGCTATGGATTTGTTTCATTCAATACAAAACAGGAGGCTGAGGCTGCTCTCTCTGCGTTTCAAGGAAAGGTAACCCTGAGTTCTTGTCTCGTTTACCTTAAAATGGGTTGATTTGGATTTTATTACTTCTTGGGCCAATGAGTGAAGTTTAAAAGCTTGGCTAAAAATGGTCATGTCATATTGGTCAATATTAGAAGATGCCTAAAGTGTAATAAAATGTTTCCAATCTCCTAAATCATTTAATAGGGAAAAAAAGTATATTTGAATTTTAACTTTAAGGGCAGTTTCATATATGTAAATTTCAAATACAATATATGATATATCCCTATGAAATTCATAATATTTGTCTTTTCAAAACACTTATAAATTAGATCTACCAATTCTATTGTAAATTATATGCAGTTTGTTTCACTGTATAAACATGTGGAGCTCAAATAATTTACTCTGCTAAAGTTTTTTCATATTCGTTTATTCAGTTAATAGAAAATTATTTTAACAATTATGAATGGCTAAATACGAAATATTTGGTGGTTTGAAATGAAGATATATTACTATGAAATTTTGTTGAAACTATTTTCCATAAAACGGATTAGCAAAAGGTGTAAGCCGGTATGATCTGTTTTGACCCATATTAACAATCACGCTTTCTGGCCTGCAATCGACAAACTGCCCAACCCATCTGATCTGCTCATTTTGACACCTCTGACTCGTTGATTATTTGTACTGTAGATGTTTATGGGGAGGCCGATTCGAGTGGCACCTAGCAAAAGATTTCTTAGACAATCTACAAAAAAGGTTCTTGAATCGAAAGACGAATCAAGCAAATCAGAAAGCGATGGAGGAGAGCAAGCACAAACAGCTGAAGTTGAAGCTTAATCACTAGAAGCATAGCTAGTTTTTTTTTCAACATATTAAACATGGGGAATATGAGAACCAATACCATCAAGATGTTGTAACGGTAACGATTATAATAGCACTTTTTTTAACGTTAACTCCCTTCATGTTTAATGTATACAGGTAGAAAGCAAATTTTTTATTGTACTAGTTCGCGTTCAGACCCGCTCAGGCGCTCACTATTTGGTTTATGGATTGGTCTAAAAACCATCCAATCTCTAACTGGCCCAAACCTTAATCCTAGTAATATAGCAAAATTCATAACATGCGACATTGTCGCATGTTCCATTGTAAGTTAGTTATACTTGTAAGTTGCACAAGTTTCAGTCTAACCTAAACCTTGCAGGCCCATTGAGCTTAAACTTTGTAACAAATTGTATTATGGATTGGTTTGGTTCTCAACAGTTTTGTTTTGTTTAGAGAGAACAAAAAATTGTTATCAACACTTTACCTCAACGTTACCTAAAACCCATAAATGATATGTTTAATGTTAACATCCTTACCATGTTTCATGTTGTGTCAAATGAAAGAACACACTTGCTTTTCTTGGTTAATCTTGTTTAGTTTTCTTAATTACATACGAACCGAGAAAAGTAATTTTTTTATTATTATTAAAAATTGGGAATTTAAATTAAATAATCCTAACTTTATCGGGCTGGAAGGCAATAATCCCAATTTGAAAATTGGAATTTAACCCTAGTTAGTTTTCTGTATGATTTTTTTTACCAATCAGGACATTTTTTACACATCACCTGCCAACCAGTTAGTTTTGGTCCAGTAAAATAAAAATCAAGACAAGTTAAGCATGTTAGATTCCAATTTTCAAATTGGGATTATTATCTTCCAACTCGATAAAGTTGGGATTACTTAATTTTAATTCTTCTTTAAAATTTAATACAAGCTGAGATTTCAAAATTTTGCTCCTAATTTGATGGAGAGTTTTTAACAAATTACTTAATAATATGTTGGGTTTAGTTATGATTATAACACTCAGTCAAGAACTAATGGTGGTGTTGCCACTTCCATATTTTTAGTGATAACCCATTGCACCTACTACTTTTGTTGTAACTTAAGTAACAAAATTACGTGTCCATGCACCATGCAAAAGTCAATGGAGTTATTATGCAAACAAATAATTCTCTCATGCACTAATGCTTCAATGTGCATCCACATAAATCAAAGTGGTGATAAAATAGAAAGTTTGGACGGTTTTGATTCCGGTTTCGAAGATTCGGTTTATAGTCGTTAAGCATCATCGGTACTTCATATTTAAACCTTGAAACTGATTTAAGTTAAGATTTTGTAGCGTCTTTAGGAAATCGTAGGAAGAGTATCAAACGAAGTCCGATTGAACTCATTTAAACGGCATTAAAACCGTCTCATCGAACCCTAGGATCTTAGTTTTTATGTTTTTAATTTTTTTAGATTTTTAGCTTCTCGTTTCTAGAATTTGTGTTATATCATTGTGTCTTTTTTTCTTAGCATTGTATTATATTTTGTGATTCATTATGTTATATTTCATGATCTATTTTATTTTTTGTATTATTCTCAAATATTATTACACTGTGTATAATAACTTGACCCTATAAAATTTTAGTTACATTTTAATTTAATATAATAACACTTATGAGTGATAGTCTACGGACAAATAGTGGGAGGTGTAGTTGTTAAATATGTTGTAGCATAGACCCCGCATCACATGATTTTTCCATGTGGTTGGTTTTCCTTTTATCATTTTCGGTATGATACGATGTTCTAACAAAAAAAAGTAAGATATATTTTGAAACTTAAAAATAAACTTAGTTATGATATCTATTTTATTGCAATTCATGATTATATAATAAGAAAAAAGGGAACTTTTGAATTAAATTGTAATATATTAAACGTTTTTATTAGTTTTGCTTTTTATAGATTAGGTATGACTTTCAACCTAAGCATAGTGAGTAAACCGAACCCAATCAAATCAAACCAAACTCCCCTATAATACCCCATAAATACTCTCACCTTGTTTCTCACAAATCACACAAAAATGGCAACTTATGGTGTTGTAGTTGTGTGCTTGGTTGTAATATTGAGCCATGTATCGTTCGGCTCAGCCAAAGATTATACGGTTGGAGACTCAGCTGGTTGGGCGTTGAGTGTCGATTACACTAAATGGGCTAGTGACAAAACTTTCAAAGTAGGAGATAGCCTTGGTAAGCATATATGTATTTTTATGTTTTACCATATGGTATATTGTCAAAACACTATCAACAACTCTTGTCCGGTACATAATAGTGCACTATCATTCATAATTTTCACTCATGAGTACACATACTATGATCGGGTTTATCTACCTCCATGCTTAAATTGCGTCTAGTGTGCTCAATATGCCATGTGTAAATGTTTTATTAGTTGAAAAGGAGAATTTTATAGTTGTGAATAACTTATTCAATGTTTATTTTGATTTTTTTTATGGTAAACTTATCGGTTTTTATATTTCCAGATGTGGAATAAATAAATCAAAAAATCTAGAAGGTTAAAGTATGTTTTACATGTACCATTAAACATGTTTGTTTTATAACTATTAAGAACTACTCGGAAACCCACGCGCTGCTGCGGGACGGTTAAGATAAATTTATTTTTTAGAACAATGCACAAGCGTAGCCGTGTTAGTCCACCAAGTTATAGGAAAAATGTGTAAAAACACACTGTCTTCCTTACATTGTGTTTGAATGCAAAACGATGTATATGAAATTGTCTTTGAATGCAAAACGATGTTTATGAAATTAATCCATTTCTCTTCATTGTTTAAATTTTGAAAAGAAACTATATTTTTTTTAGATCCAACATATAAGTTCCTATAACTTTTCATGTCACACTATCTAAATTTTTCAACCATATGTCCTTAACTTTCAACATCTAAGGGGTGATGTGTACACAGGACACCTAAGTATAAAAAAAGATTTCACTATATATGAAAATAAACTTTTTTAGGGGCATTTAAAAAAGAAAAATGGTAAAATTTATGAAATTGTAAAGAAACCCTTGGTATTCCATCTTGATTTTGGACAATTTGAACATATTTGCTCATGCCTCATCCTTTATAATGTAGTATAAAATAGATATTGGCGATACATGATGGGATTTTGGTTGGTATCATTTTCATATGGTACGGCAGTGGCACTCGGTATAACAATCGAAGGAAATATGCCGAACAAAAACCATAAAAGGAAATTTACATCGGATGGTATAATTTTGGCACGTTAAACCGCGGGAAAATCTCATGTTTTGAAACTAAAATTCAGTTTTAAAATTATATAAAAAATAGTGTTGAAGTGAGTAGGGTGGGAGCTGACGTTAGTGCATAAAAACAAGGGTGGGGGTTGGATTTGAACTCGGGTCTAAATAGAAGACACATATGTAAGGGGGGTGGGGTATTCCTTAGCTAGCTTCACTCGGCTACCGTTGCTGATTGGCAGCAACGACGCCACCCCCTAGGCAACGGTCAAAAACTTTACTGCTCGGTAAAAAGTAACCGATCGACAAGGTGTATTTCACCAAAATCAAAGTGGGGTTGGGTTTGACTTTGATGCGGCAAGGTCAGGTTGGGTGGGACTTGGCAACTTCACTAGGAGAGCCCCGACCTCCTTAGAATTATAGTTGGATAAAGTGGTGTTTATTCTCATTGTACTATTCAAATTTGGTGTGACTTCTATTAAGTTATAGACTTGGTAAAAAGGAATACAAACTAACTCTTTCATCATGTGTTTTGGCTAGTGTTCAATTATGATACTAGCCACACAGTGGATCTAGTGAGCTCAAGTGACTACACCACTTGCACCATTGGCAATTCCATTGCATCCTACAACTCTGGCACCACCACCATCGCCCTAAACAACACCGGATCTCAATACTTCATATGCGGTATAATGGGACACTGTAGCGGCGGCATGAAACTAACCATTGATGTCACCGGCGATGGCAGCCCCTCCGCCTCTCCAACTCCATCATCCATTCCAGCCGATTCTCCCACCAAGACGCCTTTGGGAACCGCCCTTCCCCCTCCCACAGTTGCTGGAACTAGTAATATTCCTGTGGATAGTTCATCGGCCGCCATCTCGCCTGTCGTAGCTATTGTTTTCTGTTTGGTTGCATTGATTCTTGGTTGAGTTTACCAGCCAGGAATGAGGCAGTGCACTCTATCTAATCAACTTTTTTTCATATTAGAACATCTTTTTTTAGTATTTGGAGTGTGTATTTTATCATGATGATTTTTTAATTGCTTGCCTTGAATGTTTATTGTTCTCATAATATTAATATTTTTATTTGGTCATTGTATTCTATGTCAGATTCTTAATTTGATTAAACATAAATAAATGTTTTTTTGGTTCATTAATATTATTAGACATAATTAATATTATTAGACATAAAACCTTCAAATAAATTAAAAAAGAGAGGAACAATAAAAAGATTCTTTTTGTTTGATACCATTGATTTCACATGGTCACCTTTGACCTTTAAAATCATTTCATAGGTTCATATTTTCCATTAAACTTTCAACGGTTACTTTTCATTCCATCAACCCCTAAACTAATGTTAACCATACATATTTTTTGTAGCACAATAACATGTTGAGTAACATGCCTGATCAAACCTTGAACCACGGACACCTGCACATGTTCATCAAGATTCCATGTAAAACGACCAACCATTAATCATCAACTGTTCAAAAATTCTAAACACCAAACCGACTATCTCTATCGTTATGTTCATCCATCGATATTTATACGGTTTGATTTTTGATTTTGATGGTCTTGCGGCCTACCCAAATGTGTGTAACATGGAACGTAAACGATTAATTTTATTGGCTACTATTTTTAATATACACTCTATATTATTATTTACATCCGCTAACTACATACTTTACACCTATGCATAATCTATGTGAGACTTAATCCTCAACCTCATGGAAAGAAACAACTTTCCACCACACACTGCCCGTTGGTCTACATTATATTTTTCATGTTAAAAGTTTGAAAATACAAACGAAATTGGGATAGAACAAGGACAACAAATAGCTTTTGCTAGCTCCGAATCGTATTAAAACAACTCAAAACTTGGACCATGACTCTTTTATATAACCAAGCATGACTCGAATAGAAGAGACTGATGTAACCAAGTGGATCAAGGCTGGATTGTGTGTTCAACTCCTATCGTTCGGCTAAATTATTACTTCTTCTTTTTTGTTAAGCTTATTTATTTTTTTTAAAAATTATTCGTTACAAAATACTTTGTTAATAGTTTTGCTATTTGTGAGATTTTAATGAGGTATCTTATTGTTTATTCGCTACAAAATGATTTAATAACCAAAGCATGACTCGACTGTAATTTAATTCACCCAACCCAAAACCACTAATTTGAGTCAGGATTTAAGCCCAACAACGTGTATAATTTAAACTGATAAACAAATGAAATGATTATATAAATAATAGTAATAGTAATAATAATAACAGTAACAAATCGAATAATAATCGACGAGACACAACAAATGTGGTTAACAAAACAAAACCCAACAACAAAAACCAAATCTCTAGAAAACAAAAGCAGCGGCTAAGGCAACCACAGCAACACTTCCACCAACTCTGTTCAAGCTACCGGAGTTAGGCGAACCGGTAGGAGAACCGGTCGGAGTTGACGAGATCGACGGCGGCGATCCGGTCGGAGACGACGGAGCTACGCCAGTAGGAGGAGCCGGTGGAGAAGCCAATGGAGCTTCAGTCGGTGATGACGTAGGCACAGCAGCAACAGGCGCCGGAGGAGACGCTGTCGGAGTAGCCGTCGGAGACACCGTTGGCGCCACCGTAGGCGACTGCGCTATAGCAGACCCTGCGATCAACGCCACCATTAATACCACCATAATGCTAGAGTATGCCATTATTATTATTATTAATATTATTAATTGTTATGTGATTATTATTAATTTCTCTCTCTTCAATTGGTTAGTATTATAGATTGTAGAGAGAGAAGATAATAAGGTGATGAGAAGAGAATGGAGAAAGAGGGTTTATATAGTGTGAAATGTTTTGAGTGTTTAGTTGTCATGCAATAGATTAATGGTGTTGATGGTGTACACGTGTCGATAGAGGTGATCTTGAGCCGTTGGGTTGAGGGTGTAGTGTCTTACGGTGCACCCTTGGTATTAAATAATTTTTAAAAAATTGGTTAAGTAGGAAGTTACCGTTATAATGAGGCACGTTGTGGGGTTTAAATATTTTATTTAACGGTAACTAACGGCAAATACAGGTCATAGCTTAGCCTGGCTTTCCTGTTTAAACACTTATATTAGACTTGACTTGATTATTCGTTGTCAACAACATAAAATAAATATAAGAGTTAATAGCCATTTTCGTCCCTGAGGTTTTGGCCAGTTTGCCATTCCAGTATAAAAGTTTATTTTTTTGCAATTCCTTCCCTGAGGTTTGGATTTTTTTTGCCAAATTCGTCCTTTTCACTAACCCAGTTAAAAAATCTCATTAAGGTCAGGGGTATTTTTGTCTTTTTACTCTCTCTCTTTCACTCTCTACTCTCTCTCTCTCTCTTTCTCTTTCACTATCTCTCTCCCATTTAACCCTTATCACCTCAACACCTTTCACTGACCCGTTGTCATCACTAATAAATCTTGGTGTCCATAATCCACACGGAATATACGAGGCCACTGCACCCCAAAACAAAATAAGAAATCATTGACTACATATCTCTTAGTTACGACAGACGTTTACAAGATAATCAATTGATACATACCTGTGGCCAAGGGTTGCCAGGAGCTCGGGTTTGTGGTGGCTGAGGAAGAAGCTCAAGATTTACGATGTTGGTGCAGCCATGTCGTATAGATGTCCCGATACAATCTGTACCGGTGTCACCATCACCAATTACAATTACCTTTTTACCCTTTCTCTTCTTTTGATAAGGTGGAGCTCCGGCAGCTCCATTCCCCAACACAAACATCAGATGTTCTAGAGAGAGAGGAAGCGACCAGATCTGTGAGAAAAAGATAGAGAGAGAGAGAGATCCAGAAGAGAAGGAGGGAGAGCAGCAGAGAGAGAAACAGGAGAGAGAGATGGAGAGAGGAGAGGTCAGTGGCGATGACTCCTGTTCAGGTTAGGGTTTTGATTTGGGGGTTGGTCTTAGGAACGATTGATGGTTATGGGTTATGGATGGTATTGGTGGTACGATTGATCGGAGAAGGTGTTGGGTTATACGAGGCCACTGCACCCCAAAACAATACAGAGGAGAAGTTGTTATGATGATGATGAACAGGTGTTATGACTATATGGGGTAGGGTGGGGGTGGGGTAAGTTTTTTTATTAAAATTTTAAATTATAGGTAAAAAGACAAAAATACCCCTGACCTTAACGAGATTTTTTAACTGGGTTAGTGAAAAGGACGAATTTGGCAAAAAAATCCAAACCTCAGGAAGGAATTGCAAAAAAATAAACTTTTGTACTGGAGTGGCAAACTGGCCAAAACCTCAGGGACGAAAATGGCTATTAACTCTAAATATAAATTAGAATTACAGGTCGATTATTTAGCCTCATAGCATGTCACTTGAAGGATTTGAAGCTTGAAAAATAAGGACAAATAAAGATAAATAAGTAATTTTCATAAAAGAAGAATTTTCAAGATTCGATCTTTTCTAGACGAGTTAAAGGTCACTGTCAATTTTAATCAGACTCCTCAAACGATTTCTATTTTGATAAAGAAGAAATTTCAAGATCCAATCTTTTCTAAACGAGTTAAAGATCATTGTTGAGTTAATCCTCAAGCGATTTCTATTAAAATTAATGAGACGGAAATTTTACGATTATAGTATAGTTTTGCTTACACAAATTAATTGAGGAATTGTTTTAAAATAAAAAAAAAGTTATATAAAAGACCACAATTCAAAATCTATAATTATTAGAATTTTGCTTAGAGGATTTTGTATGATTTTTTTAGGTACTATGAATATTTACTTTTTTTAACGGCAAGGTATAGTTTTTATTAAACTTACTTTAACTATACCTTTCAACAAATTAAAATATCATGAGAAGAAACATATATAAATAATTTATTATTCGAATGAATCACCAATATTCCTATCCTACGCTTAATGGGCCAACTGGAGGTCTCCACCTTCCACAACATATAGCTGGGAATCATGTTGCCCACATCCTTTAGAGCATTATTGATCAATTTTCAATACATAATAAAATAGTTTGTCTTTCAATATTCGCTTTGTAGATTATACAATGAGTATTTGAGTGACATAAAATGTACAAAAAATGGCAATTTTCCTAAATAATAACAAGATTATTTTGCAACGACAGTAAAACAAACATTTTGTAGAGACAAATTAATATTCTCAAGCCTTTACCGGGTTCAGACTCCAGACTTCCTATTCACGTTTAAAAAAGGCCCCGGCTATTCACACCCCCACTTCTAGTTAACCTCTCCCCCCCCCCCCCCTCCCCAAACGCATCGCTTAGGCCAAAGCGAGGCGCCTGGTGTCAAATCGTACGAGGTGGCAGAGGGGGCAGAAAAAGCTGATCCAAAGCGCCTAGCTTAGGCAAAAGCGAGGCGCTTTGGATCAAAGTTTTAATTTTGGGTATTTTTTGGTGTTTTGAATTGGTTTTTTTTTTTTTTTTTTTAATATAATTATTTTAAAAAGTTAAAATAAAATAAAAAACAAATGTCTTAACTCTAATCAAACGTCTATATAGGCGTTTTCGATTTCCAAATGAATCAACGAGTTAAACTTTACATTATCAACCACAAACAAAGGTCTTAACTCTAATCAAACGTCTATATAGGCGTTTTCGATTTTCAAATGAATCAACGACTTAAACTTGACATCATCAACCACGTATAGTCAAAGATTTTAACAAATATATTCAGTTAAGTACTGACGCAGACCTTAATCTGCAATATTTGAAAATTATCATTTCTTGACATGCTTGGTAACAGAGAGAAACATTTTCTTCTTTTGTTCTACAATATTTTTGTTAGTTGTTAATTTTTTTATAGTTTTTTCTACTTTTAGAAAAAATAAAAAACCACGTATAGTCGAATGCGGTATGCGCGTTTTGGTCCGGGTGGCGTGGAGTTTGTGCATGAGCCGTTGGTATATCAGGGCCTTAGAGGTATTATTATTATTATACTATTATTATTATTATTATTATTATTATTATTATTATTATTATTATTATTATTATTATTGTTATTATTATTATTATTTGGGAAACTTGTAGACAACTTGTGTTTTTATAAAATCCTGGAATATTATTATTATTATTATTATTAATTATAAAATACTAGAGGTGTAAATACACTTCATCGTGAATTAGAGCCCCAGATCTAGAACCACTGCTGTGAGTCTCATCGTCTTCCAATAAACCTTGTCCTTAACCCCTCTCCCTCCTCTTCTTACCTCCTCCTTCCCCCTCCGCCTCCACCCCTCTCTGTCCACCCTTATTTTGCAGCGCCTCCACCCCCACCCACCCCCAACGGTCACTTTTCAAAACCTAGCAAGCTGCCTTCATTCGACCCTTTTCACCCCTCGTGCAACCTTCATTCGCCCCTATTACCTTCATTCGACCCTTCCATCCCTCTTGCAACCTTCATTCGACCCTTTTCACCCCTCTGGCAGCCTTCTTTCGCCCCTTTTCACTCTTTTGCAGCCTTCATTCGCCTCTTCCCTGGCCTAACCTACACCCTTTGACCCACTGTCTTCTTCCTTCGACCATTTATTACTTTTAGCTACAT
Source organism: Ambrosia x helenae (assembly GCA_030844895.1). NCBI lineage: Eukaryota > Viridiplantae > Streptophyta > Magnoliopsida > Asterales > Asteraceae > Ambrosia > Ambrosia x helenae. Next base: position 2,943,569 of record CM061233.1, on the reverse strand, counting down.
ATAGAATGCAGTAGTGGTGTGGAGCTGTATGTATTTATTGTCTTATTTTCAGTTGGGAAGATAACCTCAAAATAGAGTGTTTAAATGTGTTAAAGTGTTGGGTAATGGTTGACTAAAGTGGGGTGATTATAATAATAATAATAATAATAATAATAATAATAATAATTAACATGGGGTCCCACATATTTTTTCGGGTTTATTTCTTAACTTTAAAAACACCTATATAACATATTTAAATATATATATATATATATATATATATAATTATCCCTTTAAAGGATCCATGAGAGACAGTGGTGGGGGACCTGGACCCAGCTCGGCCACAGGGATATGGCGTTGCCCCTTTAAAAATTATCATTCTTGCAAGGATGGTACGCCGGGATACAAGGGATACTCTCGGTTACTAATGCATTTCCAACGAGATCATTTTAATGGGAAAGAAAGGAGAGGTGAGTTAAAGGAGCATCTTGCTTCAAATTTTGACCTTTACAATGACGTTGTTGACACCTTGCGGGTGCTGAAGAATTGGCTATGTGGGGAGTGCATGACCCTGCATGCCTTGAATGGGCGTTGTCGGCACGGCAAAGAAGTGGTTAAATGCACCTCGCGTGCAGGAGGCGAGATCGATTTTATAACGGGGATTCCTCAACCTCGTGATCCGCAAGTGACGCATGTGAGTGATACGTCTGGGAAGATGGTGGTAGATGTCGCTCTCCTTGAGCGCATCCTCGCCCTGCCTGTTGCTACGGTCAAGAGTATCCCGCCTGCATGTCGCATGGCTTTTGCCCATGCTTTGTCAGGGGGTCTCCGTAAAGTGGTGGATGCCCCAGGGTCCATTGAGGCTTGGGTTAAACTTTTGTTGTTGCCTCGCTGCACCTTACGGGTGGTCAAACCGGCCTCTAGGCAAGAACGAAGATCGGGTAACAGGAAATCGCTTCAATGTAGCTCTATTATGCGGGCATTGGCGGTTTGGAAAGATGGGGCAGGGTTAGAGGAATTGGTCCCGCCCCTCCTTGAACTCCCCGTGGCGTCGTTTTCGGGGAGGGTAGGGGACCAAGCTAAAGTAGATGGTGGGGGCAATATTAAGCAGTGCCTTCGGAAGGTAGCGGATGGCCATTATACTGCGGCCGTTAAGGTTCTGTGTTCATCTGGGGTTGCGCCTGCTGGGGAGGACACATTGAGAGCCCTGATAGATAAACACCCTGTTGTGGACCCCCCGACCATGCCCTCCGCCTTGCCTTTGGAGCCAGCCTTGCAGGTGGACGCTGAGTGCGTGTTGGAATGTATTAAAACGTTCCCGAAAGGGACATCTTGTGGGAGGGATGGTCTGCGGGCGCAACATATTTTAGACGCTTTCTGTGGCCAGGGGTCTCCAACTGCCTCTGGGCTCCTTAAAGCCATCACCGATGTTGTCAACTTGTGGCTTGGGGGGTTATGTCCTAAAGCTCTGGCGGAGTTCATTGCTTCGGCACCGCTGACCCCCCTATTAAAGCCTGACAACGGGATTAGGCCCATTGCGGTGGGGGCCATTTGGAGAAGATTGGTGTCAAAAGTCGCTATGCGTAAAGTGGGTAAAGAGATGGCAACCTATCTGGGGGATTTTCAGTTTGGGGTTGGGGTCCCTAATGGGGCAGAAGCGGTGCTGCACAGTGCTAACAGGTTTCTGAGCGCGTTCCATTCTGACGGGTCCCTGGCTATGCTCACTGTTGATTTTTCTAACGCCTTTAACGAGGTGGACCGTACGACACTTCTCAGGGAAGTTAGTTGCAGATGCCCATCTATCTTCCCGTGGGTCCAATTTTTATATGCGCAACCCGCAAGATTATATGTGGGGGATACCCATATTGGGGCTACCACAGGGGTGCAGCAAGGGGACCCTCTCGGCCCCCTTCTCTTTGCGCTGGTTCTTCATCCGCTGATCCTCCGTGTGCAGGGCGCCTGCTCCTTGCCCTTCCATGCCTGGTACTTGGACGATGGCACAATCATTGGTAAGGCAGAGGAAGTTTCTAGGGCGTTGGACATTATCCGTTCAGAGGGGGCATCTCTTGGGCTTAGGCTTAATATTCGGAAAACGGAGATTTTTTGGCCGTCATGCAATGGTGCGAAGAAAGTGTCGGGTTTATTCCCTAGCGAGATTAGCAGGCCCGTAGGGGGGGTTAAACTCCTCGGGGGGGCGGTTAGTCGGGATGCAAGGTTTATTCAGTCTTTGGCATCTAGACGAGCTCTTCGGGCGGTTGATCTTATGAAACGACTGTCGGACTTAAGGGACCCCCAAAGTGAGCTCCTCCTGTTGCGCTCGTGCATGGGGGTTGCTAAATTAGTGTTTGGGCTCCGGACTTGTCAACCCGAACATGTCAAAGAGGCTGTGTCTATCTTCGATGCAGGTCTGCGAGGGGCTGTTGAAGACATTGTTGTCAGCGGAGGACCGCATTTTGGGGACCTCCAGTGGAGGTTGGCTTCCTTCCCTATGCGCTGCGGGGGCTTAGGGCTTATATCGGCGGAGGACGTCTCCGCATATGCTTTTGTAGCATCCAGGGCCCAATCGTGGAAACTGCAGGACCACATCTTGCGAAGCGCTGGTGTTATGGGGGTGGATCCTGACTACTCCCTTGCGCTTGGTAATATTGGAACAACTCTCCCAGACCTTGATCTAGGCGGTTTTACTGATAAGGAGACCGCCCCCAAGAAACCTCAACAAACTTTGGCGAGTGCTCTGTATGGTAAACACGCACAGGATATGGAGGAGCGGTTCGATATGACCCCGCGTCAAAAGGCAGTTTTGGCCTGTCTCAAGGGGGCTCATGCCCAAGATTTTTTGACTGTTGCGCCCATTGAAGGTCTTGGGCAACGGATGTCAGCAGTTGAATACAGAGCCATCCTTAAATACCGGCTCATGATTCCCCTTTTCCCGCCAGACGACTCTTGCCCCATTTGTAAAAAAGCCTGTTTGGATAGATTTGGCGAGCATGCCCTTCACTGTAAGGAATTGCCGGGGTTCAAGTATCGTCATGACTGGGTTAGAGATGTTTTATGGGATGTGCTTAGGCGCGCCGGGATCTCAGCCAAAAAAGAAGCCCTGTTAATTTTCTGACTGACCCACGAGAGGGAAGATCTACCCTGCGTCCTGCGGACGTCCTTGTGTTTGGCTGGGCGGGGGGTAAGCACGCGTGTGTTGACCTCACTGGGGTGTCCCCACTGGTGGGACTGAGAGATAGTGGATTCGTTCAGGGACAGGCGGTTTTGAAGGCGGAAGCTAGGAAGGTTGCTAAGCACGAGGCAGCATGTCTAGAGAATCAACATGTGTTCATTCCGTTTGCCTTCGATACTTTTGGATCCTTAGCCCCTGAGGCAGTTCGTTTTTGGAGCGGGTGCAGAAGGTGGTCCACAGTGATTCGCAAAGCCCGAGGAACCAAAAGTTTGTATTTAGTAGAATAGGCTTTGCGATTCAAAAGGGTATAGCGGCGCAGCTTGTTGCTCGCTTACCCATTATCCAGATGTAACTTGGTTTATTTCGTATTTTAATAAAGAAGATATTTAATAATCTAAAAAAAAAAATTATTTATTGTTATCCATTGCAGGTGATGCTGTGGAGGTTGGGTTGCAGTTTGTTGCTGAGCGGGAGGGGGCGAGCTGAGGGACGTCGAGATGCCTGAGCAGCAGCCTGAGGATGTGAAGATACCGGCGCGCGTTTATCACTCTCTCAGGTTGCCTGCTGATGTTAGGGCGGACGTACGTGCGGCTGCCGAGGAGGCTGTCGAGATGCGTGCATGGCGTCAGCAGATGGACACTTGGCGTCAGCAGCAGGAGGTCGAGATGCGTCAGTGGCGTGATCGGCAGGACGAGGCGATGCGCTGGATGATTGCTGGCCAGCAGGATATCTATCGGCAGCTGGGCATGCAGACTTATCTCCTACCGACTTTAGGGCCCATCATGCAGCAGACCCAGCATGAGTCCGGGACCTCCTCGCAGCAGCCCGGGACCTCGCAGCAGCCGCAGCCGTCGCCGACGCCTGATGACACGATGTTTGATTTATGATTTCTGATCTGTAAATGTTTTAAGCAATTTTTATTTTGAACGCTTGTGTAAATATTTTAACGTTTAGTTTTATCGTTTGGTTATATAAACGCTTGTGTTAATGATTTACACGCTTATCGAGACGACATTAAAAAATTAAAAAAATTAAACAGTTAAAATTTATTTTATAAATTTGTATTAATGTTTTACACGCTTGTGTTAATGTTTTACACGCTCGGGGTTAATTATTACATAATTAAAATGTTTTAAAAAAAAATAAAACCGCCCTCTACGGGTCGTAGAGGCCTCTACGGGCCGTAGAGGGTGCCTAATACTGGTTTATGTTATATTAATTTTTTCCAACAAAGAAACCAGCGAACTGGTAGCCCAGATGGTCCCTATATACGAAATAAGACTTGTGTGTGTGTTTGTGTGATAATGTGCCCAAGATCGAACCTCGTCCCAAACGTTTTTTGTTTTTTTTTTTGTCTACGACCCGTAGAGGCCTCTACGGGCCGTAGGCAAACATATAACATCCATCCCTCCCTTCTTCATTGTCAAAATTAATAAGACTACTTCTACGAGCCGTAGAGGCCTCTACGGCCCGTAGGCACTCATTACCATGATTGACAATCATACAATCATTGGTAATGATTACCTACGAGCCGTATAGGCCTCTACGGCTCGTAGAAGTAGCAAAAAATGAGGTCTACGACCCGTAGAGCTCTTTACGAGTCGTAGAGGGTTGTGTGAATAAAATTGTAACTTGTGTGAATATCCGGAGCCTTTTTAAAACATTACAAGTCATGACTCATGACGATACAATAAATCTGAAATCCGAACAAAGTTATCTGAACAATTATCAAGTAATATTATCATCAGATATAAATTATCATGGCATAACTGAAATCAGGTACAACTGATGAACGACTCAACGACGATTAAAAAAACAATATTATCCTCGTAAAGAATTCCAAAATAAGTCTAAATTCAAGAATGTTGTAAACTTTTAGGGTTTCAACTCTAACAACAATAATCAACAACACAGGAGCCAACATAAACTCACAACCATAACAAAGAGATATAGGCGACAAAACAAGGTGACAAAGCTCTTATTAACCCAAACCAAAAAGTACCCCCCAATACCCAATAGATCTCAGTAAAATACTGAGATCAGAAAATAAATGTTTGATACAAGAAGATCTGCTGATATATTAGATCAGCAGATCATAACCAAACTGAAATACAAATGAATGAACAGACTTACAAACAATATGAAACCCTAGATGAAAACCCTAGACGACTGAACAAGAGAGAGATAACAAAAGATCAAAACAGGAGCTTGTACGTCTGAGCTCTCTTTATATAGAGAGATAGAAATGATCCAACGGTCGAGCTAGCAACAATCCAACGAACCTCTCAATGCCATGTCATCAATCTGTGTGAACAAACACACCAAACAAACACAACAATAACAATGAACCGGACCAAAGATAAACAAGACCCGGGTCACATATGTATTAACCTGAACGCCCAATATACGGGCTAATAAGTTATAACAAGCCCAATAAGGAGCCCAACAAGACATATCCAATAACAAGCCCAAGAAGTAATTGAATTACTAAGCAGAGAGGAGCCCAATAACATCTTTTAACACCCCCCCTTAATTCAATTACTAAATAAGTTTGACAATCCCAGTTTTTCACATAAATACTCATGTTGTCCACTGAGTAAACCTTTGGTAAAAATATCAGCTACCTGCTGATCTGACTTTACTTTCAAGGCTTTAACAAAACCACAACTTATTTTTTCTCTTAAAAAATGCCAATCCAACTCAAAGTGTTTGGTCCTGTCATGGAATACAGGGTTTTCTGCTATAGAAATAGCAGATTTACTATCACAAAACATATTTATAGGTAACTCACTATTAACACCCAATTCTTTCAAAAGATTAGATATCCAAACAAGTTCACAAACTGTAGAGCACATAGCTCTATATTCTGCTTCGGCTGTAGACCGAGCAACAGTATTTTGTTTCTTGCTTTTCCAAGAAACAAGACAATCACCCATAAAGACACAGAAACCAGTAACAGACCGTCGAGTAACGGGGCATTTAGCCCAGTCAGCATCTGAGAAAGCTGACAAGGTTAAATCCTTACCCTTTTTAAACACTATACCCTTGCCTGGAGACTGCTTAAGATACCTAAGCAGTCTAAAAGCTATTTCCTGCACTTTTTGAGTCGGCTTATGCATGTATTGACTCAAAAATTGCACAGAATAGCTTATATCAGGCCGTGTAAGGGACAAGTATATTAATTTACCTATAAGTTTCTGGTAACCTGTAACATCCTCTAAAAAATTTTGATCCTTGTCATTTTTAAGAACAAGGTTATAATTCTGCTCAATTGGCACAGATACAGGTTTACACCCAAGATACCCATACTCACTTAAAAGATCTAAACAATATTTTCTTTGATTAAGGCAAATTCCTTGATCAGAATATAACACCTCAATGCCAAGAAAATATTTCAATTTACCTAAATCTTTTATTTGAAAATTTTCTTTTAATAATGTTTTAACATTATCAATCTCAGATTTACAGTTACCAGTGATAACTATATCATCTACATACACTAGTAATACAACAAAAACTTTATCAACACTTTTAACAAACATGGAATAATCACACACACTACGAACAAAACCTATATCTTTTAAAACATCCACAAGTTTTTCATTCCATTTTCTTGGTGCCTGTTTTAGACCATACAATGATTTCACTAACTTACAGACCTTTGACCCATTTCCAGAAGTATATCCTTCTGGAAAATGCATATAAACATCCTCAGTTATTGACCCATATAGGAAAGCATTGTTTATATCAAGCTGATATAATGTCCAATTATTTTGGACAGCCAAACTAATAACACTTCTTACAGTTACCATTTTAACTACAGGAGAGAAGGTTTCTCCAAAGTCTAATCCTTCTCTTTGATTATACCCTTTAGCCACTAATCTGGCTTTATATCTATCAATCTGACCATCAGACTTATATTTCACTTTATAGACCCATTTACAACCAATTGCCTTTCTACCAGGTGGTAGGTCAGTGACAATCCATGTATTGTTTCTATAAAGTGCCTCCATCTCATCATTCATAGCCTCAATCCAATGTGGATCTTTAGAGGCTTGAATATAGGATGAAGGTTCAACAACTTTATTCACAGCAGATACAAGACTCATATTATCAACAGATAGATTTGAATAATTAACAACTTTCTCAATGGGATACTTAACTTTCCCTTCTAACACATAATCACCAAATTTCTTAGGCAAAACAGACTCTCTACTTGACTGCCTAACAGGTCTACTTCCCTCAGGAGTCCTTGTCTCTTCATCTGATCCCTCTAACCCAGTACAACTAGTCCCTCCTCCTAAAGGACTACTAGGTTGCTGATCATGCCCACCATCATGATCTACCTCACTAGATTGCCTAGGTAAGTCATCTAACTGTACACTAGGTGAGTGATCATGAGACCCATTAGGTTCCCCTTCATCATTGGGAAGGTTTTGAAAAAAAATGTTTTGTTTGGTCACTATTAGAAATTTCAGTTTCAAGATTGTCAAAAAAATTTAAATGATTTACTTTTTCAAGAACAGCCTGTTTGTGTTCAGTTTTATAGGGATATATGTTTTCATAAAATTTTACATCCCTAGAGAAATCCTCCTTTTTTGTTTCTAAATCTAACAATTTATAACCCTTTTTTACAAAAGAATAACCTAACAAAACACATTTATCAGCCCTGCTACACAGTTTATCAGGGTCATCTAAAACAGTTTTAAAGCATAAACAACCAAAATTTCTTAAGTGACTAAGTTCGGGGGGAACCCATAAACTAACTCATAGGGACTCTTACCATTCAAAACAGACGAAGGAATCCTGTTAATCAAATAAGCAGCAGTAAGCACACAATCAGACCAGAAACTTAAAGGTACACTAATTTGAAATAAAAGAGCTCTAGCTGTGTTTAAAAGGTGTCTGTGCTTCCTCTCCACAACACCATTCTGTTGTGGAGTGTAAGCACAAGAAGTTTGATGAAGTATACCTCTTTTATTACAAAACTCAATAACCTGTTTGTTTATAAATTCAGTTCCATTATCACTTCTGAACATCTTAATGTTTTTAGAAAACTGAGTTTTAACTAACTCATAAAAACAAACAAGGTTTTCAAAAACTTCAACTTTAGATTTTAACAAGTAAACCCACACAGATCTAGAGTAATCATCAACAATTGTAAGAAAATACCTAAATCCCTCTTTGCTTGTCACTCTATAGGAACCCCATACATCTAAGTGTACAAGATCTCCTACAGCCTTAGATTTGTGATCACTAAGAGGGAAGGGGACCCTGACCTGCTTTGCCTTGTGACAGATATCACATGGCATAGAGTCAGGCTCTCCAGCATTTAACCTATCCTTTAACACAGCTAGAACTTGACTTGAGGTGTGTCCTAACCTACTATGCCAAAGACTATGGTCAGTTACACTATTAAAACATACACCACTAAAACTCACATCTTTACCAACAAAGTATAGACCATCTTGTTGTCTACCAGTCACCAGGACTCTCCTTGACTTGGAATCCTGGACAAGACATTCATGTTCATTAAACAGAACATCTAACTTGTTATCCTTGGCCAGTTTATGTATTGACACAAGGTTAACACAGTAATCAGGTATGTAAAAGACATCAGTTAAGACAACAACATCAGCAAGTTTTATATCACCAATTTTAGTAACTTTAGCATTTGTGCCATTAGGGTGTTTGACTTCTAAGTTATATTTAGACACATCAACACAGTTGATCATGTACTTATCACTGCCAACCATATGTTGGTTGGCACCAGAGTCCATGATCCAACCAACAAGTAAAGCAAACTTAACCAAGTTGGAACAACTTAAAAAGTTTTTGAAAATATTAGACAACTTGGACAGAACAGACATGCAAGAAAACCCACTAACTACAACAGACTCACCTCCAGCATTGGAGCTCTGAGGATCTCCAGTAGACTTGTCGTTTATAAGATTCATTAACCTAGAGATCTGCTCAGGAGTAAAAGGTGAGCTAGAAGTAACATTGCTGCTCACATTGTTACTAGTATTGGTCATACCACCTTTCCAATTACCTTGAGTTCTATTAGGATTACTGTTATTATTATTATTAGACCAATTTGTATTATTTCCAGTTTTCCTTTGAACCCCATTTGGATAACCAACAATTTCAAAACATCTTTCTTTGGTATGACCAATTCTGTTACAATGTGTGCATTTCAGATTAGGATTAGGTCCCCTATTGAAACCTTTCCTATTATCTGAACCTTGATTAGACTTAGCAACAAAAGAGACATTTGTTGCTTTTGATCCACTGCTAGTTCCTCTATGAGATTCCTCCCTAGAGACAACAGCAAAAGCAGTTTTTACTGTAGGCAGTGGATCACTAGTCAGAAGAGTGGTCCTAACAGGTTGATATATCTCATCAAGCCCCATCAAGAATTGCATGAGTTTAATAAGGCAATTAAAGTCATTAAACTCTTTAGAGGCCTGACAAGTACAAGCAGGCAACTGAACTATGGAATCAAACTGTTTCCACATTGTGTTCAGTTTATTATAATATTCAGACACAGAACTACCACTCTGAGTTATACCATTTATTTTTTGATGTAGATTAAACATAACACACCCATCAATTCTATCATAGGTTTCCCTAAGATCTAACCAGACATCTCTAGCATTTTCAGAAAACACTTGTCCAAGATACAATTCTTCACTTACAGAATTAATCAACCAAGAAAGAACAACAGAGTTACATCTATCCCATTGTCTGCCTAAAACATCATTATCAGCAGACTTAACACAGCTTCCATCAATAAAACCTAACTTGTTTTTAGTTTGCAAAGCAAGTTTCATAGATTTAGACCAGACGGAGTAGTTTTCTGTACCCTTTAGTTTTATTGTTATAATAGACAAACTAGATGTATCACTAGGATGTAAAAACAATGGATCACTAATATCCAATTTACTCACAAGAGTTGCTTCACCAGTACCAAGGCTAAGGTTACTACCACCGGAGGTGGCAGTCCCACCTTCCACTGGAACAACAATATCATCCATGACTCACAACAGAACACACAAATACAAACAAACAGTAAAAGAAAGACAGAAATCAACCTAGAAGGACGAAGCTGAGTCAGTGTACAGATAGTGGGTTCATCACTCAAGGGTGCCCACCCAGCTCTTAACTCAGGAGTCCTTTATAACTACAATATGTAATAAATGAATACTAAGAATATTAACCAAGCAATACAAGTAGTCACAGAACACAACCAGACAAGACACCAAGTAGTTTGGCCAATACCGGTCCACCTAACCCGGTCAGTGCCACTAGACACAACAAACAAAATAAAGAAAGAGGAAAGATCTCACAGAGAGGGGGAACCCAAGTTAGGGTTTCTCCAACCTACAACCAACACCTTCACTTAGGGTGCTGAGTTGTAGGAGCAATTGAAGCTATATTTTTCCAATCCAAGAGCTCCACAGATCCGTAGCCAACAATGGTTGACTTCAACAACCTGATAACAACAATATACCAGACACAAGCAATAATAGACCAGATCTATAGTATTAAGATCAGATCTACTATTTTAAACAAAACCCCAAGAACCAGATCTATTACACAGATCAGATCCTTGATACAGAAAAACAAAAGACAGCGGAAAAACACAAAGAAAACCCAAGATCAAGAGCCTATGGCTCTGATACCATGTAAACTTTTAGGGTTTCAACTCTAACAACAATAATCAACAACACAGGAGCCAACATAAACTCACAACCATAACAAAGAGATATAGGCGACAAAACAAGGTGACAAAGCTCTTATTAACCCAAACCAAAAAGTACCCCCCCAATACCCAATAGATCTCAGTAAAATACTGAGATCAGAAAATAAATGTTTGATACAAGAAGATCTGCTGATATATTAGATCAGCAGATCATAACCAGACTGAAATACAAATGAATGAACAGACTTACAAACAATATGAAACCCTAGATGAAAACCCTAGACGACTGAACAAGAGAGAGATAACAAAAGATCAAAACTGGAGCTTGTACGTCTGAGCTCTCTTTATATAGAGAGATAGAAATGATCCAACGGTCGAGATAGCAATAATCCAACGAACCTCTCAATGCCATGTCATCAATCTGTGTGAACAAACACACCAAACAAACACAACAATAACAATGAACCGGACCAAAGATAAACAAGACCCGAGTCACATATGTATTAACCTGAACGCCCAATAAACGGGCTAATAAGTTATAACAAGCCCAATAAGGAGCCCAACAAGACATATCCAATAACAAGCCCAAGAAGTAATTGAATTACTAAGCAGAGAGGAGCCCAATAACATCTTTTAACAAATGTATATTTAAAAACGATAACATGTTCAACACATCATCTCAAATAAGCTATGAAATTACCAGACACGTACCACAATTCGTTTAAATAAATGAACTAGAACGACTATAAATAGCAAGTAAAAAGAACTATATATAATTAACATCGAAACCACGAGCTTCCAAATTTTGTCAGATACGTACTAAACCTTGCAAGTAATTAACTCGAATATGATACTTGCCATCTTCAATCACTGGATGAGCTTCCATGTTGCGGCACCTTCTTCTTGTTTCGTAGATGAACATCAAGTAGGTGATAAAGTGATAGGCGTTTTCCATCCCAAGGGATACATATATCACCGGATAAACAATCCGGTTGAGGTTTTTATAGGGATAAAATGCCAACACTAAAATCACGAGAGGTACAAGAATAAGTACCAAGATAGAAACATGTAACTATGACCGCAAACGTTACAAACAGCGCCAAATATGCAATCCAATTGAGTTTGGGGGGAAGAAGTAGCACCATAATAAGCGAGAAAGGAGCGACAAATGCTGAGAAGCTACCGATAAATCTCAAAAAGGTGTAACACGTATCGCAAATTGGGCGAGACAAGAACAGGATTGGTAACCACAAAAGCACAAATACGGCTCCAGTGGCAGATAATGCAACAATGCCAATCAACTTAAACACTCGGTTGCTTTCAAAAGCGGATTGATTTTTGCTTTCATACGTCCAATGAATTGCCATGCATGCAAACACACAAATGATGACGGTGCGAAACAAAAGCATAACGTAAACAATCCTGCAAAAAAAAAAGTTATTATAACACACCGGCCACAACAACGCCTAAATCTTGAAATTAAACGTGATCGGAACTTACTGTGAAACTGGTTGTGATGGTAATGGTGCGTCATCTGTCACGGTAATGGCTACCTGTCCACCCATCTGATCACTTGACTTCATGGTTATGGTAGGTTAACTCTAAACCAATGCAATCTAATTAAAAAAAAAAAAAAACACCTAATAATAATTAGTTGGGACTTACAAGATTCAGTCGAAGATGAGAAACGAGCCTCCAAGCAATAGAGAAAACTAGTTATTATTGTGTTTTGAGACTGAATTTATAGATTAACACTCGATATTTATGGAGTTGATTTGATTTTATTTGATTTGTTTATAATAATAATAATAATAATAATAATAATAATAATAATAATAATAATAATAATAATGGGTTTTATTTCGGTACTATATATATTATTTATTATATAATTATGCAATATTAACCGACCTATGGGCAATTAAACGAGTATAGAAGAGGACAGAGATTTATTTTTATGGAAGGAACAATCATATTGTATGGTTTTATTTCACAATATCCTTCCCAAACAGTCGCTTTCTTCCCAAAGTCTGATCAGACAAAAGGTTTATAAGAACAATCAGTTTTTTTTTTTTTTTTTACAAGCGATAAACGAACTCTTTACGTGATTCTTTGCTCACGCAACCAATTCATTAAACGAACTCATACGTATTGGGTTTACCGTCTCTGGCCCTTACCGATACAAAAAAATTAAATCCGGCCCCCGCCGATTAAATCTTCAAGCTTTGCTACTGTTTACGAAAAAGAGAAAAGAAGATATCAATGGACGGGTTTGTGTTTAGTGTAATTTTTTTACGGATCTTATATTAAGTGATTATTAACGTAGTATATATATATATATATATATATTTTTTTTATATATATCCAGGCTTGAGAGAGAGAGAAGTGGAGGAAATGGGCTGAAAGCATACTTCGTTCTTGTTGCTTTTGATCAAAACTAAAGGAAAGCAGGCGAGGCCCATTAAAGCTAGTAATTCGGATTGTGCGACCCCAAGGCCCAAAATGATTAATACTTGATACCTTTAACTCTTTGGCACCGAAATCCATCCGTTTCTTTACCAGAGTCCAACGGGTTATTCATAGCAGTGTCTCGGCGCCGCGAGGGCATGGGTTCGTTTTTAGTAGGTTAGGGTTTGCCATTCAGAAAGAGGTGGCGGCGCAGCTTGTTGTCCGCCTGCCTGCTATCTTGATGTAATTTGTCACGGTTATGTGTTAATAAAAATTTGCTCAATGATCAAATATCCAATAGTTTAAAAAATAAAAAATAAATAAAAAATAAAAAATCCTTGATCTTCTCCTCACTTGAGAATTCAAATCCTTGTTGTAATTTTTTTTTACTTGGTTAGTTTCATCTCATTCTAGCTTATCTTTGTTTATAGCTTGCTCGGTTAAACCTTGCAACCTCTAGATGGATTGTTTATCCAAAGATAAAAACCTTTCTGGAATAAAAAAGAAAAAGAAAAGGTTGTGATTATCACTAATTTCTTACTTTTAGATGGATATAAAACTTTAGTGGGTTAGCCCACATGTCTTGGCTTGTTTTGTATAAACTAACTTGTTTTGACCCAACATGGTTTGACATCTCACTAGGCTCATGCATCTAGACAGTACCAAGCCACCAAGTTCTTCAAAAATCAAGATAGAAACCAAAAATTCTAATTGCCAAGAGTAACTTATACATTTGTGTAAAATCTTTAGATAATTTGTAAGTGGTTTCATAAAACGGTCACAGTTCAAGACTAACAACACAAACTAGAATAATATTGGATGAATTAGAAAAAGTCATTATATATTAACATTAATTAGAAAAACTCATTATATTTGCGGACTTCAAGTCACAAGGATTTGGTTCATTTGAGAACCATTAGCTAAATTAAAAACTGAGAAAACCATTCTGGACCACAAAACAAACACCACATATATAGTAGTCTTAAAAATAGTTGTAGCAGATAGCAACATAACACTTTAAACAAAAATCCATACCAGCCCGAAACATGTCAATAAATTCAAAAATACGGAAGTCATTGTTCTAAAATAAAGACAGCCTGCATGTAAGAAACTAACTCAACTATGATTGTTCTTGTCTTGTTGGGCTTCAAAGTCATTATTGTTCTTGTCATGTATGTTGGATCCCTTGATGAGCTTTCAAGTTTTGTTATCTTCGTGTGACATCTTGACGTTAAACAGGAGGTTGTGGGCGATCAAAAAGATGCATATAACTTCCATCACAACGGATGGATATATGACTGAATTCACAATCCAATCGAGGTTTTTAGGGGCGAATAACACCAACACAAGGGCAAGAGGTACAAGAACAAGTCCCAAGCAAGTGAAAACAGAAATGAATGAGCTCTTGTTGAGGTTCTTGTCATCATCATCACCTGAACATATAGTTAAAACGCATGTAGATGATGCAAATATCATCCCAAAGACGAGATAACTGAGTAAATACCCCTCCAAGCTGTGATTGGGTAAAATTTCTAGAACCTTTAAAAGTGAGAAAGGAGCCAAACTCGCCGAGAAGAGAGCAAAAAATTTTAAAATGTGATAATAGATACCCCTTATGTTTGAACAAAACAAAATCCAGGACGTGACTTCAACCACAATTAATGCAACAATGGCAATGGTCATAAACACTCCGTTTCCGTTAACCTCAAAAGCAGAATGATTTTCGTTTGTCATATGAATTCGAATATTCTGTAATGCCAACAGGAAGGACATGCTATACACAGATAAAGCCAACGCCAAAATCCTGAAACAAGAAAGTTATTATCACAACAAGGAATCTCTAGACAACCTATCTCTAGACCACCAGTTTAAATGGAACTTACTGAGAATTGGAATGTGATGGCGATGACTCCATGCGTATAGTATGGTAGCTTCTATACCTAACAAAATAAATCTTATAAATAGTTAATTAATTAGTAATATACTCATGCATCCAATAATAAGACAATAAACAAAATACCAATTATAATAAAACGCTAAGATAAATCCTAAGAAAGGTGTTTTGAAAATTTATGTTTAAAAAGCAAAACAAAAGGACCATATTTGATGTGTGTAGGGCTGCAAACGAACCGAACGAACACGAACAAGGCCTTGTTAGTGTTCGTTTGTTAAGAAAATTATGTGTTCACAAACAGTTCATGAACACTTACCGAACGAGATTTTCTGTTCGTGTTCGTTTGTTAAGAAAGCACTCATGTTCGTGTTCGTTTGTGTTCGTTTGTTAATTTTGTTCATGAACACACACGAACATAAACAGACATTAATGAACACAAACAAGTGTTCATAAACAGAACCAAACACAAACGGACATATATTAACTTTTGAATAACATCGAATTCACATACATTAAGATAAATAAAAATAAAAGAATATAAAAAAGTATAAAAATTAAAAACCTTACTAAACTATAGAACACAAACGAACATAAACGAACATGTTACCTAACGTTCACGAACATAAACGAACGAACGCGACCTCTGTTCATGTTCGTTTGTTTAACTAAACGAACGAAATTTTTTTGTTCGTGTTCGTTCATTTATTAAACGAACGAACACGAACGAAATTCCCGCCGAACAGTTCATGAACTGTTCGCTGAAAGTTCAGTTCGTTTGCAGCCCTAGATGTGTGGGCTATAAATTGGTGGTCATAACTCACCGTTTTTCTTTTCATTAAAGATGTAATCATGTAGATTCGTTTTTGTTTGTTTTAGTTTTTTTTTTTTTTTTTTTTTTTACTGTGGTTTTTATAGCCTTATTGGCCCGTTCCTATAATTCAAAGAATATTTGGACATGAGGTCAAAACTCGAAACCATCTCAACAAAAAGGCAATAAACGAACATTAGATAAATGGGTGCAGCTTAAAATTTATACCTACTTATGTAATAATTCTATTACTATACATGGGGAAATCTTAGTGGGGTGTGTGCAAACAAACAAATTATTTCCTTTTTTTTTCTTAAATAAAATACTAAGATAAAAATATAAAAACAAATATTTTAAGGTTTAGTAAATAAAATATGAAATAAAACTGAATTAAAAGAAAAAAATATGTGGGGTGTCTAGGCATCGAACACCACACCCTTTCTGTTGTTTTAGTTTTTTTTATTTCTGTTGGTAGTTGCACAACATAACAGCAGCAACCAAATCAATAGCCCTTCCCGCCAAATCAATATATATAACCCAAAACCCTAACCTTCACTGAATTCAATTGATCCCTCCCTCAGATAATGTTTTTATACCAAATAACTCTATAGGTAATAAAGATTAATTAAAAGACATCTAATAATTCAGACTTACAATATTCAGTCGATGATGACAAACGGGTCCGTCGGCAAAGCAAACTAATTATTCTTCTGTTTTGAGACTGAATTTATAGATTAACACTCGATGTATATGGAGTTGATTTGATTTGATTTGGTTATAATGATGGGTTTTATTTCGGTACTATATATATTATTTATTATATAACTATGCAATATTAACCGACCTATGGGCAATTAAACGAGTATAGAAAGGACAGAGATTTATTTTTATGGAAGGAATGAAACAATCATATTCTATGGTTTTATTTCACAATATCCTTCCCAAAATTACAGTCGCTTTCTACCCAAAGTCTGATCAGACAAAAGGTTTTGTAATCAGTTTTGGCCTTATAAGAACAATCAGTATTATTTTTATTTTTTTTACAAGCGATAAACGAACTCTTTACGTGATTCTTTGTTCACACAACCAATTCATTATATTGTATGGGTACGTATTTAGCATTAGTCGTTTTGTTGTAGTTTCACTCACAAAATGTCGATTATGTACGTAGATAAAACTCTATGGTTCCACATGATATGTACGAGCCAGAAAGGGTTATGTAGTTTGATAATATGTACTTGCAATCTTGTGACACACAAACAAAAGTACGTGCAATCTCATTTCATGCTTGGTGGTCAATCCATTAGTACACCCACTGCTACCTTGAGCCACAAACTTGTTTTTAGTGAAGATGATAAATCTATTTCAAAGGAACTGTGTTAGATACAAGCGTTAAGTAAGGAAACTGATTCCTCTTCCTCGTAGTTTCTCGTTTTCTTCAATTATTTCAATTGTAACTACAATAATATATTTGCTTATATTTTACTAGTTTCTCTCCATATTGTTCTTTAGCTTTAAAAAAGGTTTATATCATTTTAGGAACGGTACCCTGTCGATCGTATTTAAATGGAAAAAAAATAGTTTCCTTCCCAATTTTTGGCTTTTAATATAAACTTGGTGTCAAAATAATCATTTTTTTGGGCTCTCTCTTAGGCTGAAGGGTATGGAGACGCCCCCCCCCCCCCCCCCCCCCCACTTTTTGCCCCGTCCCTCACCCCCACACCGCCCCCTGCCCCGTCTCATTCCCCCCCCCCCCCCCCGTCCCCTATGCCCCTCAGAGAACGAAGAAGCGTGGCCAATGGGTGATTTTTCTTTCTTTTTTAAATTCGAACGTTGGGCAACGGGAATAAGCCAACGGTTGTGGTGGTTTCAGGGGAGGAGGTGACCGTGGTTGTAGTGGTTTCAGAGGAGGAGGTGACGGTGGTTGTGGTGGTTTCAGGGGAGGAGGTGACCGGTGGTTGTGGTTGTGGTGGTTTCAGAGGAGGAGGTGACCGGTGGTTGTGGTGGTTTCAGGGGAGGAGGTGACCGGTGGTTGTGGTTGTGGTGGTTTCAGAGGAGGAGGTGACCAGTGGTTGTGGTGGTTTCACGGGAGGAGGTGATTCTGGTGGTGGTGGTAGCAGATTGATGATGATGATGATGGTTTAAAGAAAATGTTTAAAATTAAAAAAAAAATAATTAAATAATGCAAGAGACATGAACCTTGTGGTGTCTCCACACCCCACTCATGTCTCAAGATGTTTGAGACATCAACTTTATGAGGTGGCATCCTAGTTAGCATGGAGACATGACCTTTCTCATGTCTTCACACCCCATAGCCTTAGTATACTAAACTTGGTGTCCAGAAACGTGTAATTCCTGTAGGGTCTGGACTAGATATGCGCAAATTGATAAATTGATATGAATTTATATTCTTAGTTACATGTTCTCTCATAATGTTTTCAAATCCAGATAGATTTCTCTCATTGTTGTTACATTTGAATATTCTGGATTATCACTTGTTTCAGTGAAGCAGAAATGGGCCTTGGATTAATACTTGGCATATATATAGACGAAAACAAATACCATTACTTGCCAATTTCACTTCTAAGACTGGACCTAGTGATTATTACAAGGGCAAAAACTGTAAATCAACCGGTTTTCACACTCGCAAAGGTTTGATATTTATTATTTGCTCTCAATACCGATAAATAATTGTTCCTAGATCGAGTTCCTTGTAGATTGTTTGATTTAGTTAGTTAATTAATGTTGTATCTTGCTACACTTTTCTTGACATACAATTTTGTCGGGTAGTGTTTTTTATTTTAAGAAACAAATATTCATTGGATTATGATATTGCTATACATTTGTGTAGCCGTGTAGGTGTGCAAGAGAAATTGCCAAACTATTTCATTCCAGATTTGACTGATTCCAAGGTATTCATACTCTCTTTGTTTATACTTTATATTATAGCTCCTATAGATCGTTTTATTCAAACAATTTAAAATGACATGTTTTAGGATGGACGAAAAAGTCAGCCCTACCCGACTTGGTTTGTTTTGTGTAAAATGACATGTTTTGGCCCAAACTCGTGGTGACATCTGACCCGGCCTGTCCGTTTTTATAGCACCGAAGGCACGCTATAGAAATTAACTCGAAAACTCTAATTCTCGCTTAACCTATGCATTTGTGTAATAATTTTGGCTACTAATCGAAGTCATATAATTTGCAGCTGAAACCCTATGTTGCGCAGTGCGCTATTAATGCTAATACAACGGATGCTGGTGTTGGCAAGTGAATGGTGTTCTTTAGTGTAGCCAGTGGCGAAGCTTGACCCGAAAGTTCGGGGGGTCGGAAGTCACCGGTGGGTCGGAAGTCACTAGTTTCGGGGGGTCGAAAACCCGTTTCGGGGGGTCGAAACCCTATATTTTCAAAATTTTCTATACGAATACTATATAATCAGAACTTCTACGCGAAAATCCGGGGGGGTCGGCCACCCCTCCCCGCCCTTACTATGCTCCGCCAGTGAGTGTAGCAGTTTCTATGATGGCTTCCATAGAATGGTAACTAGAATAACAGCACAAAAATGATATTGGATTAAAGTTGACAAAGTCATTATTAGACCAAATATTATTGAGAGATGTTATTAGGATGTGTGACTGTGTGTTTTGGAAGAGATTACGTTTTTCTTAATGCTTAACTCAATCAGCTTTTAATTCATCTTCGAAACGTATACATGCATTCAATGTGACACTTGAGCCCTCAGGCTCAACCACATAGAAAGAGAGACATTTCCGACACACCTTGATACCGCTAGACCATATGCTCTTTAAACAGTTTTAGGGGCTGTTTGGTTATAAGTCTCTTAATGAGGCTCTGAACCATTCAGCGCTGAATGATTCAGCATTCAGCGCGTTTGTTTCAGCATCTGAATGGAATGGTTAAGACTGAACCATTAAGATTTGAGATGTTGCTGAACCATTAAGCACTGAACTAGGCTGAACCTTAATGAGATTCTCCTATCAATGTGGAACAAGAAAATAGAGGTCCAACCAACTTAATGATTCAACACTTAACCATTCAGACCTATTAACTATTTAGACATCTTAATGATTCAACACTTAATCAACCAAACAACCCCTTAGTTTGATAGTCAATAGTAAAACAAGCGGAAAGCTATGATTTAAACTTCGCGAAGATGCATCAAGGCAATACTTGGTGTCCTAGAGTCGATGCGAGATGCGTACACATCACACATCATGTACTCGTCTTTTCAGGAAGGTATATAAAAAGGAAAATATCGTATATAAACAATGAATTAGTAAATTTAAATTGTGCCTTTAAAAAGGTAAATTTAAATTGTGTTATTCTTCGGTTTGACCGTACATCAAATTTTCTTTATGTTTAAAGAAAATGGAACACACATTAAATTTCGTCAATTGTTTTAGTCCAGTGTTGAAGTCGTAAACTTTCGTTTCTTTATTTTTAAATGAGATAACTTGGAAGACTAATGAACCCTAATAAATAAAAATAAATAAATAATATAATTGTCTACCGATGATACGTTTTTATCAAGATATATATAATTACGAGAACAGTAGACGTAGTCAATAACACGTCTTTTCTACTATGCTAAATGTACAATATTGCTAAACCATACTGTTAAACCTGTTTTTAATTCATTTTTGTTTATATGAAAATGGTGTAAAATCTCATAAAAATGCTTTTATTTTGAGTTAAAAGATAATAATGCATACTTGAGCAATATCATTAAACGAATGATGGTGATTTGGTCAAATAAACGATGGTGATATAGGCAACAAATTGTCAATACCGATACCGGAAAGAGGTTGCTTGGTAAGTGATTTTTTAGCTAATAATATACATGACTAAGACCATGTGTAGTGGGGCGTTAATAGGGCTTTAAATCCTATTTTAGCGCCCAAACACCGTTACGGTGGGGCCTTAAGGGCTGCTAAGTGGCTTTAAAATTCAAGAAATGGGTGTTGGGCACTAATTTAATAACGCCACTTTTTTTCCTACAGGTGGGGACCAAATTTCAACCAATAAATATAAAGAGGGTGGCGCTATAATGAGCTTCCACTACGGTGAGTCTAAGGTGCACAAATTGGTTTCCAGGCCTAAACTGGTTGGGTTCGAGTTCAATCAAACCCGGTCAACATTGGGTTTAGCTCAAACCAATTCGGTTTGAAACCATTTTAAAAAAAGCAAAATATCTATTATTTAGTTTAAAACCGGTTTTGACGGAGGGGGTCTCAAACCGATTTCAACCTTATGGTTCAGTTTGGGTTGAAACCGGTTTCCAAAAGGATTTTGGTTCAGTTTGAAACCAGCTTACAAGAGGAAAGGATATATTGGTTTGATAACGATTTATAACCGGTTCCGGTTTGTTTTAGCGGGTTTCAACAAGTGATTTTGCAGATGGTGGATTCATATATAACTCGTCGGTCAAGTTTGTGCGATCTGATATTGAATCATTTTACCAAAATTGCCCCCCTTGATTGAAAGAAGACCATACAAAATGTAGTCCTTGAATTTACATCCATTTTTATTTTTTATTTTTTTGTATTATTGGAACCGACTGCCGACTTATTGACCAAACTATTGTTTTTATTTGGACGTGATCCACACTCAAACTTGACTTCCAATAAGTTTACCAGGGTGTGCCCACAAAGGACCCAACATTATAAGTTTCTAGCGGTAACGTATTTGCTATTTTTTTTTTTTTTTTTTTTTTATGGCTAAGGACATCACCCCATCCCCTCCCGAATTCGAATGTAAGCACCCACGGGTATTATTACAGCCCTCTTAACCGGAAGGCCTTAATCGCATATTTTGCAAGTGGCAAGAATCGAACCGGGGACCTTCTAAGCGGGAACCCACGCAAGCGTGTCACACCACGCCAATGGCGGAAACACGTGGCGCGACGCTCGAAAGCATATCAAAGTCAAGATTAACACAAACTATATTTAATTAGAAAAGATCATCATATTAAGATGTCGGGAAGGAGTACCTGGTTTCAAACATTACTTAAAACCACAAACATTAAGTTTTTAGGTGGGGTGTTTCCGTTTATGTCCCAACCCGAAGGTAACAATAGATGAAAACCCCCAACCATTGTCCGACATCCCAAATTCCACCGTACTAGCCGCATACCTGTTCAGCACTTAGTTACCTGAAAGATATGTTTAAAAAGACGTCAATATATAAAATATTGGTGAGTTCACAGGTTTTAGTTTCGTAAGTACGACGTTTTTAAATCCTGTGCAAATCCAGCACATTTTTACATCCTGTGCAATCCAGCACATTTTTACATCCTGTGCAATCCAGCACATTTTTACATCCTGTGCAATCCAGCACATTTGGTGGCCTTTGTATGGAGTAGCTAGCTCCTACAAACTATGATGATAAGCAATCCCCTGAGTCCCATAACCAAACCAAGACTAATAAATATGCCCCGCTCCAAGTCGTTTCTCGGAAACCAACGACTTAAGTTCAGAATACGTGCACCTCTTGTCTTTACCGGGTTGACGCTATCAACCAGAGGTGGGCCTCGTCAGGCACCGATAGTACTATCCAAATATTCCTTTGGTTTCATTTTACCTGAATTAATGGTTACAGTAGCGAGGACCCAACCCCGAGTGGCGACCAAAAACTCAAGTACTCATCATGCCACTTACCACATTTTAACCTTTGAAAACATTTCAATATGTGATAATTTTTGACAAACATATCTTTCCCCCAGTTAAAACAGTAAAATGGGGCCGTGAAACTCACCTTAATTTCCATGCTTAGCTAGCAAATAAAATCCAAAGCTTTGACCGACTTCCTCGTGCCCTAATTACCAATGAAGGACACCTTAAAGTCTATCATATATAAACCTAGCTTAATTTCCGGTTAAAAGATAGTTTATTCAACTATCTTGACTCGTGTGTACTAACCCGAGTCCTTAAGTGTTTTAACTCGACGAACCGATCGTGACTTACCATAATTCATGTGTTCACATACGGCATAGTACCCAAGTCGCGCACCTGTTACTCTGCGTGTGTAAACCATGTTGGACTAACACCATGAAACGTATAACTCATCCCTGAGCCGTGGCTCATATCGTAAATCGGATAATTATAGTTGTCTTGTACGTTTATTTTTGGGAAAATATACTTTGCAAAACACAAATCTTGTTATTTACCCCAATCGATAACATTTGCTACATTATTTCCAAAATCCGAGCATTTTAAAGTGTACAGAACTTAGATTTTACAAAAAGGTTCCCAAGTAAAATCGAGCGTCTATATGTTTTTGAATCCGAACGATAAACTTTATTAATTACTGAAAACCTTTCGAAAACTCGTCATACTTGACGTTTGGAAAACTATATATATTTGTTTTGAAAATATTTTCCGGGATTCACTTATTATCATTACAAATAATCTTTGTCAAACACTTGGAAGTTATTTATAAAAACGCACAACAATATCGCGTTCGTTGTGCTCCGGATTTTATAAAATTTCGGCAGAGTTTCCTCTGTTTTTGTACAAACCAGACAACACAAGTGTCTTCAATTTTCCCAAAATCAATTTCCAAACACAAGACATTCAATCTATTTATCCGCATTTCCGAATTAGATGAGGCTTATACATTTCGACGATTACATAAGTTACACTTAATTATATATAACTATATATACAACATATAGTCCAACAAATTAAGTCCGATATACAATAACACCATGTCACGCTTTAATATACAATGCTATTTATCTGATTTATATTTGTGGTATATTTCATATACGGTTCGTTCGCGAGTTAACACCAAATTTGTTCGTATTTATCTAATTTATAAATATATACTTGTTTATAAATAATATCACGAAATAAATACGAAAACTAATTTTTACCATATCGTACGCGCGCCTCGTTCTAGCGACACCTTTGACCAGATTTGACCCGTTGACCCGGACCAAGGTTGAGTCGAATCCGAAACACACGGATCTGATCCGAAGCGCCCGGACCTGACCCGAAACATCAGATCTGACCCGAACTTGAATCAAACCACCAAAACCAACCCGAGCCAGATCTGACAACGAGCAAACCCGAGACCCAAAACGAAACAGATCTGAACTCGGACCGGGTCTGCCCCGAGAACAAAACCCGTCAACGCCACCATCAACCGAACCACTTCCGGACCACCAACCACAACCCGACCAAAACGGAACATACCGGAACATCACCACCGTCCCCGACATCACCCGAGCAACCGGACAACCGGATCTGGAATAATCGCAGCCCCGAACCCACACCATCGGCCTTCATCCAACCCAACCCAACATGAACGAGACCCAAACAAAGATCAAGACCCGAGGCCACGACATGGATCTGACCCGGCCTCTGACCCAGGCTGAATCAACACAACCGAGTCCCAAAACCGCCAATCGAGCCACCTACCTCTGTCATAACCAGGTCCCGACCAAAAACCACCACTAAAACCCCTCTGCGCCGCCGTCTTCTGCGTTTTTTTCGGGCTGCAGAACCATCGTACAGCCATAGCAGCCCGTTTTTGGGCCTGCAACTGCTGCACTGCCCCGTTCTTGGCCTGAAATCCACCTCGCCGGACCTGCACAACCCGTTTTAGGGCTGGAAATCACCGCCGCCGTCACCACCAAGCATGGTGGCGGCCGGTTATCTATAGTAGCAGAGGGAGTGGGAGAGGATTAGGGAGAGATGGTAGAGAGAGAGAGAGATACGTTTAGAGAGAGAGTAGAGAGAGAGGGGCAGTAGCGGCTGTCACAAAGAAGAAGAAGATAAGCCTTTTTATACTTAGGGTTAGGTAGGTGGGTTGTGCACCGCGTATCGAACCCGTATTAAACGAAAACGCTTCGGTTTATTATTAGGCTCGAGAATATGTTATAAAAATCATTCGGTTTTGTTCGAAATTAAAAGCACAACTAAACCGAGCAATTTAGTTATTATTCTCGTAACTCGACGCGTGAAAACGGAACACGCGTTAAAATCGCGTTAATCGATCCGGTCGAGCTATACTTCATTTAGGCGACCTGTTCACTTTCGAAACTAAATAATTGAAATTATTTATAATAGATAATTATTCCGAAAGTTCGATAACGGTTAAAACCACGCGTTTCGACGTTCGAATCCCACGTCAGTTCCTCTCCGCGTTATCCAAAACGCTGCGTTTTAGGCCGTTTACCACGCCGATTTCACATCCGATCGCATCGACAGTAAATACGTGTCGTATTTTCATAGAATAGACTTATATTATTCCAGTTTGACAAATTTTTGCTGATGTCAGTTCGTTACGTTAAACACGCGAAGTCTTTCTTTAAAGGCATCAAGACTTCAACGAACTTTCAACAGGACATCGTAGGACTCATATGAGCTCAACTAATCATAATTAACCTTAAACCATGTTAATTATTTCTAAAACATGATTAGAATCACGTTAATCGTTGTACGAAATTTGCCGGTTGTCACATTCTCCCCCCGTTAAGAGAATTCCGTCCCGGAATTCAGTTCAAGTAATCCGATACATTAGTATCCTTGAACAGGGCGGGATGTTTGCAACTCACACGGTTACCCCTTTTCTTCGTGAACTCCAGTTCACACTTAGCGTCCTAACGAACACAATGTCATGAGTCGGCTATGGCCGAGCTCTTGGGTATCGCAATCCGGCACAAATATCGGTTTTCCCGAAATAGTAGAGCTTTGCGTCAACCTGAATCCTGTCGGTTGAGGAATTGACAATGCTTCCTCAAGCCAGACCTGCGGGATTCGTCAAGAGTCCCACTAAGCTCTTGCGATAGTTCGAGCTTGTTTCGTTGCAAGGCCAATTTTAACTGACATATCCGAGTCACTGGAGTACTAAGCGGAGTCACTCCATTACCGTTCTCGTGCTTAACAACACCCTTTCAGAGTATAGCACTCAGCTAAGTCCTTTACCGATTTGAAGTTCCTAAGGCTAACTCCTTGTTAGCACAACTTCCCGATCGGTTTGGCCACTTATTCAAGAAGATTTGAATCTACCAGACTCGTTGGTCACCTCTTGAACTCACACCAGATCATGTGTATATCTCTATCTGACATTCAATGTACTAGAGACGTACACGTATGCACTCCAGAGGACTTCGAGCAGTACACCCGAACACTAGGGTGATGATTCCTATCACATAGGAAATTCTGGCGATGAAGTACACGAATTTGACTTGCCACCGACACTAATCGTATCACACAGGACACTTCCGTCCAGGACAACAATTCATTCGTTCGAGAATGGTAATCCATAACCATCTCAAATTGAATATTCCAGACTTGCGTTCAAGGTTTGGCACACCCCGGGGGCAGGATAACTACTAAAATCCGATATTGTGAACGTTGGCATCTAGTGTCTAGCCACGACTCTCCAAGAGTATAGGTGGCTATCCGCCTGTCTCATATTATGACTGCAAACGAGTAGGGGGATGAGAAGGTTCCAAACAGCGATTGATCATTCCTGTGCCTCATCACAGCCACCGGACACCTCAGGCGACATGACCATTAGGTTCGCTCGTTGAATTTCACTAATCGGGTGATCTTGCCAGATCACAAAGCAGTCGACATACCTCCGTTCCCCAGACAGTAGACGGTGTATATTCAACATACGGCCGTACAATTCCACAATACACGAGAATTTAAGCCGACTAAAACACAAACGCCTGGAGGCTCACATCACCTCATCACATTGGTCATCACAGGAATGTTGTGCATGAACAATCATAGTATGGTTGCCGTATTAAATAGAGGATAGGGTCTCGACAACATCTTAACACGTTGGCTTTCTCGAGACGGTAAGCAGAGCATTGGTAACCACCCGAAACAAGGGTACCCAGTGCTTGTCCTGCTATATGTGCCTCACGAGCACTGGTGTCCTATCGTTATTAGCAACCTAGTAAGTCAATTCTAAGCAATACAGGACACACGTTCCTTAATTTGGCTTTCAGATCCTATGCAGAGGTCTGAGTGAAAGGAGTCCTGACCCGGAATCCTCACTCGCCGAATATTCCAACTTTCGGGATCTTTCGAGGTAAGAGGTGAAATTGAGTCATAGATGAATGCATCTGGCATAGATCTCACGTTTGGGCTTGACGGCTTCATGCGCCAAAATCGTTACTTAAAACAACAAACGACCGAGATCGTCCTACAAGAAGTAGTCTTGAGCCTTCCAATAAGGCATCCCATTCAACGACTCAGGTAGTCACACGCATGGGTGCAACATGTAAGCTTTCGAGCTCACCTTGGCTAGTCAGGTACTAAACGCACTGACCTGGCAGCTCATATTACTTTGGTGTCTCCAACAGTGTTTGCCAAGGACAGGGGATTTTGCTCTAGTACGAGCAATGCTACTGTAAAATAACTGGGATCACCCATGTCGACCCAAGGTCGAAAGGGTTCCACAACCCCAAGAATCTATGCAACGACACCAAGACAAGATGAACCTACCCTTAGCAGGATAACATCAATCGAAGGGCTGAGTTGATCGAAGATCTCATCATGGTAGGGTAGCACCCTTATAGAGTAGACAATGCTACATGCCCTTCTAGATTCAGGGTTCCATAAGACCTCCGAATCATGTACCGGGGACTCCACCAATGCACTCGCCGTGGGTGGGTCCACACTGTTATTCCCGCAGTCATTAGCATGACACGTTGGCGGGTA
Source organism: Ambrosia x helenae (assembly GCA_030844895.1). Lineage (NCBI taxonomy): Eukaryota > Viridiplantae > Streptophyta > Magnoliopsida > Asterales > Asteraceae > Ambrosia > Ambrosia x helenae. Next base: position 2,915,864 of record CM061233.1, on the reverse strand, counting down.
TGATGTCAAACGAATCCACTGGGATGAGCAATAATGATTTGAGTCTTTCAACTCTTACTAGCCCAAAGGTATGGGTCATAATATCGCTCACATTTACTCGATACCTTCAAGTTCGAGATGTATTCGAAATCCCTTCATCGCAAAGACGAGGCTCACCCCGTCATGTGTGGATCATGGGATTTCCTTTCGACATGATTTCGAAAGTGGTTAGTCGACCAAAATGCACGTAAAGGGTTAAGGCTGGACATGGCGTCACTGATGCCTTGGATTTTGAAGAGGTAATGCTCACGAAACGCGCGAGCATATAAAGAGGTCGACCCATGATTCGGTCAATTACTGAAACTACCACGAGATTCGAACTTTAGGGAGATACATGTGCTAACACTAGGACTAGAGTGTCTTAGTATGACTACTAGAAAGTCCGTTAGACACCCGAATTTCCACATTATCGATGGCATCACTACACAACCATTCAGCAATATAACAACGGTTACTTGGGTTTGGGGTAATGTCTTTATTCCAAGGGAACCAAGAGTGAATCAAACGACAAGTTATCACATCATCAAGTCAATCCAACAATTGTAGCAATACGTTCACGGTGCAATACGATAGTAGAAATAACATGACATGACAACAACACATCCACGAACACATCAACAAGGGAACACCGCACCGGAACAACACGACGACAAAGGAGCATGACAACAAGGCAACACCGCAACATGGATTCACGACAGCAGGACGACACGCAACCTAGCGAGTCCACTAAACATAACTACAAGAAGCTCCATTACGGTGAGCACGCATCCCGGTGCGCTTCAGCTCACTTATGGCGACGGAATCCTTATTCGTGTCCTCAGCCACAATCCTATACTCCATAGGCTCATTAGTAGGAACGATTGGATCACCAAAGGCATCCGCCATCACAACAGAAATGGGAACAATGGGTTCCACCTAATTTAGTAGACTTATTAGGCCGACATCGTCCTTAGGGAAAACGACTGCAGGCTCGATATAAGTCACTCGAATAATGGCGACTGTACCATTGACAGACTTAACCCAAGCTTGAGAACCATTCTTGGCAGGAGCCAGGGAATGATAACGAGCGGTTCAACGAAAACCTCAAAGAAATTGGAGTTAATGGCAACGAACTCCATCGCGACGCAAACATGATCATAGCGGCTTGGCAAGGGTCTTATAGATGTCCATGTCAATGACAGTGATCTTGGCAGGAGCCTTCGAAACAACAGTAACCTCAAACTTGATAAAAGCCATAGAAACATCCTCCACACACTCAGTATGAGCTACACTCTCAGCAACGACGACATAATTCGCTTGGGCCATAGAACAACGATGGCAGCAACAACAGCAGGCTCAGCAGAAACCTTAGACCCGTCGTAGCTATTAGATGTGTGGTAATTAGTATCCATAGGACCTAGAACCCAATCTATACCTTTTCCAATATCACCATATTGGTCACAACGAGAATAGTAGAGGTAGGAGGATCATGATTTATCGAGACACCACGATAAATAAAACGATACAGACTCTGGCAATTCAACCGAGTCATCCTTCTCATTAGGGTCCTCTTGCATGTTATTTTGGTCCTAGTACCGATAGTCATCAACCGAAATGCCTCTCCGACACTTAAGCAAGGCCAGCGAACTTTCTTCCTGGTAGGCCACGCAGTGAGAGTATCGGAATACGACAAGAGATTAGACAAGTCACATTGTCCATGACGAATGGATCTCGCAACCTTAGTTTATAAAACACCGTGACAAAGGGACGCAACGTCTCAATATCTATGGGGATTGATGGAATACACCTCGCATCAATTGCCACCCCAAATAATCAACCAGTCTCGTCGTCCTGACGAGGGTAGCGGACGTTCAACATTGCAACATGAGCAATGGAATTGCCGTCCCATGGGTAAGTTTAGTTGACAGAATAACGTGACCACTTCCAGTAGTCCGTTATTTGATTTTCGAGGGGAATTTCGATGTCAGCCAGAGCGTTCCGTGACACTTGACAATTACGAGTCACACGCTTTACGATTTCGGCTCCCGATATGTGGTTTCACTCCCCGAGTATTATGACGGATTCAGACGCAAAACGCACGTCGTGATCCTATATTCAATATATATGCATGTCTCCATATATTTTAACTGACTTGGATAAAATTATCTCCGACTCGACTCACTTTACCATATAACTACTTTCCCATTAAGTAGTCATACTAGGATCTTGTCAGTCGAGATTTCATTTTTCCCGTAATCGACTCGACTCACCTTTCCATATATTTATTTTCCCATTAAATAAATATACTACGATTTAGTCGATTCGATATTACATTTCTCAACCATCAACTCGACCCACCTTACCGTATAATTATTTTCCCATTAAATAATTATACTAGGATCTTGTCGATTTGACATTTCGTTTTACCACCATCGACTCGACTCACTTTACCGCATAATTATTTTCCCATTAAATAATTATACTAGGATCTTGTCGACTCGACACTACATTTTACAATCATCGACTCGACTCACTTTACCGTATAATTATTTTCCCATTAAATAATTATACTAGGGTCTTGTCGATTCGACATTGTATTTTACGACCATCGACTCGACTCACTTTACCGTATAATTATTTTCCCATTAATTAATTATACTAGGGTCTTGTCGATTCGACGTTGTATTCTACGACCATCGACTCGACTCACTTTACCGTATAATTATTTTCCCATTAAATAATTATACTAGGGTCTTGTCGGTCGATATTTCGTTTTCGGCACCCGACCCGGCTCACCTTACCATATATTTATTTTCCCATTAAATAAATATACTAGGATCTTGCCGATCGATATTTCATTTTCAACACCCGACTCGGCTCACTTTACCATATATTTATTTTCCCATTAAATAAATATATTAGGATCTTGCCGATTCGACAATTCATTTTCAACACCCGACTCGGCTCACTTTACCATATATTTATTTTCCCATTTAAATAAATATACTAGGATCTTGCCGATCGATATTTCGTCTTCAACACCCGACTCGGCTCACTTTACCATATATTTATTTTCCCATTTAAATAAATATACTATGATCTTGCCGATTCGACATTGTTGATTTAGACGCGGGCTATCATGCCTTCTAGATAAAGATGATCAAGCCTATTAACTCCGTAAGGACGATTTTGCCCTCCAATAGGGGAAGGAACGCCTGACCCTTGAAGACAACTTGGGCATGTGTTAGATCAAGAATGACTTACTCATAGTAATCATATAGCAGCACACGGGCAACTAATCTCAATACTGATCCGCACTGGGTCCCGTGCTCAAAACGCACTGGTTTTGCAGGGACGCACCCTAAGTCTTCACTCGGTTCCAAGTTTAGCATTCCACGCATCGTACCAAGCATTCATCTCTCTGGTAGGCAGTGCATCCTCGTATGTCCGCTCCTTGGAGGAACCTTGAGTGGAGGCATTCAACTCCTATACAAGGAAGTTTTCATCTCCTGTCCCTATCCGATGCGAGGGTTTACGTCAGATTACTCATATGAAGTAGACGTTCGAGCTCTTCCGTGTTCGTACCTTAGAGGTAATGCTGAAGAAAGCTCATTCAGTTTGCGAGGATTTAAGTCAAGGGATATCAACAAGACCTCCCTTCTAGCCCGTTGGCCAATCAAACTCTAAGACTGACCCTACAGTACAAGAATAGACAAGGCAAGAAGTGATCACCAACCCCAGTCCTAGCGCCCACCTAAGTTACCGTGCACCACAAGTTATTATTACGTGTGCACCCGCAATGATAATCGGTGTTGCCAGGTAATTTTGGTGCCCGCTAGTTCCGAGCTTCCTGATCCAAAACAAAGATTTCACACAATAAGAGACCCTAGACTAGCTTCGCCTTCACAACATCAGCAACACGACAACGTCCACTAGCACGATAAAGGTTAGCCCTTCCGATCATCCCGTCCGCAGGTAAGCGGGTGAGTTCGTCGTAGACCACCGCTTGTCCTTCCCGCTTGTCGATGTCGGTAACCGATGCAAAAGCGCGGACTAAAGTGAAGTGTGAGACGATATCCTTACAGGCAAGCTATCTATACTACTTATATGCATTAACTAGCACTAGTTAGAAAATCGGATCTCTACACAATTTAAACAATCATATCCATATTTTCTAACATTTTATATATTGACACACATGGCTAGTCGGTCGGAATTTCCCCTTGTACAATCCATGTACAATGTTCTTTCTTTTCTAAAAATATTTCGTTGTGTTTTATTATTTTTTTTTTTTTGAAAACTTCGTTTTCGAGCCAAAACTGGTTATAGTCTAGATTTTTCAAAAACACTAGTTCGCTATAACCTTGGCTCTGATACCACTTCTGTCACACCACGCCAATGGCGGAAACACGTGGCGCGACGCTCGAAAGCATATCAAAGTCAAGATTAACACAAACTATATTTAATTAGAAAAGATCATCATATTAAGATGTCGGGAAGGAGTACCTGGTTTCAAACATTACTTAAAACCACAAACATTAAGTTTTTAGGTGGGGTGTTTCCGTTTATGTCCCAACCCGAAGGTAACAATAGATGAAAACCCCCAACCATTGTCCGACATCCCAAATTCCACCGTACTAGCCGCATACCTGTTCAGCACTTAGTTACCTGAAAGATATGTTTAAAAAGACGTCAATATATAAAATATTGGTGAGTTCACAGGTTTTAGTTTCGTAAGTACGACGTTTTTAAATCCTGTGCAAATCCAGCACATTTTTACATCCTGTGCAATCCAGCACATTTTTACATCCTGTGCAATCCAGCACATTTTTACATCCTGTGCAATCCAGCACATTTGGTGGCCTTTGTATGGAGTAGCTAGCTCCTACAAACTATGATGATAAGCAATCCCCTGAGTCCCATAACCAAACCAAGACTAATAAATATGCCCCGCTCCAAGTCGTTTCTCGGAAACCAACGACTTAAGTTCAGAATACGTGCACCTCTTGTCTTTACCGGGTTGACGCTATCAACCAGAGGTGGGCCTCGTCAGGCACCGATAGTACTATCCAAATATTCCTTTGGTTTCATTTTACCTGAATTAATGGTTACAGTAGCGAGGACCCAACCCCGAGTGGCGACCAAAAACTCAAGTACTCATCATGCCACTTACCACATTTTAACCTTTGAAAACATTTCAATATGTGATAATTTTTGACAAACATATCTTTCCCCCAGTTAAAACAGTAAAATGGGGCCGTGAAACTCACCTTAATTTCCATGCTTAGCTAGCAAATAAAATCCAAAGCTTTGACCGACTTCCTCGTGCCCTAATTACCAATGAAGGACACCTTAAAGTCTATCATATATAAACCTAGCTTAATTTCCGGTTAAAAGATAGTTTATTCAACTATCTTGACTCGTGTGTACTAACCCGAGTCCTTAAGTGTTTTAACTCGACGAACCGATCGTGACTTACCATAATTCATGTGTTCACATACGGCATAGTACCCAAGTCGCGCACCTGTTACTCTGCGTGTGTAAACCATGTTGGACTAACACCATGAAACGTATAACTCATCCCTGAGCCGTGGCTCATATCGTAAATCGGATAATTATAGTTGTCTTGTACGTTTATTTTTGGGAAAATATACTTTGCAAAACACAAATCTTGTTATTTACCCCAATCGATAACATTTGCTACATTATTTCCAAAATCCGAGCATTTTAAAGTGTACAGAACTTAGATTTTACAAAAAGGTTCCCAAGTAAAATCGAGCGTCTATATGTTTTTGAATCCGAACGATAAACTTTATTAATTACTGAAAACCTTTCGAAAACTCGTCATACTTGACGTTTGGAAAACTATATATATTTGTTTTGAAAATATTTTCCGGGATTCACTTATTATCATTACAAATAATCTTTGTCAAACACTTGGAAGTTATTTATAAAAACGCACAACAATATCGCGTTCGTTGTGCTCCGGATTTTATAAAATTTCGGCAGAGTTTCCTCTGTTTTTGTACAAACCAGACAACACAAGTGTCTTCAATTTTCCCAAAATCAATTTCCAAACACAAGACATTCAATCTATTTATCCGCATTTCCGAATTAGATGAGGCTTATACATTTCGACGATTACATAAGTTACACTTAATTATATATAACTATATATACAACATATAGTCCAACAAATTAAGTCCGATATACAATAACACCATGTCACGCTTTAATATACAATGCTATTTATCTGATTTATATTTGTGGTATATTTCATATACGGTTCGTTCGCGAGTTAACACCAAATTTGTTCGTATTTATCTAATTTATAAATATATACTTGTTTATAAATAATATCACGAAATAAATACGAAAACTAATTTTTACCATATCGTACGCGCGCCTCGTTCTAGCGACACCTTTGACCAGATTTGACCCGTTGACCCGGACCAAGGTTGAGTCGAATCCGAAACACACGGATCTGATCCGAAGCGCCCGGACCTGACCCGAAACATCAGATCTGACCCGAACTTGAATCAAACCACCAAAACCAACCCGAGCCAGATCTGACAACGAGCAAACCCGAGACCCAAAACGAAACAGATCTGAACTCGGACCGGGTCTGCCCCGAGAACAAAACCCGTCAACGCCACCATCAACCGAACCACTTCCGGACCACCAACCACAACCCGACCAAAACGGAACATACCGGAACATCACCACCGTCCCCGACATCACCCGAGCAACCGGACAACCGGATCTGGAATAATCGCAGCCCCGAACCCACACCATCGGCCTTCATCCAACCCAACCCAACATGAACGAGACCCAAACAAAGATCAAGACCCGAGGCCACGACATGGATCTGACCCGGCCTCTGACCCAGGCTGAATCAACACAACCGAGTCCCAAAACCGCCAATCGAGCCACCTACCTCTGTCATAACCAGGTCCCGACCAAAAACCACCACTAAAACCCCTCTGCGCCGCCGTCTTCTGCGTTTTTTTCGGGCTGCAGAACCATCGTACAGCCATAGCAGCCCGTTTTTGGGCCTGCAACTGCTGCACTGCCCGTTCTTGGCCTGAAATCCACCTCGCCGGACCTGCACAACCCGTTTTAGGGCTGGAAATCACCGCCGCCGTCACCACCAAGCATGGTGGCGGCCGGTTATCTATAGTAGCAGAGGGAGTGGGAGAGGATTAGGGAGAGATGGTAGAGAGAGAGAGAGATACGTTTAGAGAGAGAGTAGAGAGAGAGGGGCAGTAGCGGCTGTCACAAAGAAGAAGAAGATAAGCCTTTTTATACTTAGGGTTAGGTAGGTGGGTTGTGCACCGCGTATCGAACCCGTATTAAACGAAAACGCTTCGGTTTATTATTAGGCTCGAGAATATGTTATAAAAATCATTCGGTTTTGTTCGAAATTAAAAGCACAACTAAACCGAGCAATTTAGTTATTATTCTCGTAACTCGACGCGTGAAAACGGAACACGCGTTAAAATCGCGTTAATCGATCCGGTCGAGCTATACTTCATTTAGGCGACCTGTTCACTTTCGAAACTAAATAATTGAAATTATTTATAATAGATAATTATTCCGAAAGTTCGATAACGGTTAAAACCACGCGTTTCGACGTTCGAATCCCACGTCAGTTCCTCTCCGCGTTATCCAAAACGCTGCGTTTTAGGCCGTTTACCACGCCGATTTCACATCCGATCGCATCGACAGTAAATACGTGTCGTATTTTCATAGAATAGACTTATATTATTCCAGTTTGACAAATTTTTGCTGATGTCAGTTCGTTACGTTAAACACGCGAAGTCTTTCTTTAAAGGCATCAAGACTTCAACGAACTTTCAACAGGACATCGTAGGACTCATATGAGCTCAACTAATCATAATTAACCTTAAACCATGTTAATTATTTCTAAAACATGATTAGAATCACGTTAATCGTTGTACGAAATTTGCCGGTTGTCACAAAGCGTGTTAAACCCTCTCACCCCTGACCAGCTGTGTTGACCATCATTGTCAACGTATTTGCTATTTAAACGTATCAATATTTATTTTAATTTTGTATGGCTTTTAATGTTACAGTTTAAATTAACATAAAACAATGTGATTTATATAGTTTCTAACAACGCTGGATGCGATTAATCCGTTGACGAAACGACATGGTTGTTTGTTTTCCCAACCAATTCTTTTGGAGCACACGGGATGATCAGTGATAAAGCCATGTCATGGCTGTGATGACTGTGATACACCGCCCCATAGGTTTAGCGATGGGCAAAAATAATCACGGTTGTGATGTACATCGCGAGTTCGCAACCGTGTCAAAGATGTGTAGGGTAGGTGGTTTGTTTGGGGATGGAGTGCAATGTTGTGATTGGTTGGTTTCTTTTGGGATTGGTGGAGAATGATTTAATAATGGTATGATACACCGTCCTATGTGTTTAGCGATAGATGTGATAAAATGTAAAAAATTGAGGTGACATAAAGTGATTAGGCGTGATAAAATGGATTGTGATGACCACCCCACCCACCCTTAGTACAAGAGTATCCATTATTGTCTCTTTGTTATGATTTCTCACACTTAAGTTGTCGATTTTAAAGTAGCTTAATGGAATGTTTGAAAGTATATATAGTATTGCTCAATGTAGATATGTACAATACGACCGGGGTTATGTATATCTCCAAAACGAGCATGTATATATATGTACGCTAATAAAAAAGTTGAAATAACTATAGTGTAATCTAGAAATAAAAACCAGGCTATATTATATGAAGTCCGACAAAAAATGTAATAAAACCTGATTCAACATAGGCTAAAGGCACCCGTTTTTTTTACGGTTTACACCCCATTCTTTAAAAGTTAGTTTTAAGGTTATCAAATTTCACCCCTATAAATTTCTTTATTTTTCGTTATATATATAAACTAGTTTTTATCCCGGGAGCGTCCCGGGTTGAAATATCTAATATGACATAATAAAATATCTAATATGACATAATAAAATATCTAATATGACAACACAATTAATGACTTGCCAATATATGATTATTATTATTATTATTATTATTATTATTATTATTATTATTATTATTATTAAACAAATCTCTGCCATAAGCTATCATATTCAAATATAAAAAAAGGAATCTCTGCGTCGTGGTATAAATCTAGTGCCATTATAAAATATTATATAATGTCAAATGAATTCGGAAGTTTGTAATCTATCATTCTAAAAAGAACTAAAATGAAATAAGGAAAAAAAGTTATTTATTGAAATATCGAACGCATTAGTCTAATGGTTATGTGTTGCGTTAAAAAATTCATGGGTATATGATTGGGTATATAGTTCGGGTATTTGGGTATGTGGTTTCGGGTAATTGGGTCGGGTATCACCTAATCGCAGGCCCGACCCAAACCCACAATTTTTTTTTAAACTAATCTCAAACCTGACACAATACCTGTCGGGTAATTACAAAAAATAATCGTTTTTTTTCTCCGTTTTTTATATAGCACTATGGTACTCGTTGGAAAGATAATAAAACGCTCGTTAATATGGTATAATTTTTTTTCTTTAAAAAGTATAAATCTAGTGCCATTATAAAATATTATATAATGTCAAATGAATTCGGAAGTTTGTAATCTATCATTCTAAAAAGAACTAAAATGAAATAAGGAAAAAAAGTTATTTATTGAAATATCGAACCCATTAGTCTAATAGTTATGTGTTGCGTTAAAAAATTCATGGGTATATGATTGGGTATATAGTTCGGGTATTTGGGTATGTGGTTTCGGGTAATTGAGTCGGGTATCACCTAATCCCAGGTCCGACCCAAACCCACAATTTTTTTTAAACTAATCCCAAACCTGACACAATACCTGTCGGGTAATTACAAAAAATAATCGTTTTTTTTTCTCCGTGTTTTATATAGCACTATGGTACTCGTTGGAAAGATAATAAAAACGCTCGTTAATTTGGTATAATTTTTTTCTTTAAAAAATCTCGTATATAAAAGATATTAACGTTTAAAAGTTATGAGAGGAAACATGTGAGAGAAAATAATAAAGGTTTAATATTTATATTTAGTAGATTAGGCATTTAATAGATTAGGTTAAACTATATTTAAACCATATTTATTCCTTTTTTTTAATTGGTCTAGAGTTGCCACATCACATGCTATGTGGCATATCTCAAAGGAGAGATTGCATAATATTATGACATGTAGGATTATTAGCTTTGAAATATATATATATATATATATATATATATATATAATATAATTGATAAGCATTTAAATGTTACAAAGCCTAGGTTAAGGCTTGGCTATATAATTCAATTTTTTTTTATATGTTTAAAAATTTTAGTTAATAATTTTTTTTTTGATGCTATAAGTTTTTTTGTATACATATAAAATATGTATTATTTACGTAACCATATTTTTATAATAATATATAAATGCACTACATTGTTTAATTTAAATTCTAAAATTATACATATTACATTAATCGATTTTGAATTCTAAATAATTGAAACAAATTTGACCTATATAAAATTTAGGATAAGGTTATATAATTCAATTTTTTTAATTGTTTAAAAACTTGAGTAGATTCAACTAAAAAAATATAGAATAAAAGGTTTGTAGTTATTTGAAAATTTAAAGGTTGGAGTGTAGCCAATAAAATAAGAAAAGAGAGAGTGCATTTGGATGCATGCTTTAACGTGTCAATTAAAAAATGTAACCCGATATTTCACATGGAAATGGACACTATCCATTTTCATATATCTCAACTTTTTATATTGTGTTGAAAATAATTCTGTAAACGAATCGAACAAATACGAAGAAAATAGGTCTGTAAACGACACGGATAAAGACATGTTCATTTAATTTTAACCGAACACGAACACATTTTTGTGTACGTGTTGGTTCATTAAGAAATTTGTCATGTCCATGTTCGTTTAAAACCTAAACGAACAGTTCATGAACGGACATAAACAAACGTTCACAAACATAATAAATGTAAACGATTTTGTATTACTAAAAAACCCAACTACTAATTGGTGATATTTATACAAGTAGCTAAAGCCCAATTTATGTTTATATTTATATAAATATAACTAATTAATAAAATTCAAATGAGGATAAATAAACACAAATGAACGAACATAAATGAAAGAACACAACGTTTGTTCATGTTCATTCATTTAGCTAAACCAACAAATTTGTTTGTTCTTGTTTGTTCGTTTATTAAATAAACAAACTTTTCACCGAACAAGTTCATGAACATTCAGTTCGTTTACAAGCATAGTTGAAAACCTTTTGCTCTCATATAACTCGGCTTTTGAAAAATAAATATGTTAAATATGTTATATTTACTTTTTAGTTCTTATAAAAAGATTTTCATCTCCCTACTTTCTTTCAAAATCAAATTTTTATCAGGATTTTTGCAAATTTACATCAGTAAAGGGTTAAAACTGTATTATACATAAATAATTTAAATCTTTTTATAATAAAATATATATAGCTTATTTGAACGGCCAACAAAAGCTCAATCACCCGTGTAAACTTAGTAGTAAATAATTTTAAATATTTTTAATAAAATTTATATAGCAATGCCCCTGAAAATTTAGCTACCCTATCTAAATTATTTAAAAATATGCATCTTAAAACTTAAGTTTTGAGTTTTACACGAGTATTAGGCTTATAAATAACTAATAAGTTTTTAAGTTAATTTTTTTTAAAAGACTCTTCATTTCAATTACAAAACAAGACAAAATAAGTTACATTTAGATGGTGGGTAAGCGGGCAAAAAGTTGCGCCGCTATCCCCTTTTGAATCGCAAAGCCTGTCCTGCTAAACACAAACCCTTGGTTCTTAGGGCTTTGCGAGTCACTGTGAATCACCTTCTGCACCCGTTTCAGAAACCGTACTGCTTCAGGGGCTAGAGATCCAAATGTGTCAAAAGCAAACGGCAGGAACACGTGTTGATTCTCTAAACAGGCTGCTTCGTGCTTAGCAACCTTCTTAGCTTCTGCCCTCAAAACTGTTTGCCCCGGTGCAAAGCCGCTGTCTCAAAAACCTATCAAGGGGGAAACCCCTGTCAGGTCAACACAAGCATGATTGCCCCCAGCCCATCCAAACACAAGCACATCCGCAGGACGCAAGGTAGATCTCCCCTCCCGCGGATCAGTCAGAAAATTGACCGGTGCTTCTTTCTTGGCTGAGACCCCCGCCCGTCGAAGCACGTCCCATAGAACATTTCTGGCCAAATCATGGCAGTACTTAAACCCCGGCATTTCCTTGCAGTGGAGCGCATGCTCGCCAAATTTATCCAGACATGCTTTCATCTGAGGAGAACAGAGGTATCATAAGCCGGTATTTGAGAATAGCCCTGTATTCGATCGCCGACATCCGCTGCCCAAGCCCTTCAATGGGCACAACAGTCAGGTGTTAAGTTTAAAATGAGTTTTATATTAAAATACACACAACATACGTATACAGACATTTTATTAAAATGTGTTTTATGTATGTGTCGTTAAGGTTGGTTTTCGTTTTAACATAAATATTTTTTGGAAATGAGCCAGGTTAGATATAATGCATTTTCATTCTTATTTTTATGTATATTTTTAGTTGTTTTACATATGACATAAATTGTCTTATCGTTTTGGTTGCACTACCATTTTATTTTTTTTGTTTTCTTTTTCGGTTGCTAACGACGTCGTACTTAGGAACCTATTATCTTCCGGTTAACCGATGTACATACATATTATCAAACAAAAAACGATTCGGTTAAGTAGCGCACGTGGATTAAATCCTAATTTATATTGGAAAAGAAAAAAAAGGCGTTTCGCAGATAACAACAATAAAAACAAAAAACACTATAATAGACTAAAATAGTTTGACAAAATAAATAAATAAATACTTATATATAACAAATCAGCAAGAAATGACTTTTCAGTCGGTGATGTAGGGAACTACTTTTTGACAAAACAAAATCTGCAAGTTGGAATGTTAATTGAGTTTCGCTTGTTACGGAAAAACTGTCACTTTTAAATACAGTTCTTAAATTTCATGGAAAATACAAAAGCGTCGATTTTCTGTATGCTTTCATTTAGAGCATCTTTGATGTAAGATCATTTATATGTTAATAAAATAAATAGTGTAAAAGTAAATATTTTTTTTATAATTTTCTTCATTCCTCATGTTTAATATCTTAAGATTATTTGTACAATAACTTTAACCTATATTTTTAATATAAGATACTATAAACGTGATGAAAGTATAAACGATTTCAAGGTGAAGAATAGTGTTAGATCATACTTATTAATAGTTTTAAATTTGTATATCTCTTCATCAAATCCTGAAGTCTTGTAATCAATATACCACTACATTGGTGTTTAGATATAGCTTTTATGCGTTGTTTTCTTAATTTATTAGACTATCACATGTGATTTAGGCTCATCATAGAAGGATGACTCGTCACCGCAGCAAAATATGAGCCCACCTCAAAAAATGACAAGATCAGGACTACCTAATGGTGTGGGGGTGGTTCTCATTGAATAGTCATTCACTCATATTGGTCCAACATTTTTTTTAATTTATAAATAATAAATAATTAAAATAAATAATAGCTACATCAGTCACCCCTTCCGACAAACAACCACCCGGTCATCCTCTTCGCCACCGGTGACCGGAAGTCACCCCTTGCGACAAACAACCCACCACCATCAGTCACCCCTTCCGACAAACAACCACCCGGTCCCTCCTTCCTTTCCCCCCTTTCTGTCATTAAAAGAGGAATGATAAAAGGAAAGATTTGGATTTGGATTTACCTTAGAGAAGCTTGTTGGAGAACGATCGATTGGAAGAGGGAGTAGAGAAAGAAAAAGAAAGGAGTATGAAGATGGCCCACAAGTAACCCACCACCAATGAAATCACTATGTCCTCTCCGTCTGTTTTTTGGACGATCAACACGAACCGACCCGACTGGGGCTGTGTTGGCTGGCCCAAGACGCCATAGACGACCATCGCTGGTCCTCATACTGGATAGTCTTATGTTACAAGTTGACCCATAATTAATAAGCAAGCGTCTGGTGACCAACCATAATAATTGTGGTACAACTATTAGAGTTTGGATTTTGATAGAGAAAAAGTGACTCGATAACCAAACCATATTAGAGTTCGGGTTAGTCGAGTTGGAATTATTCGGGTTCGGGTTAGTATGGGTCGGGTTGTTTGGTTTTTGGGCTTAGATGTAATATGAAAAATGTTTTTTCTTTTGCAAAATATCATCTAAATACATCATGTTATACTTTATTTGACAATGTGATATTATAATGTTTAAAAGTCTTAAAAACTTAATGTTTCAGGTATCAAAATCTCTAAAATTAAAGCATCTATATAAAAAAAGACATTAGATGTTCGGGTTCTTTTTCGGGTTTTGTGGCTGAGAAAAAGTGACCCGATAACCAACCCAATTAGAGTTTGCGTTAGTCTGGTTTATGTTATACGGTTCAGGTTTTTCGGGGTTTCTCTAATTCAGGTTCGGATGACTTCGGGTTAAAAACGAACAGCCCTAACTGCAGTGTTAAAGAATATGAAATTATACCGGCATGACTATTCTAAAATTGCGAGCTGGCTCTATTTTTAATCAAAAGAAACCTAAAGCTTTATTATTATTACTACTACTACTATTACTATTATTATTTTTTACAACCAGGCTAGTAAAATTGCACTAATTTTAATGCTATTTTACTAATTGTGTGAAAATAACGTTAAAAATAGCGGACGGTTAATCATTCATCATGCGGTGGCGTTGACAGTCAAAAGACAAGGGGCACATGCACCAATCGGGCTTGTCCCGATTGCTAAGTGTTATGTGCCTTATGTCTAATGATTTATGCAAAACAACTATTGAGCCAGATGTCTCATTAGAAGCAGTCTATCTGTTCTCATGGGATATAAATAAGGTTGTCTACATCTTACACTTCTCAAATTCTACCGTAACTTACTATTGGTGGAATTAACTGAATATGACGATGATAATGAGGCTAGCATTTTATTCCACCAACAATAACACTGAGCCAAAGCTTTATGTTGTCACACTAACATAAGTTTTGTAATACATTAATATTTTAAGTATTGTGTAACTAGTTTAATAGTTTTATCAAGATATTAATAAATGTCATAATATTAAACACAATGGAGCCGTGCGTGCATTAGATTAAAGTCTATCTAAACTACCCTCGTCACACTAGACTTTTCAAAAACTTGCAATAAACGGTCAAAAAAGTAAATTTAATACAACTCTCAAGGAAACTCCCATGAACTCTCATCGAAAATTAGTCCTTTAAAACTCTATAAATACAAACACAAAACCACAAATCCACCAAACACAAAATGGACGCTAAAAAACACATACGCACACCAAACGAACAATAGAAGAAAATCATCATCAGCCTCCTCAAGAAAATGCAAGAAACATCCTAAACATCAACAATCTCCAGGAATTTGTTCGTTGTGTTTACGCGAAAGATTATTAAAGATATCAAGATCATCATCAAGGGTTATTATATGCGCCTCTTCTTCGACGTGTTCTTCTTCTTCTATCTCCTCAATATCTTCGGTTTCCTCCTCATCTGGTGCCTTGTCAGACACGGCATCTCCCATGCATGGTCAACGAAAAGGACAAATTTCTTTCTTGAGGAGCAAGTTAAAGAAGAGCAAATCCATGGCTGTTGTTGGTGAAAGGATCATGGATGAGGATGAAAGGAAGAAAACTGGATTTTGGTCAAAGTTGATGCATTCAAGAACTATGCGAGAAATGTTTACCAAGAGGGCTTGACTTGAATTATATTTTCAAACATACTTTCTAATTTTTTTATAGGAAAGAAAAACCTTTTCAAATATAAGATTCATGTAAATAAACTTAAGGTCAACTTAAATGCACTTATTATTCAAATTGTTATACTTGATATTATATCATGTGTAAACCATATTCCAAAGTTGTTGGAAACGATGTTTGGTAGTTTATTATAGTAAGATTAATATTTAATTGTTCGTTTGTGCTTAAATTAAAGTTATCCGAAACAAACTTTCTTGTTCATACATCACTATTTTTCTAACAGCTTAAATTACTTAAAATTTGTCTCTCTTTTTTTTTTTTTTTTTTTTTTTTTGATTTTGAAAATTTAAGTACTTCTCATTAAAACAAAATACGAAAATTACATCATAATAGCAAGTAGACGGGTAACAAGCTGTGCCGCCACCCCTTTTTGAATTACAAACCCTAGTCTACTAAAAACAAAACCTTGCCCCCTGGGGATGAAACATTGCTGTGGACGACCCGTTGGACCCTGGTCAAGAAACGAATAGCTTCTGGCGCCAGGGAGCCAAAGGTGTCGAAGGCCAGAGGGATAAAGACATGTTGGTTATCTGCACAAGCTTTAGCGTGTTTATCTACTTTCTTTGATTCCGCCTTTCTTGATGCTTGCCCAGCTACGAACTCTGTTTCCCTTAACCCAACCAGCGGAGATACCCCGGTGAGGTCTACACAGGCATGTTTCCCCCTCTCCCAACCAAAGACAAGCAGATCTGCTGGTCGCAGGGTGGATCTCCCTTCCGTGGGGTCTGTGAGGAAGTTTACACGGGCCTCCTTTTTGGCAGAGATCCCAGCTCTTCTCAAGATATCCCACAAAACGTCCCTCACCCAGTCATGCCGATATTTGAAACCAGGGAGCTCCTTGCAATGAATTGCATGCTCCCCGTATTTATCCATGCAAGTTTTACGGCAGATGGGGCATGTTTCATCTTCCGGGTACATAGGGATCATCAATCGGTACTTGAGTATAGCCATGTACTCTACTGCAGACATACATTGACCCAAACCCTCAATCGGGATAACGGTCAAAAAATCCTGAGCATGAGGGCCCTTTAGGCATTCAATCACCGCCTTCTGGCGAGTGGACAACTCAAAAACTTCTCCCAGGCTCTGAGCAGTTTTGCTAAAAAGAGCATTCGCCAAAGTTTTTTGTGGCTTTGGAGGGGCGGTGTCCTTGTTAGAAAAACCGCCAATATCAAAGTCCGGGAGATAGACATTTAAGCGTTCGAGCGCCTGTTGATAGTCTGGGTCTAGTCCAATGACCCCACTGTTTCGGAGGATATGATCCTGAAGTTCCCATGACTGAGCTCTGGACGCCATAAAGGCATAGACCCCAACATCTCGAGCTGAAAGGAGGCCCAAACCACCTAAACGCATCGGCAAGGATGCCAAGCGCCACTGGAGGTCCCCGAAGAAGGGGCCGCCACACACAACTATATCTTCAATAGCTTCGCGGAGACCATCATCGAAAAGGGATACCGCATCCACCATGAAGTGGGGTTGGCAAGTTCGTAACCCAAAAAGTAACTTAGCGACCCCCATGCATGACCTGAGCAGAAGGAGTTCACTCTGAGGATCTCTAAGGCGGGGTAGTAGTTTCATGAGGGCAACCGCACTCGTAGCCCGCCGCCCTGCCAACTCCCCTATAAAGGTAGGATCTCGGCTAACAGCCCTACCAAGGATGTTGGGTTATTTTGAGACCACAGTTACCAGAATAGAGACTTTTGAGTGTTTATTGTAAAGCCTTATAGTTGAAGGGCTTAGAATGTAATTAACACATGTTTTTGTACACAAACCCTAGGGCTGCGCACTTATATACA
Source organism: Ambrosia x helenae (assembly GCA_030844895.1). Lineage (NCBI taxonomy): Eukaryota > Viridiplantae > Streptophyta > Magnoliopsida > Asterales > Asteraceae > Ambrosia > Ambrosia x helenae. Next base: position 2,898,144 of record CM061233.1, on the reverse strand, counting down.
CGGGCCCTGCGCACTTATGCTAAGTGCGCAGGCCCAGGGTTTTCCTATATATAGACAGTGTGTGCACAGCTCTAGGTTTAGGGTTTTGGAGTTTATCTTTGTAGCACACTTTGCATACGTGCGTACTTAATCATATTCCAAGGTTATTCATCTTCAAATCAGTTATGGAATCATTATGTTATTCATTGTGTGTGTCGGGTCTTTCAATGTTCATCTAGTTTTATTTGTTTCTTGGATTAATCACTTGAAACACCTAACTAATAGGTGTTTCTAAGTGATAACAATCTATTGCATTCAACAAGATCTAGTATTTTGGGACTACAATTTGGTATCAGAGCCATTGTGCTCTAGATTGTATCTACTTTAAGATACCAAAACCCTCATCTTGTTAAGCTTTTATTATCAAGATTATTTTCTTTGTAAACTTTAAAATTTAGGTGTTTTTCTCATATTTTGGTTTCAAATCTTGTGAAAATCGTGTTTCTAAATGTTTAGAGTATATTATTTTGATCAGAAAATGGTTTGGAAAAGATTCAGCTGAATTTCATGTTTGTTACAGCTCGTATCTGCGCACTTATTTCATATATACTGCGCACATATCTCATAAGCTGAGCACTTATTTCTTAGTTTGAGTACTTGTCATTTTGTACGCATCTAGGGTTTCTGCGCACTTGTTGCTTTTGAATTTGGTTTCTGCGCACTTGTTGCTTTTGAATTGATCCCTGCGCACTTGTTGTTTTTGAATTTGGTCTCTGCGCACTTATTTACATAAGTTAATTTCTGCGCACTTATAGCATTTCATTGTCTTGAGTACTTATCTAGGGTTTCTGCATACTTAAACAGAAATCTTGGATTTGTGCGCACTTACTGAAGGTGTAGTGTTGAGTACTTGGCTAGGGTTTCTGCGAACTTAAAATCTTAAACGAGAGTTTAAGTGAGTCTGCGCACTTAATTTAGTGCGCAGGCTGATCAGTAAACATTGAGCACTTATAATGCCCAAATGTTAACTGATCTGCGAACTTATAGCCACACGTATACTTCCAAGCTGCACACTTAACTAAGACTACAACTTGACAAGGCTGTTTATTCTTACAGGTTGCTGCATACTGATCCAGACTGCTGTGAACTTAAGTGTGAACTTAATTGCGCACTTAACTGCGAACTTGCTGTGTACTTACGGACTTGGACAATCTTTTGGACTGATAATTAAAATCTGTTGAACCACGTTTCTAAAATTCATCTAAAACATGGCTGGTAACAATAATCAATCAACTGTTAACCCTATCACACAACAAGATCTTGAAACCGGAACTACTACAAGAGTACCTAAGTTAAAAGGTGCTGAAGATTACGGGACATGGAAAAACCGAATGAGGTCATTCTTTTACGTGACAGACTTTACCCAATGGAACTCCATCCAGTTGGGCCCACACATTCCCATGAGAACCACCGCCACTGGAGAAGAATTCAACCCTGATCCAACAACCTATACCGATGTTGACAAACAATTACTTCAAAGAGATCATAAGGCTTATGGTGCTCTAACCATGGCCCTATCTAATGATGTTTACAACATGTTTGAAGAGTATGGAACGGCACATGATCTGTGGTTTGCATTGAATGAATACTACGAAGGCAATGAAGAGATGCGCCAATACAAGCAAGACATGGTGCAAAAAGAATATGATATGTTCGGTAGCATTCGTGGGGAGAGTCTGAGCTCGCACATTGATAGGTTTATGAGTATGTTAACAAAAATGAAAAAGGCTGGAATTCCTGTGAACAACAGAAATTCTATCAAGAAGCTGCTGGATTCATTACCAAAAGAATGGAGCATCCAATGCATGCTAATCAGAAAAGAATATCTTGATGCCCAGTCTACATTGGCTGATCTCATCAACACATTGAAGTCCTTTGAGATGGACATTACAAAAAGGGAGATGAATCAGACCAATCCAAAGGCAGTTCCTATCACTGCAATGAAGAACTTAGCGTTAATGACTCCAGTGGGGAACATGGGTTCAAGCTCATCTCACGTGTATGCTGATGGAACAATTGGTGGTAGTTCAAGTTCAGGAAAAGCTGTCCCATACTCTCAACCCAGTGTCACTAACCCTCAGCCGTCAACTCTCAATTCTCAACAGACGAAGCTGGCAACTGAACACGTTGAACCTTTCAACGCTTTCATGACGAGCTTTGAAGCTTTAAAGACTGGTGATCTAAAAAGTGATATGATGAGCCCTGAGGACATGTATCAAGTTGATCCAGACGATATGGAGGAAATGGATCTGAAATGGCAGATGGCCATGATCACTTTGAGGGTGAAGAGGTTTCAAGATAGAACCGGTAGAAGAGTCGGCATGGGGAAAGCTGGGTTTGACAAATCTAAGATCAGGTGTTATAACTGCAAAATTCTCGGACATTTCAAGTATGAATGTCCAACTCTGAATCAAGTTGAAGCCAAACCAGCAAAGAGAGTGGTGGCAATTACAGAAGGAGGAGAAGGTAACCAGCAGAAGGCGCTTGTGGTTCAGGATTTCGATTGGGGAGAGGAAGTCACTGTGGCAGAAGCTGAAGTTAATAAAGCACTGATGGCAAAGATCTGCACAAAGTCACCTCTTGGTGTGAGCTCTCTGGAGGGGTCCTCAGCTGAAATGCCAAAAAGAGAAGAGATAGAGAAGGCTGGTTTAAAAGGCGTGTTGAGTGTGGAGAAAGGGAAGGAGACTGCTGCTGAGGAAGCCTTTGTAGCTGAAAAGACCTCCACAAGCAAGGACAATCAGCAATCACAGAGCATGAAGAAGGAAGCTGAAGAGAGAGACCTGGTAAGTATTCCTCTCGAAATAAAATCAAAGCTGTGCTCACCAAGGTGTGTTACAGCCGTTGCTTACTGTTTGTCCCACAATAGGAGAATTTTAAGAGAAATGGATGACATACGAAAAATCAATACTGAAATGAAAGAAAACGAGTTAGCCTATCAGCGAAAGTTAAATGCAACAATTGCTGAAATGCACACTCTAAAAGAATTTGTTCTCAGAAAAGATTTTTTAATAAATGACTTAACTGAAAAACTAGAAAAATCCAGAAATGAAACCAATCATCTCCAAATTGTTGTGGACAAATGGAACGTAAGCAAGCATGCTCATACTGATATCCTTGATTGTTCAAGGAAATCTTTTGTCAAAGATGGAATCGGGTATAAGGATAAAAAGGGAATTGTAAAATCCCTGTTTTTACCCTTGAGCAAAAGTGAATATATACCCATTCCAAAACCACATCCAAAAAATGATCTTTTTGAAAAAGAATGTGTCACATCTGAGTCACACTCTAATATGAGTAAAAGTAGTGCAGATATGACCCAACAGGATCAGGTGGACGATGATGACAGTTGTGGTGGTCAAACAATGGGGTTAGGTCACCCAGGTGCCAATTACTCCACAGTGAATTGGTTCATCTGGAACCATGATAAGTCAAACATTTCTTTAAATTTGGATGACTGTAATAACTTAACTAATTTGGATGACTGTAATAGTTTATCTAGGATGGATAACTGTAATAGTTTATCTAGGCCGGATGACTGTATTACTTTAACCTCTAAACTTGATTTAAAGGGTGTTGTGGACCCAAATGATAGGATGAATCCTATCAAACGATCGGATGTTTGTGTTGAAAATGTTATGCCTGTTTGTGTTGATCTTAATGATGCATTCTGTGATAATGAAAATGTATATAGACCATCTCCATTTGTTCCAGAACTAAAAAGAAACAGGTTTGGGAAATTTCTTACTGAAGAAATTCCAGAATTTACACCATCATCAACAGATGTGTCATGTTCTGAAGAGTCACAAAGTGAAACAGATAACACAATTTCTGAAGAATCAC